>JAOXYL010000036.1:2996966-3018965 GCA_028564955.1 Terapon puta
GTCCAGGGGTGAAACTCCCCTGGTGGCGTTGTCGGTCTCCTATAGTCATTTGAGGTGTCTGAATAAATTGTCACCCTTGTGTATATCGCCACATAAAGATTCTTGATTCTTAAAGTCAATCTTGTAATGAGTAGGCAACAGTACCCAAGCGCAACACAACTGGCTACTGGAACCATTAAGCTAGAGCACAGTCTCAAAAAGTTCAGCTAGGATACACACAAGTCAGCTGGTCCAGCTAAGAAAACTCAGGAGGTGCAAGGGAGAGAGACGTTGGAATCGAACCCATGCTGGTGTGTAGGGAGAGCTGCAATAATAAGTTTACAGGCAGGAAACTCAGGTGAGGCTGGATGGCGATCCAGGTGAGCTGACAGAGGAGACCGAGCGGCCAGGAGCAAGTGGACAATAAGCAAACAGAGACAGAAGGCGGAGGTGTTTACCAGGCCAATGACAAGGCATAATGGCCCAAAACAGGCAGAGCTGGTAATGAGTGATCAGACCAAAGAGAAGAGAAAGGTGCTGGAAAGTCTCACATAGAGATGACAAAGAACAATCTGGCAATGAATGACTGTGAGGAGGGAGCTTAAATGCTGAGCTGATCTGTGAATCAGAGTGAGAGGACCAGGTGATGGGAATGGACTGACCAGTGGGAGTTGCTGGCAGGTGAATGAAAAGTTACCTGGGAGGCAAATTGTGACACATCTTCATCTGCTCCAAAATAAACTTAACAAATGCTCTCAGAAAACTCAAGAAAGGAGTTATTACTTATGTTGACACAAATGCATGTGTAGTTGGGCATGTATTTTTTGTGGGTGTGTGCGTTACTCTCATATGTGTCTCTGCATGTGTGTGTTACTTCCTACCATATAGTGCTCCACAACATCCACTGAGCTAATACCCAGAATCAACTGATTGCTGAGAAACACCAAACAACAAGCACACATAGTAGTGTCTTGAGAAATCCATCCATTCATCTTCCACCGCTTAACCAGGTTCGGGTTGTGGAGGCACCAGCAAGATCAGAGATACCCAGACTTCCCTCAACACAAACACTTCCTCCAGCTGTTCCAGGGGAACTCCAAGGTGTTGCCAAACCAGCCGAGAGACATAGTCTCTCCAACATGTTCTGGGCCTTCCATGGGGCCTCCTCCCAGTGGGACATGCCTGGAACACCTACCGAGGGAGGCTTCCAGAGGGGCATCCCAAACAGATCCACAGAGCCACCCCAGCTGACTCCACTAGACGTGAAGGGACACTACTCCAAGCTCTAAACCTATCTCTAAGGGAGCGCCCTGCCACCCTTTGGAGAAATCTTATTTTCGCCACTTGAATCTGTGATCTTGTCAAAACAATGGACGTAGAGAACATGGTCCACTTGGACTCAGTGTCCCCAGCATCCCTCAGAATTACCACCAGGTGTCCAAGTGTGTCCAAGAGAGTCAGTCTGAAATGACAAGAAAGTAGATCATAGACCTCCAGCCTAGGGTGTTCTAGTGCCACATGCACTCATGGGCAGCCTTATGCTCAAACTTGGTGTTCATTATGGACGAGCTGTGGGTAGCACAGAAGTCCAATAACAGAATACCTCTCCAGTAGTGATGGGTCGATGAGGCCTCATGAAGCGTTTCGACACATAGCAAAACTGTATTGATACTGTGTCGATACTGTGTCACTGAATACTGCCACCTGTTGGACGTAAAAAATCCTACAGGGATTCGGAAACCCGCGGCTCCCTGTAGCTTGTGAAAGTCAAAGTGTCACGTCGAAACCGCGGCTCTACGCCACGCCCCCCCATCCACCCCACCAATGTGCTGCAGCACTCAAAGGATGTTGTGTTGCCAAAAAAGCGCAAACCGCATAATTTAAGTCATTGTATTTTATATTATATTACTTCTTATCTTCATTTAAATTTCAATGACTTTGATATTGTTTGATACAGTCAATAAATAATGTGAGCATGTTTGATAACGTGAAAATCTAAGTGAACGTGTTGTGAATGAGGATGCTTATGGACTGGGATTTTAATTAAAAAGAATTAATTATCAATAAAGCAGAGTTGTAGAATGGCTGTATACCTGAGTTTATCCTGGGTGTATCTGGCACTTCATTCTCATGCCCTATAATGCCTCAGCACTGAGGAGGTGGATTTATTTAAATACGACAGTTCTGTCCAACAAATGCGAGATTTAACCTGCAGAAAATAATATGAAAAGTAAACTAAGAGTCACTTTGAAATGAATTTAAATTCAGGTAGATCAAGTGGAAACAGCGGGATGAAACAACAAGGAAATTAAACAACAAGAAGATTAAAACAAATATCTTATTTTCCGATATGAGATCAAAATGGTTTTTGGTTTGAGGCTGCTCCATAATTGCCAATGAACTGACGTCCCGTTGACAGATGCGGCTCATTATAAACAGTTTAGCGCGTCGGTGTCTGTTCGATACAGCTCCTGTATCGGTCACGTGACTTTCTTACTTTCTTAAAGCGATACGCACACTGACACAGTGTTTCGCTCTGTGAGCTCGACGCATGCGCCGGCGCATCGGTATTGCCGGACCCATCACTACTCTCCAGGTATCACTATCATTGCCCATGTGAGTGCTGAAGTCCCACAATAGAACAGTGGAGTCCACCACTGAGAACACTGTCAAGTATACCCAGCCAGATTCCATGGGCAAAGACCTGGCCACAAGGCACTCACATGCAAGCTCCATCCCATTCCTGGCTCCAGGGTGGGGCCACAGGAATACCAATCCAGGTGATGTCATGGTCCTTGTTGGCCTGTTTTCCATGATGAGCTTGTGAGCCACTATTGGTCTGGCCCATCACCTACGACCAGTTTGCCTTGTTTGCCTTTCATTGCCCAAGTGAGTATTGAAGTCCCCCAGTATAGCAACGAGTCCCCAGTCCTGTACTCCCATGTTCCAGCCTGCCTGTTTATTCGTGCCTACCTGTTTGCTCCTGCCTGCCATGTTCCTGACTGTCTGTTCCTGTTTCTCTGTTACCTAAATAAAAGTCACTACATCTACTCTGCCTGCCTCGTCTGTATCACTGGGTCACAACTCCACTTTGGAGACTTTACATGTCCTTCAAACTCATCGGGCTTGTGGGAGGCCACCTGGTCAGGAAAGTTAGTGCAGGGCTTTCCTTTAGAGACATGATCAAGAGTGGGCTGACAGCGTCACAGCACTTCTTCCAATCTTACCATCCTACCTTAGGTAAACAGAAACTGGACTGTCAAGTGAAATTCCCCACCTCAGCAATGGTAAAAGATATTTATTCTCAGTGTTAAACCTTAGCACTTGAGGGATATCAGTACCTAACATAATAAGTCAAAATTGCTTAGAATTAGTACAATCATCTTGAAATATTTTCCCAGAAATCTGATAGATGTTCAAAACCAGATGTAAAAAAAAACAGAGCATGAACAAATAAGGTGTTGTTTAACTCTTTAATGTAATCAAACAGTTAAATTCCATTACACTATTAACATGATTATTTATGGCTATTTTTAGGAATATGTACTTAAGAGGGTCTTAAGACAGTCGACATTAATACATTTATATGATAGAAAGAGACAAGAACCAGACACATTTTACTTTGGTATATTTATACAGTGTACTCTGCATAGTGTTGTGGATGCTGTAAGAAATTGCTGGCAGAAATTGTTGATTTAGATAGTACTGTAAATGCAAATATCCAATTTAGCACTCTAACTTGCTGTATTTAATAGCTTTTAGAATGATTAAAGACAAGGCACCTAAGGCATTTTAACTATGAGGGTCAAAGACAGTAAGTATTATTCACACACACATACAACAATTCAGAGACATACTGCTGTATTAAATGGAGATATAGTGTCTGCATGTTTAAAATGACCAAATATAAGATACTGTAATATTCAGATTGCTGAGTGCACCCACTAGATGATTAGTGATTTGTACATATAGGCTGTACTTGTCTATAAGCCACGTGTGTCCACTTGTAACATTTACAAAGGATGATGCTTTTTTCCGAACGGTGCCGGTAACACAGCTGGTTAAAAGAAATAAAAAATACAGTAGCCTACAATAAAAGTCATTAATCCCTATCTTCATCCTCTCCACAGTCTGGAAATGTAAATGGATCATACATTTATTCACAGCTTTACATTCGTATACTGACTTGCAGATATAGCATGCACAGTATAGTACAGTGACAATTTTTACTAGACTAAGCAGCATGTAATAGATAGTAAAATATTTATCTTCAGTGCCAAACTTCATCACTTTTTTAATGTAATTCAATATAGCTTAGTACTTAAGATAATAAGTCAAAATAGCTTAGAATTAGTAAAATCTCCTTGAAATATTTTCCCAGAAATTATCATTCTGAAAGATGTTCGAAACCAGCTGTAAAAGAAAGCGTAAACAAATGGATTGAGCATTGAATTTGACCATCCAAGCCACTTAAATGTGGCAATCACAGGATCTGGTATTGTGTAATTACTCAAAGGGTTAAAGGTGAGACAAATAAAGAAAGGCGTCCAGCACATGAGAAAAATTCCCATTATGATAGCCAGAGTTTTGGTGGCCTTTCTCTCCACCTTACTGACAGTTGCTCCAGACTTTGTGCTCTTCAAGGTTGTGTTCTGCATGCTGCGTGCCTGTTTCTGTGCCACTATGAAGATCTTAATATATATGGAGAACATTGTGACAGCTGGGAGGTAAAACAGAAAGACAGTAACCATAATTGCCAGTCTTGAATTTTGAAATAAAACACACTCCTGAAAAAATTGTTCATCGTTCACTCCCTGAATTGTGACACCAATTCCAAGTAAAGCAGAAGCTGTCCAGCTCACCAGGATCATGATCACAATCACATGGGCATTTATTTTTGTTCTATACCTCAGAGGCTGACAAACTGAATAATATCTGTCAACAGAAATACAACACAGGTTGAAAATTGAAGATGAGCACAGAAATATATCAATGCTGCGTCGTACCTTACAGAGTAGATCTAGCAGAGACCAACATGAGCTTACAGACAGTATTGTGCTAAAAGGCAAAACAAAAACCCCAACAAGCAGGTCAGCCACAGCCAGAGAGAGGATGAGGTAATTTGTCGGAGTGTGGAGCTGTTTGAAGTAAATGATGGAGATTATTACAAGAAGATTTCCACACATTATGAGAACTGACAGAGAGCCAACAAATATACACAATAAATATGAACTAATTACTGCTCCTGTGCCTGATACAATTTCTGATTCATTACAGTGATGTTTGTCCTCAAAAACATAATCCGAGCTGTTGAAAAAGAATTTAGGTTCCATGCATTAATGATGATTAATGGGTAAGATTTGCAAAAAAATAAAAACAAAAAATACATGCCTTAAATAAAAAATATAACACAGCAGTTCATAGTTTTCTCTAGGGACACACACACACCATAACTTTTAATCCTGGTTTGTACATCTGTACTGTTGTGCTCCTTGTGTGTGCTCTGAGAACTATTATTTATATTTCGTCAGCTGGGTTGATTAACATGTCAAGTTCAAGGGAGTGGCTTTTAATATCTGCCATTATTAACATAGGCCAGACCATTGTGGGTGTGTCTGTGTGTATTTGTGTAATCTCCCACACCTAGTCAGGGTCATCTTAATTTGAATTCTGCACTCCTTGAAATATATTTTCACAGCTGTAAGTGAGCATCATAAATCTACCTATATAATGCTACAACAGACCCATGAACTTTTAAGCAAAGAAGAAAACAGGAAAAAATAAAATCCACAAAATGGAAAACTGAGTCAGTGGAGCTGAGTCAGATGAGGTCAAGGCACCCCTGGATCATAGGAGCAACCATCAATGAAAAAGATTAAATAAATCTTGTGCGCCCACAAAGAATAGCAAGAAATAAGAGTACTTATAAATACGTAAATATAGGGGGCAACGATGATGGTCTGATGAGACCAGACCTCAGACATCTCAATGTGTCTTTGGTCCTGATATCGCATATAGCCAAGCCTTTGGGATGGGGGCTCCAGGGAGGAGGTCAATGGGGCAATGGGGTGTGTGTCTAAACCTAGTCTAATCTAGAGCTAATCCCTTGTCCATGAAGCTTTCATCAGCCTCTGAGTCTATGAGCGAGACATGAATTGTAATAGTCACTGGGATATGGAGCCAGACTGTTCTAATTTCATGTACCAGAGTATCAAGTATCTTAGTTCCATGTTCTATTTTTGTTCCAAGACCAAGGATTCAAGCCTGTTTGATTTTGTAAGACCTTTCTTTAATTAACAAAAGACTCTGTCCTGCATTGGGTCCACCTGCCATAATCCTGCGTAACTCTTTTTCATTATTGTAACCTTTAATTCAAGTTCAAATGAAACTTTGTTGATGAAGAGTGTTGCGCAGTATGTTGTAGATTAATGGAGAAGGCAACCTACGTATTTTCAATATTTAAACACGGACAGCTTTTCAGTCACTCGCGAGTGGCTAACTGATGCTTGCATTAGCCGCTAGCCTGTCTGGGCAAATATTTCAAGCTGGACAGATGTATTATCTTCTGACCGGTTGGTATTGTGTTAATTCATTCTTTCTAACTTGTTACAGCTTCATATCATCTTTCAGAGGTACAGGCGGTGTTACAGTGGTAATGTCATTCCATCTCTGCTCCATGACCGCAGCAGGTGAGCAGGTGAACCAAGAGTATATTATGTTGTGTTTATGATTTTGTGTTTTGAAGAGTTCTGTGATTACAGTGCCTATTTTAACATGAAGGTTGTGTTGAAATTGATTTGATTTTGTATTGAGGATTTCAATTTCCTGTTTCGACAGATTAGGGAAGAGTTATATCGCATCATTAACAAGAACCTAATGGATAACTTCAGAGCACCCCTTCATCAGCACACCTCACGCTCCTGAGACCATCGAGCAAGGAGGACAGCTTTTTTCATCTGAGATGGATCAACTTCTTACCAGCCTGGATCAAGAGGTGAATTCTATATGTAGTAATTTAATAACTGAACATTATATGTTTAAACACTGATGATAATATTAGCCTGTCAGTGACACAAAAGAACTTTCTGTGGACATACCTTGAGTAAAAAAATGGCAAGTTACCCTTTCAAACCTTTGACATGCAATCAACAAGTAAACAGCTGCCTGCATATTTACTCTACTTCTATGTCAATTACATCTTGTAATGTTTCATGCAACTCTTTGTTTCAGACATCTGACATCACTGCACATCGACAGACTGCAGCATTGAAGGGCCCTCCCTTGTATCTCTGTGACAGTCAGTAGAAGCTCTTCAAGAACTGAACTCTTCTCAACTCTTACGTACCTTGATCTCCCACTTTCTTACATTTATTTAGCACTTTATTGGGTTTTTCATAAACATGTTACATTGAACACAGATTCGGTGTTACATAGTATTGAGCAGCGGAAGTTGCCGGGCTCAGTGACCTGGCTCAGTGACAGATTTATTAGATTCATACTGTGTGTCATCATACTGATTCTATATGGTCTTGTATACATGACTCATGGTTGTTCCTTTATTCAATCTCAAAGTTAGCACAAGTTGACTACATGGGACTGGGGCACCTGGGTCTGGGATTTGATGCTGGTACAGTTTAAATAAAAAAACACGTTTAGAATGTCTATGTTGCATCTGTAATTATTTATACATTTGAGTAGAAGGTATTGGTTCATTATAAGTTATAAGTTATCATTATAAGTTATCACAGTGTAAAATTCTAAATTAGTACAATTTACAGGAGAGTTAGCGTGTGTGTGTGTGTGTGTGTGTGCGTGTGTGTGTGTGTGTGTATAGATAGATAGATACACACACACACACACAATATATATATATATATATACACAATGTATACACAATGCTGCTGACTTTGGCATGGGAGACCGGGATTCCAGTCCCGGTCAGGGCTATGGGTGAAAATGTAAATATGCCATTAGTTCAAAAGAAGCTTCTGTGAGTCAGCCTGGCAACAACATTTATCATTTTTGTGGATTTTGTTTATTTATAATACTCAAAATATCAAAGTTGCTGATTTATTGGTGCTGATCTTAGCTGTTATGTTCTTTTTTCATTTTGCAAAACTCTATCTATGTGCAATTAGTGCAATTACATCTTTGTCTGTGTCAAGCAGCCAAGCATCTTTTGCAGTCTTAGCAGTTTTTAGTGTTTCTGGCCTGCCAGATTTGTATGCTTTATATTACAACTCTCCTGTGTACCGAACCAAGCTTATCTCAAGTAAAGTTTTTTTTTTTTACATTATACCTGTGTGAATTATGTGTGCTTTGGTTCACTAATAACACCTTTAATGTATAGCATTTCTTTTATTTCCAATTTCTTAATATTCTCCTTCTCATCCACACTAGTCTTTTACTAAATAACACTTACTAGAGGTGAGAAGGGGAGGAGACACATGTAAGGGACATGACATGAACCCTGTTTTCTCTTCTCACAAGGATCATAACTATAGCTATACATATGTAAACTCCTTACATAAACTTTTAGCACAATAAAACCAAGACATTGGTCTTTCGCTGTGAAATTTTCATAACGTTGTGGCCAATGAAAAAAGTGCTGATAAAGTGTGTGATACTGATCCAGATCATATTGTAACTGCACATTACTATGTTGAAAACTTCCACCTTTTTCTGAATTTCAATAATATCTAACTTTAAAGCTTTGAATACTAAAGCAAGGATGTTCCTTTTGAATGTAAAGTAAAGGTCAAAGACTGCAAACAAAAATTCTGAGATGTAATCCCGCTTTTAATGTGCATATGACATAAATTCCACATTTAATAACAGACATTCACATTCAGACAATGCGATTGCACAGTGTTTGGGGACTGTATGCGTTGTACGTAACATTATGTATAGTGACAATATTTATGTAGATATGTGACAAGCAGTGTAAAAGATGTTCTGCAACAAGCCTGTGAATATTCTCATTCATCCAGGTCATGGACATTGGTTAACCAAGTCCAGTTGCATTCGATTCAATTTCCTTAAAATTTAAGAGATGTTGTCAGTGTCATACTTCATCATTAGTAACATGGCCACGTCAAGCAAGTCAGAATAGCTTACAATTTGTAAAATCACCTTGAAATATTTTCCCAGAAATGATCATTTTGAAAGATGTTCGAAACCAGCTGTAAAAGAAAGCATAAACAAATGGATTAAGCATTGAATTCGACCATCCGAGCCACTTAAATGTTGTAATCACAGAAACTGGTATTGCATAATTACTCAAAGGATGAAAGGTGATACAAAGAAAAAAAGGCATCCAACACATGAGAAAAATTCCCATCACAATAGCTAGAGTTTTGGTGGCCTTTCTCTCCATCTTACTGTCAGTTGTTCCAGGTTTTGTGGTCTTTGTGTTCTGGATGCTGCGTGCCTGTCTCTGTGCTACCATAAGGATTTTAAGGTAGATAGTGAACATTATGATCGCTGGAATGTAAAATGCAAAAACAGCTCCCATAATTGTTGAACTTGAATTTTGAAATAAAACACACTTCTTGTTTGATTTCTCTTGGTTCAATCCCCGAATTATAATGCCAATTCCAATTAGAGCAGAAACAGACCAACTCACCAGGATCATGATGACAGTAACACAGACATTTATTTTGGTTCTGTACTTCAGAGGTTGACACACTGCATAATATCTGTCAACAGAAATAAAGCACAAATTCAGTATAGAAGAAGTGCACAGCAGCATATCAAAGCTGCCTCGTACCTTACAGAGTAAATCTTCAGTATACCAACATGAGCTTACAGACAGTATTGTGCTAAAAGGCAAAATAAAAACCCCAACAAGCAGGTCAGCCATAGCCAGAGAGAGGATGAGGTAGTTCGTAGGAGTGTGGAGCTGTTTGAAGTAAATGATGGAGATTATTACAAGAAGATTGCCAAACATTATGATAACTGATACAGAGCCAACAAAAATGCATATTAAATATGATGTGGTGACTACTGCTGAGCCAGCTATATCTGCTGATTCATTACAGAGGTTTTTGTCCTTAAAAACACCATCAGATCTGTTGACTAATAATTTAGGTTCCATACATTAATTATCATTAATACTAAGATATTTAAAGAGTGTGCTTTAATCCAGTTTTCTGAGGAAAATTATTCTGATAACTTAAATGTTCTGAACAGTATATTCCATACCAAGCCTAGTAATCCTAGCTTGTGCATCTAGACTAAAAGGAGTTGTTTGTCTCTGTGATACTGAGCTGTGTCTTGGACTAGATTAGTTGGTCTGGGCTCATTTGCATATTATGTCAAAGGGAGTGGTGTGTGATGAGTAGTCACACAACTTCCAATGTGTATGCAAGTTTTTAACAAATGCATGGAGGCGATGGTAATGATTGAAATACCTAGACAGTGTTTTGCTCCTTGAATCACATCAGTGTAATTTCATTTTTTTGTACAGATTTGTCAGAGGTGTGCTACTGGCCAACAGCATGACACCTTGTAAATAGAGCCTGTGCATAACAGACAACCCCACCTTTAATCCTTGTTCAGCATCCGGTTGTCATTTGCCAATATTAACTAAAAAATTCCAACCTTAAATACGGTTTGGTGCCCCCTATAAATCCAACTTTTTATGAGCATAGCCAACCCATACATTAGCTGGAGGGCCTGCATGCTAAACTCTGACATCACTCTGACCTTCGATGGCATCACATTGGAATTTAGTGTACCACAGCGTGGTACAGTGTACCACAGCGTTCTTTATTCTTGCTCTTGCAATTTCTCAGACATCAATTTACTTCAGATCTTACTGTACTCATAGCTAAGTGATAGGTATGTTTTTAACTGTGGAGATGCCCCAGTGATGTGAGAGGTATTGAATCCTACTGTCTGCATAGTACAGAAAAAGTAATAAAAGTGGTCACAGTATGGTGGTAGCTCTTTATCCTCATAAAATAATATCAGCTATACCTAGAGAAAGAATAAAAATGCAATTCCATATTATGTAAAATGTACAATTTATTGCTATTCTACCTTAAAACATGCTATTATAAGACATTACATTTAGCACTTCAATCCTGGGCTACCTGGATGTTCCAGACACATTTTACTGAACTATAAGTCTAGAAATTATCTGCCTGCTATGTAATTATCATCAATTGTGTTGTGCACAATTTACAACTTGTTGCTGTGCATTGTGATTTTTTTTATTTTTCATTGGTTTAGATATTTCTATAAATGCCAAGTCTTATTCAATACGTGGCAGTTAACATGTTTTATTTCCATTTTTTTATTGATGATTCCAATCTTTCCCTTATTTCTATGCAATTAGAGGCTAAAAATGATAATGACTGCAAATCACTGTAAGACAAAGATCAATAGACATGTTGAAGTATTGTATACTGTTGCAAAAAAAGATGTAATCCAGCATTCAATAGTTTTATAAATTAAGTAATATAATGAGACAGAAGGATCCAATAATTAGGTTGGGTTAGGTGTTTTCGTTCGCATTTAGTTAGATATTACTTATGGGGCTATGTGTTCAGTTGTACATACAATATGCATAATAGAGTGACAATATTTACGTTCTTATATGACATGCAGTGGACAAAAAGAAACATCTTTTTCAAACATTGTCATTGTGACATTCAAATGAGTCAGAAGAGCTTAGCATTTGTAAAATCACCTTGAAATATTTTCCCAGAAATGATCATTCTGAAAGATGTTCGGAACCAGCTGTAAAAGAAAGCATAAACAAACGGATTGAGCATTGAATTCGACCATCCAAGCCACTTAAATGTTTCGATCAAAGGAACTGGTATTGCGTAATTGCTCAAAGGGTGAACGGTGATACAAGTAAAAAAAGGAGTCCAACACACCAGAAAAATGCCCATTACAATAGCCAGAGTTTTGGTGGCCTTTCTCTCCATCTTACTGTCAGCTGTTCCAGGTTTTGTGTTCCGGATACTGCGTGCCTGTCTCTGTGCAACCATCAGAATCTTTAAGTAAATGCTAAACATTGTGATAGCTGGGAGGTAAAACATAAAAACAGTTCCCATAACTGCTGAACTTAAATTTTGAAATAAAACACACCTCTTATTAGATTGTTCTTGGTCCACTGCCCAAATTATAATGCCAATCCCAGCTAGAGCAGCAGGAATAGTCCAGCTTACCAGGATCATGATCACAATAACACGGACATTTATTTTGGTTCTGTACATCAAAGGCTGACATACTGCATAAAATCTGTCAATGGAAATAAAGCACAAGTTCAATATAGAAGAACAACAAAGAAACATATCAAAGCTGCCTCGTAGTTTACAAAATAAGCCTTGCAGATACCAACATGAGCTTACAGATAGTATCATGCTAAAAGGCAAAACAAAAACCCCAACAAGCAGGTCAGCCACAGCCAGAGAGAGGATGAGGTAGTTTGTAGGAGTGTGGAGCTGTTTGAAGTAAATGATGGAGATTATTACAAGAAGATTTCCAAACATTATGAGCACTGATAAACACCCAACAAAAATGCATATTAAATATGAAGAAGTGGTGACAGCTGTTGTACCAGATACCTCTTCTGATTCATTACAGGGGTTTTTGTCTTTAACATAGTCAGACATGTTGACTAATAATTTTCCATGCATAAATTTCACACCATGCTTATCAATCTCAAATCCTTGGTCTCTGTGCACTGAGCATCAGTTAGATATAGTGATGTGGGTTCATTAGCATATCGACTTAAAGGGAGTGTCATTTCATGTACCTCAACGTGATGAATTATAATGGACTCAGAGTGTGTGTGCATGTGTTTAATCTGAAACATAAATGGAGATTTTACATTCATCTTCATCTATTTGACGTTCATTTTGTCAATCATTTTATTTACCCTTTTAATTATATTACATATATTTAGCAGCAGGATTTCTACGCTACTGATCACCCACAAAAATAAAAAATTGGATCTCGTCTCTACATTCCTACAATATATGCAATGCTTGAAAACATGTCTGCAAGTGGCCCTGCAACTTCTTCACTTTGACTGACAGCTGTCAATCATGATGAGTAAGCCCATTTTCATCGCATCAGATAGCTTATTTCAGCCTTATCTAAAATGACCACTTAAACAAACATCACATGTATAAAAACGATGTCAATTGATATAAACCATCTTTTGGAACTAATTATTTGACATGTGACCATTGTAGGAGGATTACAGCAAACAGGCATGCTTTTGATGAGTGGCAGCTGCCCGCCTCATCTGCTCCTCTGGACCAGAACCGAGACTCTTGGGTGAGTAACGCATGTTCTTCTGATGTTGTGGAAAATTATTCTGCAGAAGCAAGTTGTTGCAGCAGTATTGGCAGTGAAGGAAATCTGGTCATTCAGTGCTTGACCCAGTTCCAGTCTGAGCAGGAGATTTCTTTCCTGGATGAAAAAGCAACTTTCTCTTGTCCAGACTGAACTACAGATGGTGTGCAAACATCCAATGAGGGATGTCATCCAGACACATCGTGATTTGTGTTGTCAGCTGGGTCTAAGAGTGGGGGAAAGACTATTTCAGTCTTTGCATAGCTGCTGAGAAAAAAAAAACCTGAAAAAAGTCAAACAGTTTGGTGTACAGAGAAAAGAGGAGGGGGCTTAAACAATGAGGAAATAAGGTTCAGATATAATTCTCTGATAACGAAGGATGGTTAGAAGAGAAGGAGAAAGTTGGGAGATGGGAGGCAAACACAGTAAATACCTTGTCAGGAGAAAAAACCTCTGCTTGATGCATACATGTTAGCCAATTACAGACCAGTATCCTTTTAGGCTAAGAGAGAAAGCCGTTGTCAGCCAGTTGAGTAATTTTCTTCATAGTGATAGTCTTTCTGAAGTTTGTCAGTCAGGATTTTCAGCACTGTAGCCAGGCTGACGCAGAGCCATAGCTCTATCAAATCCTGCATCCCTTTAAATTTAAGTAACAATTATTTCATGAGCTTCTTTAATAAAAAGATTTTGAATACTAGAAAAATTTGATCTAACTTATCTTCACTCAGAAAATTTAGGAACAGATGTGTTAAAACCTAACAACTGCTTTGACAGTTTTATTCCAACTGGCCTTCCTGAATTATCTTCATTAGTTTCATCATCGAAAGCAGCAACTTGTCTCCTCAACCCCATCCCAACCACGCTGCTTAAGGACGTTTTCCCATTTATTGGCGCATCACTGCTGCATATTATTAACCTGTCTCTGGTGTCAGGTTTGTACCCCAGTCGTTTAAAGTAGCTGTCATTAATCCACTGATCAAAAAATCTACACTTGATGCAGATGTGTTAGCCAATTACAGACCAATATCCAACCTCCTCTTTTTGTTCCTTGAGAACCAGCCAGTTATCTAATTATCTCCACAGTAATAGTCTTTCTGAAGCTTTCAGTGAGGATTTAGAGCTCACCATAGTACTGAAAAAGCACTTGTGAAAGTCACTAGTGACCTGTTGACAGCATCAGATAGAGGGCTTCTGTCTGTGCTTATCCTGTTAGGTCTAAGTGCTGCCTTTGATACAGTTGACCATCACATCCTGTTGCTGAGAATGGAAAAAATGCTTGGTATTAAAAGGTCTGCATTAAACTGGTTCAGATCATACTTATCAGATCAGTCTCAGTTTGTCCATATGAATAAAGGATCCTCCGTGCATATTAAATTCTGCAATTCAGTTCCAAATGGTCCAGTTCTGTTTATTTTGTACATGTTACCCCTTGGAAATATCATCAGGAGGCACTCAATAAACTCCCATTGTTAAGCTGATAACCAATTATCAACAATTATCAATACAGTCAGACAAAACCGATCGGCTCCTGAAACCTCATGCTTGCCTTAAAGATATATAGCTTTGGATGCCAAGAAACTTCCTACTGTCGAACTCTGATAAGTGATCCTAATAGGTCTGAAACACCTGAGGAGCACATTTTCTCCTGATATATCCTTGCTGGGTGGTATTAACTGGGCCTCCAGCACCACTGTCAGGAACCTCAGTGTTTTATTTGATCAGGATGGCTGAATACAATATATGTCCACTGTCTAAGGCAGCAAAGTGAAGAAACAAGATGGGCATCTTGGGCAAACAAGATGGAATAGGGTAAATCAATTGTGAAATCCATCAGATGGTCTAGCAGTCAGAAACAGAAACACTGCGCATCTCTCTCTTTGTTGGAATGTTTGTTGAATGGTGCAGCCTCTGTGGATGTTCATGTGGGTGATATGTGTGTTATGATGGTAATGAGGCAGATGTTGCTTCTTTCAGTTCTGTGGTTCAGTATTTTTGGCTGCAAGTGTCAAATACATTAAATACAAAAACCTACAAAAAGTACTGCCAGTCAGGAGCATAGGTTGAATATAAAATGTACAATAAAATTTAGAAAAATACAATAGAACAAAAATATAGATATACAAATATTATGTACAGCATGACTATATGAATTTATACAAGAATGTTTTTGATGATGCCAGCTGCAGATGGGAAGAAACTGTTATTGTAGCATGAGGTTTTGGTTCTGTTGGAGCGCTACTTTCTTTTAAAGAGAGGTATTCAAAATAGTTTGCTTCTTGGGTGGAAGAGGTCTAATCTTTTTTGCAGAGCTATGGGACATGGAGGGGTACAGGTGCCGAAGAAATGGAAGTTTGCAGCCAGTAGAGCGAATGAGCAGAGCACTCTAGTCTGGCAGTGGCATAGATGGTGGTGGTGATGATGGAGTGATAATGGCACTTTCAACTGGCACAGGAAATCTGCTTTTTGATTAGGCTGATGCTCAGGTATCACTCGAGGCCCTAGGATATAATTGTCTCCTGGAAGTGGAAGGTGATGGGGTGGGTCACATTCCCCATCACGATCTACATATTCATCAGAGATGAGTCCAGTGAGTGTGGTCATCTGTGAACTTCAGGAGCTACACAAACTCATGACTATAGGTGCAGCTGTTGGTGAACAGAGAGAAGAGTCAGGGGAAAGGTTTTCGCCTTGAAGAGAGTCGACGCTGATGGTCCAGGAGTTTGAGTTCATACCTTTATTCCCCTACTTTCAAATTTACGTTTCTGAACCCATACCCTTGAGGCCATCCTGGTCAAAATCACTGACATGTTATGGTCAGGATCAATGTGGTGTGTGAGTTATCTGAAAGCCTCCTGTACTGAAGACGGCATGGTGGCATCCTTGGTCAAACTGTTTGATCAATAGAACTGTTTTTAAACTACAGCTGACTACAGTTGGATAGCTACTATTTTAATTTAATACTCTGGTACAGTAAGTTGGTTATTATTAAAGTTTGTCCAGCTTAGTAATAACAGTCAAAAAGTCAGTAAAGTGCTCTCAGTTGGGAATCGTAACATACACATAAATGACATTACAAATTGTGAAACCACTAAATGACTTATCATGACTGAATCTTTTCAGTTCAAGTAATGTGCTTGTAATTACAGGATTGGATTTCTGAACAACATGTGACCTCAGTGATCTGAATTTATCCTAGGTTGCTGATTCAGTGGGTGTAACTGCAAACTCCACAGGTTGTCTGGTTAAATGAATAATCCAGTTGATCACACATACTCCCTCTCAATATGCCACTCATTTATTGCTCATGTGTCTGTGTGGTTGCTACATGAGAATAAGAAAATGATGTCAGGCATGAGTAAAATATAATAATAAATATAAACAATATAACATGAATACAAATGTTGAAATAATGGAACACACTCTGAATGCACTACATCAATACAAACAGGAGTGAGCCCATCTCAGAGGGTTAAATTTTACTGTATTTGACAGTATAAATAATCTGATTCACTCCCTCTCTCCACAGTTATTCTGTTAGATGTTAATTTTTTGTTGATAATGTACTGGCTAAAGAAATACATTTCCATATGTATCCACTGGAAAAGTAATTTGTGGCTGTATATACATAACTGCAGCAACTGTGGTATAAAACAAGGGCCTCACTTTGTATACTTCTCGAATGACTACAATTCTAATTACATTTTTTTTTTATCTTTCAAATTCAAACAAAGGAAATGCAGGTTTTTTAAGGCCCAATAATGATTAATTCCTAAGTTGCCTTTTATTATTCTAGCAATAAATAGTGCACACTGTGTGTGAGGTACAATGCTGGATAAATAACTTTCTATATTTTTTATGATAGCATAACACAGTAATTTTGAAGAGTTGATGTAAGTTGATGTTGATCCGGTTGATGTCATTGTGAAAAAATCTTGTTTATTACAATACATTGTTTTCTGTAACTCTTTTTAGTGGATTGAAAACAGAATTTCATTTAATCAGATAACAACTTAAGGGTTAATTAAAAAATCATCATGCCTGAATTTAAAAAGTCAGTGATAACAGTGAAAAATATTGCTCTAAAATACATATACCCTGTGTCAGGAGAATAATGCCAAGTGACAGCTGTTACCAAAGAAATCTTAATAATCAGCTGTCTTCACATTGCCTTCAGACACTTTCCCATTTTTTTCCAGGTTCATAGTTTTCAGTCTGAATACAAAGGAATTGAATTAGAATCATCAGCTACACATACCCATAGCGATTTGAAAACAAATATTAAAAACTATTACATTTCTGAGCTACTCAGTCATGACAGGTTTGTCTTTGTGAAATTGCCATAAAATACTTTCCCTGAAATGATTAATTTAAAAGCTGCACGAAACCAGCTGTAAAAGAATCCATAAACAAATGGGTTAAGCATTGAATTTGACCATCCGAGCCAAACAAGAGTTTCTGTCAAAGGTGATGGGACTGAATAATTAGTCACAGGATTAAAGGTTAAAGAGAGAAAGAAAGGGGTCCAACAGAAAAGAAAAACTCCTATAACTATAGCCAGAGTTTTGGTGGCTTTTCTCTCCATTTTACTGACAGTTGCTCCAGACTTTGTGCTCTGACAGGTTGTGTTCTGGATGCTGCGTGCCTGTTTCTGTGCAACAAGGAAAATCTTCAGGTAAATACACAGCATTATGATCACTGGGAGGTAAAATGAGACAAAAGAACCAATTATATTTGAATTTGGAATGTGAAATATGAAACACCTTCCTTCACAGACAGTATGTTTAAGTCCTACAAATATGATGCCAAAACCAGACAGAGCAGAAACTGTCCAGCTCACCAGGATCATGATCACAACAACATGTCCATTTATCTTAGTTTTGTATGTTAGAGGCTGACACACTGCAAAATATCTGTCAATAGAAATACAACATAAGTTAAGAATTGATGTTGTCATTAGTGAAATATCGAAGCTGCGTCGCATTTTACAAATTAAGTCCCCAAAATAGAAACATGACTTCACTGATAGAGCTATGTTGAACAGCAAAACCAAAGCTCCAACAAGCAAGTCAGCAACAGCAAGAGAGAGAATAAGGTAATTTGTTGGAGTGTGGAGCTGTTTGAAGTAAATGATAGAAATGATTACCAGAAGGTTTCCACTCATTGTAAGGATAGATACGATACTACCAATGAAAATATATAAAAATGAACGTATTATTGAAGGGGTTATTGTCATTATGCAAGAGGCATTTCCTGATTCATAACAGAAATGCAGGATCTTGACATTATCAGTCTTGTTTTTGAGAATTTCAGAGTCCATTCTTTATCAAATCATTTTTAATTCAACTATATCTGAAGCACATTTACAATACTGTACTTTTTGACATGGATAAAAAATATGCTCTCTGGGAAAAGAGGTAACATGCATAGTAATTTACATTTGTTTCTGGGTCTGTATAATGTTTTACATCATACCTGTTAACTATTAAGAAACAGCTATTCCGCAAACAGTATTGACAGTAAGTAATCATCTGATTATAATATTTCTCTGAACTTTTCTCATACATAAATATCTCCAGTATGACACATGCTAAACCCCATCCCTGAACAGTAGCTGTCCAATCATAGCTTAGCAACCAACGAGGCACGGCACCACTTTGAAGCAGTATGCTTAGGGATCCAGAGTAATACTTGGCATGTAAAGAGTCAGTCACATCTTATCTCAGAATGGATTAAATTGTGTTTATCTTGTTCTAATATAAGACATAATCTTTACCATGCCAGCTAGATTATTACCAGTGTTACTTCAAAAGATAGCGATTAATTTCTATATTTTAATCCGTGCTTACTTACTTCACAAGTAAGTACAGTTACAGGAATGGAAAACAGAAGTGTGTTATGCCCAGCTCATTCATGAGCATCAGAAAGAACAGAGGACCACAAAGCAAACATTTATATATTCCAGACATTCCAGGAGACAGACAGAGAGAGAGAGAGAGAGAGAGAGAGAGAGAGAGAGAGAGAGAGAGGAAAGAAAGAGAGAGAAAGACAGAGAGAGACCTTTTTGGATTTTGTCATTTTTTTAAAGGATCCATGCAGGTGAACCTGATGCCCAATTAAGAATGGGGGGAGGTGGGGGATCACATGGAACAAGAAAACAGGCAGTGATGCAGGACACACTGACCCCAAGGTTTTCAGATTTTTGTGACCTGCTGATACCTAATGATCAAAACCGCCAGCAACATGGGACTGCACTACATCATGTAACACCTAAACTAAAGGTTTAGGATCCTGTTGGTAGACTTCAGTTCAGTATTCATCACCATTGTCCCAGAGATCCTCGGCTTTAAACTCACCCAGCTCAATGTGCCAGCCACCTGTCAGTGGATTTCAAACGTCCTGGCCAACAGTAGTTATCAGGTGAGGCTGCGCAACATCACATCTGGTACACAGACAATTAGCACTGGCACCCCAGGGGTGTGTGCTCTCCCTTTACACAAATGACCAAATTTCCTAAAATGTAAATGTTCAACTAATAAAGTTTGCAGACAGCAAAATTGTCATCTGTGATGGTGAAGCTACATACTGATTGGAAATTGAAACGCTAGCCCTCTCGTGCTGACAGAACAATCTGGAATTGAACTCACTCAAAACTGTGGAGATGATGGTACAGAAGGAAAGAGTGCCCCTGAATGGCCTTAAAGTCTGCTTTTATTTCTTGATATAAATTGTTGTACAAATGACAATAGATTCTTTAAATCTTGAAATCTGGAGAATTTTATTACATACACTATTCTTGAGTCTGTACTTTAGTCAGTCTGCTGTACTTGTCCTGTATTAAGATGCTTAAGCTGTAGTTGTTATGGACTTTCAAAAAGTTAGAGTTCAACAGAGCTTTACTGACATTTGTGTTGTATATTGAATTTATTTTTTATTCTTATTATCCATATCCAAGAGGCTGATACTGAACCATGACTTTTGTGTAAACTCCTGCTATGTAAGCATTGCCTTAAATGGATGAACAAACTATGGTATGGTTACATTTTTTATGACATGCAGTGTATAAGAGATTAATCTTTAATGCCAAACATTGTCATTAGTGACATGTTGGTAATTCAAATAATTCATCAGAAGAGATTGGAATTAATAATAATACAGTGAATATATTCATGTGACCCACAGTTGAAGAAAGTACAAATCTGAGTGACTTCAATAGTGACATATCAGCACTACAAATAATGAGTCAGAAGAGCTTAGAATTAGTAAAATCACCTTGAAATATTTTGCAAGAAATTATCATTCTGAAAGCTGATCGAAACCAGCTGTAAAATAAAGCATAAACAAATGGATTGAGCATTGAATTTGACCATCCAAGCCACTTAAATATTTCAATCACAGGAACTGGTATTGCATAATTACTCAAAGGGTGAAAGGTCATACAAAGAAAGAGAGGAGTCCAACAAATGAGAAAAATTCCCATTACGATAGCCAAAGTTTTGGTGGCCTTTCTCTCCATCTTACTGATACTTGCTTTGGACTTTGTGCTCTGACAGGTTGTGTTCTGGATGTTGCGTGCCTGTCTCTGTGCCACCATAAAAATCTTTATATAGATGCTGAACATTATAATAGCTGGAAGGTAAAACACAAAAACAGCTCCCACAATTGATAAACTTGTATTTTGAAATAAATCACATTTCTTGTAAGACTGCTCCTGATTGACTCCCCGAATAGTGATGCTGATACCAATAACAGCAGAAAAGGTCCAGCTTGCCAGGATCATGATGAAAACAACATAGATATTTATTTTATCTCTATACCTCAAAGGCTGACACACTGCATAATATCTGTCAACAGAAATAAAGCACAAGTTCAGGATGGAAGATGAGCAGAGAAATATATCAATGTTGCCTCGTACCTTACAGAGTAAATGTATCAGATACCAACACGAGTTTACAGATAGAATTGTGCTAAAAGGCAAAACAAAAACCCCAACAAGCAGGTCAGCCACAGCCAGAGAGAGGATGAGGTAGTTTGTAGGAGTGTGGAGCTGTTTGAAGTAAACGATGGAGATTATTACAAGAAGATTTCCACACATTATGAGAACTGAAAGTGAGCCAACAAAAATACATAATAAGTATGAAGTGTTGACTGCTCTTATGCCAGATAAATGTGTTTTGTTACAGACATATTTTCTCCCCAGCAACATGATCAGACCTGTTGATAAAGAATTTAGATTCCATGCATAAAGGGTCATTAATATCGAGGTATCATTTGCAAAAAAACCCTATTCAAGAATATAAAACAATAGTATCCAATTCTGAAGAAAAAATTACCATTATTACCAGTATTCTGTATGTTACATACTAAGACTATTAATTCTGGTTAATGCTCTTGACAGATATGCAACAGGATACTATCTCAGGGATAGATATATTATTCTTGACTAATTTACATATCATGTTCAAGGGTGTGGCATTTAATGTAAGTCAGTGTCATTAATAATCATACAATTCCTTGTGGATGCTAGTACATGTAGTTAGTCTACCAAATCCCACATTTATAAATGTACAATTGATATTAATCTTTACATATTATAACTACATATATATATATATATATATATATATATTAGGGCTGTCAATCGATTAAAATATTTAATCGCGATTAATCGCATGACTGATCATAGTTAATCGCGATTAATCGCAT
>JAOXYL010000036.1:3027373-3038780 GCA_028564955.1 Terapon puta
ATTTCACAGGGAGCCAATGCAGAGAAGCCAGTACTGGAGTAATATGGTCTCTTTTCCTGGTCCTAGTCAGCACCCGAACAGCGGCATTCTGTTCATAGACATCATAGGCTCTCTGATAGACCCCCAGCCCTCTGGATTCCATCAAGGTGATGGGGAAGAGGAAGACTCTGGCCAAACTGGCCACTATCATGGACAACATGTACTCTCTCCATCAGAATGTGGGTGCCTTTAGCAGCTCCTTCAGTAACAGAGTCAGACACCCAAAGTGTAGGAGGTCCAGAGGTCCCTCATCCCAAATGCTGTCTGACTGTATAATGCTGCACTATAAATCTATAATGGTACAAAAAAAAAGAAAGAAAAAAAAGAAAACTCTCTCATATCACAGTAGGACTGATGTTTATTGATGTTCATCAAGCACTAATGTTTACTGATATCCTAGTTTATCAATGCACTGATGTTTACTGATATCCTAGCTATGCACTTTATGGTCATTCCAGTAATTTATTTATACAGAGAAATTATACCTGTACAATACCAATATCAACATCTGTGCAGCAATGCTAATATCCATATATGCCTGTACAACAATACCTCACCACTACACATCTAACTGGATGTGGCTGTGTCTTTTTTCATCTTAGTATTACAATTTATTGTACACATTGTTTTTGTATTTATATTGTCTCTATTATTTAATCTCTCTCTTTAATTTTTGCTATTGAGCTGCTGTAACAGTGGAATTTCCCCATCATTAAAAGACTATTTAAACCATTTAATCTAGGCTTAGTTGAATGAAACTGAGCCCTTCCAGGGGTTCTTCATGATTACAACCATTTGGCATTTGGTTAACCTTTCTGGGTGGGTCCCATCAGCATCTGGTTCATCTGACTTACTGGCATTGATGGTTTGCAGATTTTTTCTTGAGGCAGTAGCTGTAGATTATGTCCTGGGGAGTTGTTTTAATGGTTTTGTATTTCTGTGTACATTTAAAGAGAGCATCACAAAAAAAAAAATCAAATATAGACATATGTGGTCAATTAAGATAATAAGGCTGATACTGACAAAGGAAAAACTATTTTAATCTTTGCATGTATTGTATTGTAATGTAAAAACATTTTTCAAGAGATTTTAGATATTTTTTTTCAAGAGATTTTAATGTGTAATAAAGTGTTCAAAGTTACTCAGTGTTAAACAGTGGAACAAGTACAAATGAATAGTGCATAAACTGACTGTTTTTATATATCGTTCATATTTCATTCATATTCATTTTACTTGTTGTAATGCAAATGTTTGTTCTTCATGCTATATTTCACATGAATGTTATTTTTATTACAATAGGAATGCAAATATACAAAACATGGTGTACATTTATAGTTATTTTATTTCCATCATGCCTTTTTTTCAGAACTGACAAGAAGTATCAACAAGTAATGTGTCAAAACAGTTTGGAATCAGCAAAATCACCTTGAAATATTTTGCCAGAAATTATCATTCTGAATGCTGACCTGAACCAGCTGTAAAAGAAAGCATAAATAAATGGATTGAGCATTGAGTTTAACAGTCCAATCCAGTTAAGTGTTTCAATCACAGGAACTGGTACTGACACGTGAATCATAAGCTGAATTGCAAAACAGAGAAAGGAAGGAGACCAGCACATCAAAAAAACTCCCATAACTATAGCCAGAGTTTTGGTGGCCTTTCTCTCCATCCTATCACTTGCTCCAGACTTTGCTCTCTGACAGACTGCATGCTGAATGTTACGTGCCTGTCTCTGTGCAACAAGGAAAATCTTTAGGTAAATACAGAGCATTATGGTCACTGGGAGGTAAAAAGAAAAAATGGGTCCCATAATGTTTGCAAGTAAAACATCCATAAAACATGTTTCCCCGCATTTTTCATGGTTTAATCCAGCAACGAGGAAGCCAATTGCAACTAGAACAGAAACGGTCCAGGTCAACAGGATCATGACAAAAACAACATGAACATTTATCGTAGCTCTGTACGTCAAAGGCTTACACACTGCATAGTATCTGTCAATAGAGATACAGCATAAATTCAGAATAGAAGCAGTACTCAGTACTAAATCAAAGCAATTCCGTACTTTGCAAAGTAATTCTTCATAATACAGACATGAAGTGACAGTGAATTCCATACTTAAAGGAAAGACTAAAACACCAACAAACAGGTCAGCCACAGCAAGAGACAGAATAAGAGAGTTTGTAGGAGTGTGGAGCTGTTTGAAGTAAATGATGGAAATTATTACAAGAAGATTTCCACATACTGTGCCTACAGAAAATGATCCAAGCAATATATATAATAAAACACATATTGTGGAGGGAGTTTTTCTTAGTATGTAAGAGACATCTATTTCATAACAGGGATGTATAGCACTAACATAAGTGTCATTGCCAGTGACCTCCGGTGCCATGCTTCCGGGTTCCTGAAAATCAGTTTATCACTTGATTAACAATATTTGAAACATAAAAATATGTGTTTAGTTTAAGATATGCCCTGTATAAAAACACAAACTATAGTATTAGTTCCTCATGTGAAAATAAATACTTAGTTCAGTTCACAGCAGTGCTGATGGGTGGTCTTTACTTTGCTAGTGTGCACAATAGTTATTTTTATCAGGCCCTGTCTCATTATCCTATCATCATCATGAATACATTTCATGATTGTCCAATTAGATGTGGGACTTTTCATCTTTATGCAATTAGTAACCATACTCTATTTCCTAACTACCATAGGTTTAAAAAGCAACTTGCAGGGTTTTTTAAAAAAAGATTTAGATTTATACTTAATCTAAAGATAAGTATTTGAAAAGCACATTATAGTATGTTTTACAAAACATAAACATGCAAGTAAAAGTGGCCGTTTTGAAGAGTGCCCCTAAAGATCAACATTTATTATAGTTTTATATGTTATAATTTCTGTCTTAAAGAAAAAAGATTTGAATTAATGCTCTGTCTATACATAAACCATTCATTGTCAACTGGATGTGTTGATTTCCCGTGTACAGCGTAAATAAATATTTCACTGACAGCAATGAGATTCTTTTATTTTCAGCAAGCACTATGGATGGGTGTGTGAACTAGTAGATCTCAACAGACTCCAAACATTTCAAGTAGATCTTGGTTTAAAAAAGGTTGGGCACCCCTGAAATAAGTGATAAAAACAATTTTAAATAACATCCACAGCAACGTCTTGGCAAAAAGATGTGTGCGAGAAAAACGCACAGGTTGCACTAACTAAACTTTGATGTGAAGTAGGGGGCCACAAAATATCATCCCCTGGGCCGCATTTAGCCCATGGCCTGCAAGTTTGAGACCCCTACTGTACAACAAGGGCAGGAACACACTGACTAAGGAGATCAGAGTAGCTAAGAAGAGCTACACTGAGAAGCTGAAAAGCAACTTCCCAGCAAGCAATCCAACATCAGCGTGGAGGAACCTGGAGACCATTACCTGCATTGAAGATCTCTGAGGAGGAATATGTGTCAGCTCTTTCAGAGACAGAAGATCAGGAAAATACCAGGACCCCAGATGGAGTGTTTCCCTAATGCTTGAAAGTCTGTGCTGAGCAGCTGATGCCCATCTTCAACAAATCTCTGGAGTTGTGTAAGGTCTCCTTCTGCTTCCAAACCCTCCATCACAGGAATAAATGACTATAGGCTCGTTGCCCTGAGGCACCTGTAGTCATGAAATCTTCTGAGAGACTGGTGTTGGCCCATCTGAAGGACATCACATGTCCCCTGCTGGACCTCTTACCAAGCTAACAAGTCAACATGGGATTGCACTACATCCAGCAACATCTTGACTTATCAGGACTTATGCGAGGATCCTGTTTGTGGACTTCAGTTCGGCATTCAATACCATCATCCCAGACATCCTCCACGCCAAACTCTCCCAACTGACTGTGCCACCTACCAGTATATCCCATATACCCATTTAACACATATTAAACAGCCTATTTAGGCAACCTATTTAAATACTAAATAAGTTAAAATGTATAATTTAATGTTTATTTAATTCATCTATGTCTGTGTGAGATTAAAAATGGCTTTAGAGAGTCATGTCATTGCCCCTGTAAGAGACTTGTCACAACACCTGAGTGATGATGAAGAAGCAGGGGCATCATGAAGGAGAGCAGAGGAGAGGAGGAAGGTGACTCACTGTGAGAGCAGTTGGAGTGGAAGTGAACGATTTTTCTTATTTTTGCTTTTAATAGAATTGAACTGAAACTCTTCCTGGAACAGAATTTTTGATCTGCATTATGGGACTTGATCCTGAACTGGTTGAAAGTATTGCGCTTTCATTGTATTCTTTATTCATGACCGTTAATATTTTGATACAAGATGATTCTGTTCCTCTTTAATTTGATTCTGAAACTGTGAAGGTGTTTTCCTACTTGTGAGAGATGGTTCTACAGCTTACTAAGGGAACTTTATTATGTTTTTTCCTTCAATCTGTATCTACTGTTTGCTATTGTTATTTTGAAAGAGATCTATTGAAACCCAAAAGGCTGCAGAGAGTTTAGAAAAGAAGCTGTTTTTTGGAAAGTGAAACGCACCTACTGAGTCATGTCGTTTAACCCCAATAGCACGCTCCAAAACACATACAGGAAAACAATGTTATAAAAAAGGTGAGTGTTGATCTATGTTAAAATTCATCATTCACTGTAAATATTGTATGATTACATAGTTAAACACATTTTGGGACTAAAAATACTGGGGAAGGACTTATAAGTAAGCAGCTTGAATGTTGATATCAAGACCAACAGAGAGATGTGCTTTTTTAAACTTTCTAATAGTTATTCTTAATGCCTGCCATCAGATTTTTTTAACAAAGCTGAACAAACAGTGCAGAATTTGCTCTGGCTTCAGCTGCTAACTTAAGGTCCCTCTCCAGGGCTGCTGCTGAAACATCTTTCTCCTGTAATGTCTTGTCAAGTTTGTTAAGTCCTGTCTGTCTGTTTCCTGTCCGGTTCATGTTCTGGCTTGTGTTTTATTTTGAAATCCCTAACTTTCCTCTTGTTTCAGGTCCCCTGACTTCCGCCCTTTGTGTGCTTTCCCACCGTTGTGATTGTTTGCCCCACCCTGATTGTGTGCACCTGCTCCCCATTACCTGTGGTGTATATATAGTCCACGTCTCCCCTGTCTTGTTGTCAGATCGTCTCTTCATGTCTCCATGGTCATGTGTCTTTTGTCTCGTCTTGTCAAAGCTTTGGAGATATAAGGTCGATCTCAAGAACTATTCAACATTATTTCTTCTATTTTCAACCAAGTGTCTGCATTTGGGTCTGCCATTGTCTGTGCCTCGGATCATAACATGTCCATAGGGAGGACAAAACATACAAACAAAAAAGTTTCATTGCGCGACCTTTGAGCAGGTATTTTCTGAGATCTTTGGCTTTGATTTTATGTTCCAGTATGTTTGCAGACCATCATCTCGAATATTATGGCTGGTTCCCTTGTGTAAAGAAAAAATAGTAATCACAGTCAACGTTGATCTTCAGCCACCTTTAGAAGTCAAATTTTAGTAGATTAGTAGATGAATGATTATCCTGAGTCCCAGGCCGTTGCCACCTGTGAAGCGTCACCATGAATGACACAGCAATGACTGTGTTATAACTTAAAATGCTTTTTATATGTTTTATAAGGATACCAATAAAATGCATCTCTTTATCTTTGTCATTTACATAATAAGAAGATATCAACTGTCAACCAATTAGTCAGGAGAATTAGCTGACAGAGTATCAGTGACTGTTAAGGTGCATGCTGCAAGCAGCAAGCTAAGTTCATGTATGCTAAAAGAAGTACACAGATACTGATGCTACAGGAATAAGCACTTTTATTATCATGTAGAAACGCAAACGCAAGTTCTTTTGTATGTTTTAATCTAATTTTTTTATAAAGTGTACTTCTTACTCCATATTTCCAAAAGTCTGACCTACACTGGAGCTGGTGGTGAATAACTGATGGTGGAATAGCCCCAAAAGAAAGGTTATTTTCAGCACTTTTCAGTTTTTTTTTTTCTAGAACTGTATGTGTTAATATTTTTAAAAATGAGGGAGATAGAATGGGAAAAAAGAGATCAGACTCACTGAGTTCAGCTGTGACTTGGTGGTCTCACTGTCATCTCTCTAATCACTGCGTCTGATACAGAAAAAATGTGGGAAAATGATTTAAGAGCTGAACCTAGAAGAAACTGTGTTGGATTCCTGAACAGACATTTGCATATTTATTTCCAGATGCTTTTTCTTTGGGGTTCCTAAAAGGTGTAAATCCCTTTAAATTCTAAAATGCTTTTATGCACTGATGCTGCACAGAAATGTTCTAAGTAAATTTACACAAACACCATTTTCTCTGCATTAGTGAATCTTATACTTGTCAGAGTGGTCAGAGTGCCCAAGAACAATTTGATCATGTAGTCATGTTACCTGTAAAAGCGAAGTGACAGAAAGAATACATGTGTCGACAAATCGAGGGCATTAGAGTACAAACTAAGCCACCAAACAGAATCAAGAAGAAATGATCATCTAAATGATCAGTATCACTGCCCAGATCAATTGTTCTTGCACTATTACTGTATTGTTCTTTCTGGCTTTACTGTTTGTTTCTTATATAAACTTTTATTACTGTAATGTTTATTTTTCCTAATATAAATATCAGTGATGGGTATTGTTGTTTAAAATACAAACCTTTCCAAATGCTCACAGCATAATTATGGTTCCAGTTACAGTCAATGATGTAATGCAAAGGATTACAATTAGAGGTGTGAATCTGTGATGCGGTTCCCTGTCCACCGGCTATCTTTGTCTCACAGATACACACTCTTCCTGCCTTGCACAATTTCACCTCTTCAACCTGGGGCCTTATTATTTTCAATAGCAATAACAAAACTAATAGAGCAAAACAAATTCATGGACACCAAATGATCTGGATAATGACCTAATAAACCCAGAGAGTCCAATTTAGCAGGGAACAAACAAGAAATATGGGGAAAGCTTTTTTTTTTTTAGATGTGTAATGGTGGAAGGTGTAATGTTTGAATGAAATGTTTCCAGTTACATCATTGTGTCATATAACTGTAAAAAAAAGCTTCTAGAGTGTAATTCAGTAGACTTTGTGTTGATGATTTCAGTGGCTCAAAGAACAATAATCCTTTTTGAACTGAATAAAGCTGAACTTGGGTGTCATTTGTCCAAAAAGCATCTATGAGACCCTCTCACAAATGCGTAAAATACATTGTTTTTGTTGATAAACTGTGCATTATGTTATGTGCTAGTTTATACTGTAAATATGTATTAGTATAATTTCACATGCCTTACCGTGTGTCACAATCAGGTCCATGAGTAATCCTTGTAACAGTAGTCACATCCTTTCTATCAGCTGTCTAAGACCACACAATTTTGTGTATGTTTAATCCACATACATATAATGGATAATCAGTATACCAACTATTCCACTTTTTACCAATATGGAAAAACCTTTTTTCACATTAGCTTTTGTAAAATTGAAAATTTTCATAGAAAAAACAAACAGTAACACACCTATTCAATGCAGGTAGTAGGTTTGGAGTTTTGAAAATTTGCATGTAATATAGCATAGTGGATTGTGAAAGGAATGGTTTAAACTGTATGTTTATCAGCTCTAATATGAGCCGTTATTATTAGCATGTTTGACGAATTAGCTAGCTTTCATATACGGCATTAACTAAGCTTGTTTTTCAAGGTCCTATGTCAGTCCTGGAGAGTTTGGGATAATGTTTGCAACTCTCACTTGCTGTCTGCCACTCTGCCAACCCATAACAGAGAATACATTTGCAATTAGCCTTCATTCTAACAGGCTTTTGTAACATGCAAGTTGAAAACATGTTGTCAGACAGAGTTGTGATGGATATATAGAACTGAAATTTTAACATCATACTTAAAATATTAGGACTAAAATACTTTGATAGAAGACTACTGTCTCATCCTTATTCATTTATTTCTTCAACTTGTGATTATGCTGTTCTTTGCCTGGAAAAATAACCTTTTTTCTTTTGGACTGCATGTACTGAAGCCATCAAATGCATATTTCATACTCTTTTACACACATCAGCTTAAAAGAAAGCCAACTCCTACAAGAAAAACCTTAGATCTTAGCTTGAGTAATACACTATAATTCTTCATTTGTCTTAAATAAACCAACATACACACAAAGATGTAGCTTTCTTTTGCTAACTGTGACATTATATACAACACTCCTTACACAAAAGCAAATGCACAACAGAACAACATCACCTTACTTCAAATGTTTCTACTGAGCATCCAGGACAGTTTGAGTTACCGGTACTTTATTTCATTAGTAGTTTAGTTTATAGTTAGGTTTAATACAGAATTCAGAACTGAGAGGACATTATAAGTCACAAGAGGTGAACTTTCTAATAACTGTTGGAAAAAATGACTAATGGTGAGGTGGAATAAATGGAACTACTGAAATGCAATGTGGAGATCTGAGACGTCTCAAGATCCCCATGAAGAGTTTCTGGGCCTCAGATAGTCTCTTTTCTCTCATGTATAGATGATAGATCTTGTTTGGTAGAGTATTCCTCCACCTTCTCTGTCCAAGATGGGCCCTACAAAGACCAAATTGCATCCAGCCTTCTTTATGCTCTAAACTGAAACTGTTAGGTGGTCTTCCACACCTGGAAGGCCAAGTCTGCAGTTGCCTCTGGTGGATTTAATGGTGCTATCATAGGCCTAAATGTTCTCTGAGAAAAAGGATCATGGGTTACTTATGAAGAAGAGCTAGCTGATGAGACATTTGAAACTACTCAACAGACTCTAGTGGACCCCTGTAAAAATGAATAGGGTAAGACAGAGCCATTCAAACCTCTGCTGGTGGTGCTAGATGGACCTTGGCAATACTGTCTATTTTACTCCCACATTGGCAGTGTGATGTCTCGTCAAGTTTGTTAACGTCCTGTGTATCTGTTTCCTGTCTGGTTTATGTTCTGGCTTGTGCTTTATTTTGAAACCCTAACTCTCCTCTCGTTCTAGGTCCCTTGACTTCCGCCTTTGTGTGTGTTCCCGCGGTTGTGATTGTGATTGCCCTGCCCTGATTGTGTGCACCTGTGCCTTATTACCCCTTGTGTATATCTAGTCCACGTCTCCCCTGTCTCGTTGCCAGATCGTCTCATGTGATCGCCATGTCATGTCGTGTCCTGCGTCCTGTCTTGTTGCCTGTGAAAATTCATATCTGGATTTGAGAATAAACTCTGTTTCTTGCAACTCGTACTCTGCCTCAGTGTCTGCATTTGGGTCCAAAGCCTCCAGTCATAACAGGCAGAGGCTTCTGGAAAAGATTGGTGCTAGCCTGTGTACTGATGTTGGTTTTACCCCTTCTTTATATCTCCTGAACAGATGAAAGGGTAATGAAAGATTTTTCATCTTTTCTGTGAGAAGAAGACCCAGTAGCAGTAGTGAGGTACTGGATGGGGAATATCCTACCTATTATGAATGGTTCATGGCTCTATCAGAAACTGATGCTTATAAATAACAGGCATTCACAGTCACACAAAGTCACACACTTGTCAAAAACTGTAGCTTTTTATCATAATTTCCAACTTGTCTTGTGTGTTGAGCAAGGTACTGCTGATTCCCTGCAATCTTAAATTGAATTAATTTAGAGAGAAAATAGAGTATATGAATCAGATAGGCAAGCTTCTGAAGGTAAAGCTGTCATTCTGTAGATGGAAGGCCAAATGAAATGGTTTGTCTAAAAAAAAAAAAACCTGCCACACTTTGTGTATCAATTCAGACAGCCTTGTCTACACTTTGCTCAGTGCCTGTCGTGGACTGTCGTGCACTGTAATTGTGTTCTGTCTTTTTGCCCTGCCTTGTGTTCCCCTGTTCATGTGTTCCTCATCTCTTGTTCCCTTATTCCGTGTGTTATTGGATGTGTTTTCATGTTTGCCTTGATTTTTGTATTGTCTTGTGTCTGTCTTGTGTCTGTTTTAGTCTCTGGTTCCCCGTGCCCTGTCAGTTGTTGAGTTTATCTCTATTCTCTGCTCACTTCCTGTTTTATTTCGTATTCCTTTCTTTTCCCCACAAGTCTGCACTTCACTTCCTGTCCCTGTCTCCCTGCCTTTGACTACTCTTTTGAGTTTGACCTGTTTCCACTTTCCTACTCTCACAGTGTATATATATCCTTTGCTCTTTGTCACATTGACCTCCCCCCATGTTGCCTGCCTGCCCGTTCCTGTTGCCCGTGTCCCTAATAGAGTCTTTACATCCACTCAGCCTACCGTCGTCTGCATCTTTGGGTCCAAATTTCCAAGTAGTAGCCTAGTGCTACTCACCTGCAAAAAATCGAAATTGGGGTAATCTAATTGAAATTACAATGGACCTAATCGAGAGTGTCGCGACGTCCCTCTCGAGAGCGCCATCTTGAATCTAGATCCAACAACTTCATATCAAAGATGCATTTCTTTGATGAAACAAACTGAAGTTCTCTTAAGGAATGATTATATCTTCATTATTAAAACAACATCTTCTCCCTCTCTTTGGCCTCTACACACACACAATTACACCTATCATTTTATCTGTAACACAACTACTATGAGAGTCACCCTTTGCTCAAACTCACTCTTCCCTCTCCTGATAAAGATTATGCCAGGTGGGCATCATAAATTCCTGAGCACAGACTGGATTTCTGTGTGTAACTAATCAACTTTTTCCTGAAGTTGAACAACACATCTATTCAAGGTTTGAGTGTTGTATCTTTTTGTAATATTCATTTCTGAAGAGTTTTGATGTTACTCCCATTTTCAATTGACCATTAAAAGATATGTTGAGGTCAGGCCCCTCAGGCAGGCTAACATTTAGGTTTAAGAGTAGAATTATCAAATTTAAGTTGTAAAAAGCAATTCAATCGATAAGCAAGCATCTCACATAACTCATTGTTGACTGGTTCACAGGTGGTCCTGTGGATAATATTTGACAAATAAAACTAAATGTGAACTTCTTATATAAAACAACCAGAGGCCTGTGTGAAAATTAGGTACCAAAAGAAACCAAACTCTGAGTCAGGATTTAAAATGGAAATTAAATGAAGTGTCCAAATTGTAATTTTCATCTTAAATGTTTGAGGAATTCACATGTCATTTTTGTTTTAATTGTTTCCTGCTGTCATGTTGTGTCAATTAGATACCTTTGTTTTTATTACTGGAAAATATCATTGAAACACAGAGTTGTTTTAAGGATTTTTATTTTATGAATACACAAACCTGAGCACAGCATATATGACACTAATATGGGTGTTAAAATAATCATTACGTTAGCCTTCATCATATGACATCCCAGTGAGTCACTGACAACAATGAGCTAAGACAGTTTTGAATTAGAAAAATCAGCCTGAAAA
>JAOXYL010000036.1:3043346-3062700 GCA_028564955.1 Terapon puta
ATACAACACAAGTTTAGAATAGATGATGTGCACAGTGATACATCAAAGCTGCCTCGAATTTTGCAAAATAAGCTATAGTGATACAGACATGTGATTTCAGAGAACTCCATAGTAAGAGGAAAGACTAGAACACCAACAAGCAGGTCAGCCACAGCAAGAGAGAGAATGAGAGAGTTTGTAGGTGTGTGGAGCTGTTTGAAATAAATAATGGAGATTATTACAAGAAGATTTCCACATACTGTCACAACAGCTAATGAACCCAGGAAAATCTGAAATAATAGACATAATATAGAATGGGTTCTTGTCAGTACATAGATATCTATTTTATAGCAGGGATGTATATCAGTAACATCCGTCTGGTTGGTACTGTTTCCCAGTTCCATGTTTGTGTCTCATGTAATTCAGCATAAAAATGCAACAGTGTTCAAGTACAATTTCATTTGGAATAAACAATGGATTAGGTATTAATGTAAAACCTGCATATTAGTTACCTTTTGATGAACATAACAAATGCTCATTCAGGTCTCTGTTCAGTTTTATACAACACCTTTTAAAGCCCTCTGGGTTCATGCATCATAACTGATCGATGTCTTTGGCAACTGTGACTATGCAGTACTTACACTTAGTATATATTCCATCCCATTTCATCAGTATGATTACAACAAACCTACTTTGTCCAGTCAGGTGCAGAAACTTTGTGTTGGATTGGATGCTTGTCTCTGCAAGAAGGAAAATCCTCAGTTAGCATCATGGTCACTGGCATGTAATAATGTATGATCTTTATTGTTATGTTATAATTTAACTGATGACTATTTACAATGGCCATGGATTCATAGAACAGTGCTCTAAGGGACATATGGTGCTCCCAAATGCCACCTTCATGACTAGCTAAGGAAGTGCTGAATAAAAATTTGCACTGTTCATCTGTCAGGAAGACATCCAGCACCTTAAGCTCATTTTGAGCTCCCACGAAGTTTGTACCATAGTTGCTAAAGTTGGGAAACAGCTCCTCTAAGAGAGATGAAGTACCTTAATGCATTAATAAATTAATCTTTGACAGTGAATGGGAGTAAAGTGGGAAAGAGAGAGACAATGCCACCTCCAGGAATTTCACGCCAAGGAAAATGTCAGTTTCTCAGCAGCTTTTAGGAGTCAGCGCAGCTCAAGTGACTAAGTCAGGTGTTTGGCCCCATCATAGAAGTGCTCCACTTAAGGTACTCATCTACCCCCGGCGCCTTGCCACCGAGGAGCTTGCGAACTACCTCAGTGACTTCAGCTCAGGTGATGGACAAGTCCGCCCCCAAGTCCCCAGCCTCTGCTTCCTCAGTGGAAGGCATGTTGGTGGGATTGAGGAGATCCTCGAAGTACTCCTTCCACCGCCCAACAATACCCCCAGTCAAGGTCAACAGTTCCCCACCCGCACTGTAAACAGTGTTGCTTCCCCCTCCTGAGGCGCCGGATGGTTTGCCAGAATTTCCTCAAGGCCAGCTGATAGTCCTCCTCCCTGGCCTCCCCGAACTCCTCCCAGACCTGAGTTTTTGCCTCCCGGACAGCCCGGGCCACGGCTTGCTTGGCCTGCCAGTACCTGCCAACTGCGTTAGGAGTCCCACAGGCCAACATGGCCCGATAGGACTCCTTCTTCAGTCTGATGGCATTCCTTACTTCCGGTGTCCACCACCGGGTTTGGGGGTTGCCGCCACGACAAGTACCAGAGACCTTGCGTCCACAGCTCCGCACCACCGCGTCGACAATGGAGGAAGAGAACATGGTCCACTCGGACTCAATGACCCCAGCCTCCCTCGGAATCTAGGAAAAGCTCTCCCGGAGGTGGGAGTTGAAGACCTCCCTGACAGAGTGCTCGATCAGACGTTCCCAACAGACCCTCACAATACGTTTGGGTCTGCCAGGTCTGTCCAACTTCCTCCTCCGCCAGCGGATCCAACCCACCACCAGGTGGTGATCAGTTGACAGCTCAGCCCCTCTCTTCACCCGAGTGTCCAAAACATACAGCCGGAGATCAGATGAAACGACAACAAAGTCGATGGACACCCTTATGCTTGAACATGGCGTTCATTATGGGCAAACTGTGACTAGCACAGAAGTCCAATAACAAAACTCGGGTTCAGATCGGGGAGGCCGTTCCTCCCAGTTACGCCCCTCCAGGTATCACTGTCATTGCCAACCTGAGCGCTGAAGTCTCCCAGTAGAACAATGGAGTCCCCCGTTGGAGCACTATCAAGTACTCCTCCCAAGGACTCCAAGAAGGCCGGGTACTCCACACTGCCGTTCGGCCCGTAGGCACAAACAACAGCCAGAGACCTATCCCCAACCCAAAGGCGCAGGGAAGCGACCCTCTCGTTCACCTGGGGTGAACTTCAACACATGGTGGCTGAGCTGGGGAGCTATAAGCAAGCCCACACCAGCCCGTCGCCTCTCACCCTGGGCAACCCCAGAGTAGTGGAGGGTCTAGCCCCTCTCAAGGAGCTGGGTTCCAGAGCCCAAGCTATGCGTGGAGGTGAGCCAGACTATCTCTAGTTGGTACCGCTCAACCTCCCGCACAAGCTCGGGCTCCTTTCCCCCCAGCGAGGTGACATTCCATGTCCCTATAGCCAGAGTACACGTCCAGGGCTTGGGCTGCCGAGGCCCCCCGCCCCGACTGCCACCCAAACCACATTGCACCGACCCCTCATGGACCTTCCTGCAGGTGGTGAGCCTACTGGAGGTCGGGCCCATGTCGCCAGTTCGGGCTGGGCCCGGACGGGTCCCATGGGTGGAGACCCGACCACCAGGTGCTTGCCTGCGAGCCCCAACCCCAGGCCTGGCTCCAGGGTGGGGCCCCGGTAACGCCAATCCGGGCAACGTAATGGTCCCTGTTTTAAACATCTTCATGAAGGTCTTCTGAACCGCTCTTAGGCTGGCCCGTCACCTAGGACCTGTTTGCCATGGGAGACCCTACCAGGGGCATAACATAGCTCCTAAATTTAATTGGGCACACAAACCCCTCCACCACGGTAAGGTGGCGGTTCAAGGAAGGGCGCCGGATGGTTTGCCAGAATTTCTTCAAGGCTGACCAATAGTCCTCCTCCATGGCCTCATCGAACTCCTCCTATACCTATACTGAATTCCAGAGCCCAAGCTATGTGTGGAGGTGAGCCCGACTACCTCTAGTCAGTACCTGAGGTGACATTCCATGGACAAAGACATTTTTGCAATTAGAAATCTTTCTTTTAAGTATAATTTTGGTTAATCTATTTTGTTAAAGTAGTCGAGGCAGAGACATGAGATATAAACTAACATTTGTGAAGCAGAAAATCTCTGAACATTTATTATGACTGATTTTATAATGAGACATACCTTGAAATGAAATGTCGTTTTGTGTTGTTGGACTTGGACCACGATCAATCTGTACCTCAAGAATGTATCTACCTGTATCAGGAATGCTGTCATGTACTGTTAGGAATACATCTGGACTGGCCTCTATGAGTTCAGAAAAAAATGTATTCCTCAACTACTGTGTTGGTTTCATCAAAAGCATCAAGTTAAGTAGCATCAGGAAGCCCAAACTTGTATTTGACTGCAAGAAGGTAATCGTGAAAACAGATTAAAAAAAATGCACATTGCTGATCTTAAGGTGCAGTGAGTGATTTGCATTTGTGAATGTGAGTGTTGAATAGCTCTACTTTCCAACAGCCATTGGGTGTTTGTCAGCAACATAGATCTAACATTCTCTATGCTCTGCTGAACAGAAAGTAAGTTCCTACTAGTTTTCTGGATTGGCTGAAAGAGGGTGTAGAATACCAGAAAATGTCTTTTCTGATTATTGCAGAGTGGAGGACACATAATTCTAACAAAACGCTCACAGAGATTGATGGCTCTAGTAATGTAATTTTTGAGGGGATAGAAGAAATTATTATACCACCTTTAAACTGCACTGATCAAACATCAAACATCTCTGAAGCTACATAATGCTTTCATTTGTGCAGTAACCGCAACATCAGAATGTTGTATTTTGGTCAGTACCAAGCGTACCAACATGTACACAATACAAAAAGGTTTTTTTTCTTTTTTGCAAATTGATACCCACATTGAAAACCAAAACAGCCATCCTAAATACATAAATCCTTGTGTATATTTGTTGTGAGGACAACTATGAGATGACTATTCAACTTGTGTGATGAAATACAAAAAGGTGAACTCTGGCGGTAATTGGACGTACTCCTAAGTATTCTTGTACTTCACTTTGACTAATATTGCCACATCTTTAGACTGCACTTTGTAGCATAATTTGACAAATTGATTAATCATTGTGCAAGGAATTCTTTTTTTAGATTGAGCTTAACCTAATAGGGTCCCTGTAGGAAAGTAATGTATCAAAAAGCACTCAAGCAGAACAAACCAAGTCTCTTTAATGACTTGTAACATATTTTAACGTCCAGAAGGGAGAAGATGGCAAGATATCGCTGTCGCTGCATATTTTCTGCATCCTGCTAGTGATGTTACGCTCATGAACGACCTGATTCTTTTTTTTTTTTACCAAATTTTTATTTTAATTCTAAAATTTTGAAAAAGGCAGCACATACTGAAAACAAATACCAAACATAATGACAGACAAACGTACGCGTAGCGTACAACCACAGCATGTTCCGATGCATAATGCATTATGCGTATCTGTCATCTTTCACAGAGACATGCACCACTACAGCCATCCAAGAAGCACCTCATATCCCAAGCCTTCACTGCAGAGGGACTGGCTCTTGCTGAACACGCTTATCCAGTTGCCGTGTTCAGCAGAAATACAAACATCTCAGAGAGCTCCCCTTACCTCCAGTGAACTGTGCCCAACCTTCACTCCTAATTGGGTCTGATATGCCTTACCTGATTACTCCAGTCCAACCAGTGCATGCAGGACCATCAGGTGGACCCATTGCCATCTGCACTCAACTAGTTTGGTTGCTTTAAGGGCCAGTTGATACTGTCTGTCTCACATCTGGAGTCCAACAGTGCCTGTACATTGCCACAGCCATAGGTTCCAACAAGCTTCTCGTGAACGTGTGTCTCTGGCAGATGGATGTCTTGCCCTACAGTGAAAAAGCTGCCACTCGCCCAAAGGAAGACCAACAAGCTCTAACTCTGCTCCAGACTGCCACTACAAGAGTAGAGAACAGTAGATGGTGTCTTGTGTTACACCACGCCTGTTCTTCGCCGTATGACTGACACTGCTTTCCATGCTCCTGCGGATGCAGTACTCCCCAGCCTTCGCAGCACAGAATGGAAGCTTTCTAAGAACGCTACACATCCTAGGTTTTACTGTGCTGAGATCCGTAAGCTGGAGGAAGTGGGCTATGTATCAAAAGTCAACCCAGAAAAGGCTAACCAGTCATCAGAGTCATGGTTTATACATGACCACATGGTCCACCACAACGGAAAGGACAGAGTTGTCTTTAACTGCTCTTTCCAATTCCAGGGACGGTCACTGAATAAGCTCCTGTTGCCTGGACCACCCCTAGGGCCTTCCCTACTTGGTGTTTTACTGAGGTTCTGTCAGAACTCAGTTGCTGTGAGTGGGGACATAAAGGCAACATTCCATCAGATCCGCCTGCAGCCTACAGATACACCAGTGCTGAGGTTCATCTGGAGAAACATGCAGAGAGAGGGAGAGCCAACTATCTATGAATGGCAGGTGCTGCCATTCGGGACTACATGCAGCCCCTGTTGTGCTGTATATGCTCTCCAGTGTCACGTTCGGGACGACTGTGGTGACAAATCCAACTTGGTTGAGGCTGTGGAGCACTACATAGCACCCACACTACTGCTGAATCCAAATCCCTCATTGATGACCTACGGCAGCTACTCCTGGAAGGCGGATTTGATCTTCGGCAGTGGGCAAGTAATGTGCCAGCAGTGATCAAACATTTTCTGTGATCGGACATTTCATTTATGTATGAAGAGATCTTGGAGGGACACTCATTTGATTTAAAATAACCCAAATTAAAATGACAGTTGACCTTGCCAGATTGAGGCAGCTTTGAGCAACAATTATAAAAGGAGGAAAAAAATTACTGTGACATCTCCCAACATATAAACATAACGTTATTCGCAGTTAAATAAGTACCTGCCTGATAGCTGACATCACCCTAATATTTGCTAACTAGTCAGTTGCTATCATCAGCAGGTTTACAAATATTTAAAAAAGCTGCAGCAGCAGAAACTCAAAAATATTATTTAATATTATGAAATATTAATATTTCACATTGTGAAATCATCTGCCCTCCTGGCTTTAGTCTGACCTCAGTCAACAAACAAACATCCCCCCCCCCACCCCCCACCCCCTTCATTCATTAATGAAACAGTCTGATCTCACATCCAGTTCTTTATTCTCTTTCTACAGGTCAAAACCCAGAGGCTTGTTATGGCACTTCAACCTATCTTCAGCACAAGCCAAATTTAATGTGACCACAAATAACTGCTACCTACATACCTGTGTATAATAACAGCAGTAGCTTACTTTTTCTTTTATCCCTATGAAAAATGAAATTTAACTTTTTTTTTTTATTATTTCTTCTTTTTATAAGCTTCTTAGACACTTTGGCCCTGTGATTTGTTTCACAAATCAGTGTATAAAATACTATTTGATGCTAAATACGTATTTTACATAAACATGTTAAAATACACATTTTATAAGCTATATACAAAAAACCTATGTACAGTATTGCATGGCACTCAAACTATTTATAGATGTCCTCTGTACCGAGGTCCTCGGGCTTCCCAAGCCTCTTCTATCTGATATCCAAGCTTCTTCTGACTGATGGTTCAGCCGAGAAAGAGAGGAGAGGAAGGAGGATTGACCTGAAGTTTGGACTGATTCAAACGTTCAGGAAAAAAGAGGCCACTGCTAAATTTTACTGACTGTACCTTTTAAATGTAACCTACTAATTTTCACCTGTACATCTATCTCTGCAGATAGTTTAAGTTTCATCATTGGTGTTCATCTGGCACAAATCTACTTAATTCTCTGTATTTTACTTGTTTATCATGTAATTTTTCAATACTAATCCACAGATTTCATACAGTACACTTGCATCACAAAACATTCATTCACAAACTCAACAATAATAAATATTATATTTATGTTATATATGTTATTTACTCGATGTCAGCATAGAAAGCTCAGATAAAAAGTGAAAAAAGTACAAATGGAATATACATGGACATATGTACATGGTGTTTTTTAACCTACTAATATTGCACTGTCAGCTGTTATATATTGCTCATACATAAATATTATTAATCTTTCTTATTATAATACATGTTTGTCCTTTATTCTGTGTTTCACCTGAATGTAGTTTTTATGGTATTTATGGTATATAAGCAAAACGCACAAAACATGATGTACATGTACGGCTTGCAGGCTCTAATATAGCATGCTTAATCTTTTTTGTGCCAACTTTTATCAGAACTGACAGGTAGTTTCAACACTTGCAGAAATGTGTCAAAGCAGTTTGGAATCAGCAAAATCACCTTGAAATATTTTGCCAGAAATGATCATTTTGAATGCTGACCTGAACCAGCTATAAAAGAAAGCATAAATAAATGGATTAAGCATTGAGTTTAACAGTGTAAGCCAGTTAAGTGTTTCAGTCACAGAAACTGGTACTGACACATGATTCAAAAGCTGAAAAGTAAAACAAAGAAAGAAAGGAGTCCAGCACATCAGAAAAACTCCCATAACTATAGCCAGAGTTTTGGTGGCCTTTCTCTCCATCTTACTGACTGTTGCTCCAAACTTTGCTCTCTGACAGACTGCATGCTGAATGTTACGTGCCTGTCTCTGTGCAACAAGGAAAATCTTTAGGTAAATACAGAGCATTATGATCCCTGGGAGGTAAAACGAGAAAATGGGTTCCATAATGTTTGCAAGTAAAACTTCAATAAAACACCTTTCCCCACATTTTTCATGGTTGAAACCAGCAACGAGGAAGCCAATTGCAACTAGTACAGAAACGGTCCAGGTCAGCAGGATCATGATAAAAACAACATGAACATTTATCGCAGTTCTGTATGTCAAAGGCTTACACACTGCATAGTATCTGTCAATAGAGATACAGCATAAATTCAGGATAGAAGCAGTGCTCAGTAATATATCAAAGTATTTACGTACTGTGCAAAATAATTCATCATAATAAAGACATGAAGTGACAGTGAATTCCATGGTGAGAGGAAAGACTAAAACACCAACAAACAGGTCAGCCACAGCAAGAGACAGAATAAGAGAGTTTGTTGGAGTGTGGAGCTGTTTGAAGTAAATGATGGAAATTATTACGAGAAGATTTCCACATACTGTGCCTACAGAAAATGATCCAAGCAATATATATAACAAAATACATATTGTGGAGGGAGTTTTTCTTAGTATGTAAGAGACATCTATTTCATAACAGGGATGTATGGCACTAACATAAGTGTCATTGGCAGGGACCTCTGGTGCCATGCTTCCAGGTTCCTGAAAACCAGTTTCTCTTGATTAACAATATTTGAAACATAAAAATATGAGTTTAGTTTAAGATATGCCCTGTATGATAAACACAAACTACAGTATTAGTTCCTCATATGAGAATAAATATTTTAAATTCATCATACCTTTTAAATGCTCAGGATAGTTCACATCAGTGCTGATGGGTGGTCTTTACTTTGCTACTGTGCACAGTCATTATTTTTACCTGCCCCAGGCTCATTATCATATCATCATGAATAAATTTTATGATTGTCCAATCAGATATGGGACGTTTCATCTTTATGCAATTAGACACCAGTGTAGCCATACTGTGTTCCCTATCTACCATAAGTCTAAAAAGCAACTTGTAGTTTTTTTGTTTTTTTTATTTATACATAGTCTCAAAGTAAGTATTTGAAAAGCAGAATTTAAAGTTTTACTAAACACAAAGATGCAAATTCAAAGATAATTGTGCCCTTTTGAGAAGTACCCCAAAAAATGTTTTGATCTTCACTCACCTGTACAATAAGCAGTATTTATATATATGGTTATCTTAATTGTATTTATTGTATATGTTCTGTTAATTATATTCTATTTCTTACTGAATGTAATCTGTTTATAGTACTTTGTTTCTAATTGTGTCTTTGTATGACAGCAACTAGAACACCAAATTCACCCCTGGGATAAATAAATTTCATTGATTCTGATTGAAAAATAGAAGTAAATGCCTTACATATGTTTATATAATGTAGGAGAGTAAAATCTTAGAAACACAGTATGAATGAACACATCAGATTGTATATTTTATGTTTCATGAGGATAGATTTAGCAACAGAGCTGTTGGATTGCTTTAAATTGTGTAGGTGTAAGTGTTAAAGTGGTCTGCAAATGAATGATATTACACAGTTATGTAAGGACGACCTGTTTTTATCCTAGCAGCCCATGATGTTCAGTATGGGGACAGTTTGAGAAAGAAACGTCAACTCCACTGCCCAGTCCTGTGTCCAGTGACGATAAATAGTCCTTCATCATGGACCAACCTGGTGTGATGTCATGGAACCCAGAGGAGGAAATGATGAGTGAGTTATCTGATGAGGAGCCATTCAAAGATCCTTTGTAGAAATCTCACCCTGACCTCATATGAGGTTTCTTTTTGTTTTATATTATGGGTATCACCTAATTGTGTCATAGATATAAATAATAAGGGTGTTTGTTTTATCAGTTTTGCTAACAAGTTATGTTGTTATGTCAACTTAGCAACGAAACTGGGACTCCTCAAGAGGCCAATGGAGGAGACAAGACCCCTTGGTAGACTGGTGGTGGAGACGGAACCCCCCATGAGGCTGACAGCGGAGGTGTGATCGCTCAGGCAGTCAACAGGAGAGGCAGTACCCCTTGGGAGCCCAGCAGAGCCTTCCCAAGGCTAGTCCAGCTACGTGGCTCCTAGACCACAGACATTTGGTGGGCCATCAGCAAGGACCACCTTTGGGGGCTCAGAGAGTTCAGTCTGGTCATAGGCTCCCTTTACACAGGTAGCCACCTTGCTCGTCCAAGACAGGGTGAATTTGAGCAGCACTATGGATAGTGCTGACTTCTTCAGTAAGATAGAAAGGTGCTGGTATTTACCCAACAGAGTCCAGATCTCCCCCAGTGCTCCTTCTCCTTTCTCCATGGAGCAGTCTCTGTCAAGTGTGAGGACTCAAATGCAGAAAAGGACGGCAGCATATGTAGAAGTCTTTCGAAGCCACTCCTTCGTTGTCCAAGTGGTGTGTTTGGGATTATTGTCATGCTGAAAGACTTAGCTATGGTCTAGAATACCCATGCTGAAGGTGGTTTTCACTCAAAATCTCACGATACATGGCCCCATTCAGTCTTTCCTTTACATGGATGAGTCGTCCTGGTCCCTTTGCCCAAAATAGCCTCTAAACATGATGTCTCCACCCCAATGCTTCACAGTAGATATGGTGTTCTTTGGATGCAATTTAGCATTCTTTCTCCTCCAAACATGACAAGTCTTTACCAAAAAGTTCTATTTTGGTTTTGGTTTTCTATTTTGGTCCCAATCCTCTTCTGGATCATCCAAATGCTCTCTAGCAAACTTCAGACGAGCCTGGACATGTACTGGCTTAAGCAGAGAGACACGTCTGGCACTGCAGGATTTGAGTCCCTGTTGGTGTACTATGTTACTGATGGTTGCCTTTGTTACTTCACTTGGTTCCCACATGTGGTTCTGGATTTTTTTCTTTGAAATAATGTTTTAGAACAACTTATGAAAATTCACATAACCGCAATGTGTTCAAGCGGTTCACCATTCTTGTGATGTGATGATGTGATTTTGACCCCACAGAGATTATCAGTGGTCTTGTATGTCTTCCATTTTCTAATAATTGCTTCCACAATTGATTTCTTCACACCGAGCTGCTTAACTATTGCAGACTCAGTCTTCCCAGACTGATGCAGGACAGGTCTACAATTTTGTTTCTGGTGTCCTTTGACAGCTCTTTGGTAACTACTAACTAACTACTAATAACTTTGAGTCAGCACCTCCTGAAACATATTGAATAAAAAATATAACATTCATGAACACAGAATTCATTGCAGGGCTGTTATTTTACACTCAGTGTACCTAATAAACTGCAAACAAAGTATTTATTTTATTAGAATATTTTATCCTGTCAATGGCTAACAGCAATTTTTAGTCACATGCTGGCAGTAATTTCTCAACTCACCACATTGAACTTTTTTTATGCAAGCCTCTCTTGACAACCCTGCATTTCAGTTGCAATGGCAGTAGAGAAGTTGCCAGCGGTCCCTATAGAAGAGTTTTCACCTGAATATTTTCATGAGGTTCTGTGGAGGCCACAGGAGAAGTCTTGTATTAATCTGGGGGTATTCCATTCTGCATTAAGGGAAATCCTTTCATATTTCACTTCAAGTGTGGAAAACATGATGTTCTGAGGATCTTAAAGATGTAAAGAAACAGATTGGAAGATTCATCATTTGTTCTGGCAGGATATTTGATTTACTGTTATTATACTTTAATCTCTGCATGTTCCAGATAGCAAGTGGTCTATTCTTGACACACATATATTATGATACATTGGTAAAATATGGAGTGCATTTTTTGCGTAATAAACATAGTTAAGTACTGGATCTTTTTAAATGTTTTTATTTAAATGATAAGAAAAGGCTTAGCAACTTAATAGTACTGAATTTCATCTTTATTCAATGTAATGGGGCTTCAAAAGTATATAGGTTACTTACAACATTAAGAAACAATCCAGAAAAGAACAATATTTTTTAAAGCTTCTTTGAACATGTTTTAAAAAAAAATAAAAAAATCCCAGCAGCAACAATTATGACCTAGAAAGGAAGGCGGAGGTCTGATCACATTGTTAACAACTGTCAGTACCAAGTCAGTAAAGTTATCTGACGTTCCTTTTTAATTCCTCATTGTAATTCTTTAAAATGTTCAGTTCTAATCTCAGGCTTTATTTATAGGGAGTCTCAATGAATACGGGTCCTAACACTGCTTTAGACACAGCTCTATTTCAAGGATTATCACTTCAATCATATATTTCTATTTCTAACCCTAACCCTACAATCAGTACATGATGCTTGGGCAAACTCCATTAATCTATAGCTCTTTCAGTCCATATTGTCAGATATTGTCACTTTTATTGTTCCAACATTTAGTGTATCTCTATGAGCACTCCCTGTAGACTATTTTTGCACATTAGTTGATCAAAGAAGTTTTGTGTCAGCAAAGTCTCCTTGAAATATTTTTCCAGAAATGATCATTCTAAAAGCTGATCTGAACCAGCTGTAAAAGAAAGCATAAATGAATGGATTTAGCATTGAATTTGACAGTGTAAGCCAGTTAAGTGTTTCAATCACAGGAACTGGTACCGATTCACTACTAACAGGCAGAAATGTGATGCAAAGGAAGAAAGGTGTCCAACACAAAAGAAAAACTCCCAAAACTGTAGCCAGAGTTTTGGTGGCCTTTCTCTCCATCTTACTGAGAGTTGTTCCAGACTTTGTGCTCTGACAGGTTGTGTTCTGGATGCTGCGGGCCTGTTTAAGTGCAACAAGGAAAATCTTCAAGTAGATACAGAGCATTATGATCACTGGAAGGTAAAATGATAAAATAGGTCCAATTGTGTTTGCAATGAGTACATCAATTAAACACCTCTCCTCACATTTTTCATTGTTTAATCCAGCAATTATGACACCAATTCCAATTAGGGCAGAAACACCCCAGCTTACCAGGATCATTGTGATAACAACATCATGGTTGATTTTTGTTTTATATGTCAGGGGCTGACACACTGCATAATATCTGTCAATAGAAATACAACATAGATTCAGAATAGAACATGTACTTAATGATATATCAAAACTACCTCGTACTCTGCAAAATAAATCCTCATGATAAAGACATGAGCTGAGGGAAAATGCCATGCTAAAAGGAAAAACTATGACACCAACAAGCAGGTCAGCCACAGCCAAAGAGAGAATGAGGTAGTTTGTAGGAGAGTGCATCTGTTGGAAATAGATGATGGAAATGATAACAAGAAGGTTTCCACATATTGTGATCACAGACAATAATACAAGGAAAATATATAACAAAACACATACAATGGAAGGGGTGTTAGTCAGTATGTAATTAGCATTATCTATTACATAGCAAGGATGTATGTCAGTCAACACAACAGTCCTATTTACAGTGGCTTCTGTTTCCATGTTTTAGGGTTCATACAAGTCACTACAATTATCATCAAAGTACACAGTAATTTCAATAATATATGTATGTATTTCAATTTTTTATCAAACCTGTTAAATGCTCAAGACTTTCCATGCATTATTGCGGATGGTGTTATAGTGTTTTTGGTCATAGACACGGCCCTTAATACAACTCATCATCGATCTAATTACCATAATCACTGTCCAGTTGGGAATTGGAAATTGTAACTGTTAGAATGATATGCAGAGGAACAAACATAATCATAAAAAGTTGACTATGTTTTACTGTGTGTCTGTGCATTTTATTTAAATTGTTTTCATTAATTCTTCAAATTTTGGTTCAAATATCTCTTTCTGATTTTATCTTTCAAGATCACTTGTCTGATTTGAAGAAATTTAATGCGTATTAAAGCTTACTAGTGCATTGAACCAGTGCTGCAACTCTCATAGTCCTGATGTTGTAAGGGATCAACCGGTACAAACAAACTACAATTGACATGTACTCTCAAACGATCATAGCTTCCCACAGAATAGAATGGCAGAATGTCTGAAAAATCTGCATAGGAATGTGAGTATGCAACTTTTGCAATCTAGGGCAAACAGTTATCTATTAAACCAGGTTTACGATGTTCACTCTGAACCATCTCTTAAAACACTTGAAAAGCACTGACTAAATCTGTCATATTATCTAAGTCTGCCATATTATTACAAATAACAGTGCTTTGTGTGTGTGTGTGTGTGTGTGTGTGTGTGTGTGTGTGTGTGCGCTTATAGATTGTGTGTCCACATGCAAACTGAATGTATATCAAATACATTATTTTACTAACATTAAATTGTATGCTGAAATATATAATAGACAGAACCATGTCCTTAATAGTGACTATAACTAACTATTTATGATAAGTGATCATTGACTGGGCAGCTATCCAGCCTGCCTTATTGGTTTGACCTCAAACAGGTCACTGTCTTCCCCCCAATTTGTACAGTGCTGCTGCAACTTTGGATTTTTATGTTCTTTTCTTTTTTTTCTTCTTTTACATATATTTAAGTTTGAAGCTGGAAATCACCAATCTTAATTTTATCATGTGAAAACATGATGACAATAAAGTCTCTTGTTTCTTCACACAATGGAACATTCTAGAGTGAGGGATATCACAACTATTTAGCTTAACCTGGAGCAACTGTTATGTGAAATGGATGGATAAAATGTGGAGTGACTAGAATATTTTTTTAAAACTGGAACTTAAACTGAAACACCTTGTTTTACTAAGCTTTAAACTTTTATTATTATTTCCAAAAGATATAGATTTAGAGACAATGTTGATCTAAACTATAATTGAAAATAAAAATAAAATTAAATGAATTAATTAAATCATCATAAAATCATTGACACAACATTAATGGTCCTCTGATGGTATCCATGTACTGTCATGACATGATCACTGTAAATCATCAATCTTACATATTTTATGTAACTGCAAGTCAGAGACACAGATACATACAACACAAATGTGTCATAATTAAATAAATGTGAATTTTCTTCAAAGAATAGCCTAGTTTTTTGCTTCCACACAAATAAATGAAGACTGCCCCTAATGCATGTGGGGCAGAAAGGATTGGTAAATCTGCAAAACCTGTCATATACTCTGCATGCCAACTAAAAATAATGTACATTTCCATTGCTTTAACTTTATAAATTTGTTTTGGATGATTAATTATTACTTTGGCTCTTGGCTTGAAGCTTGATCGATGACTCATACTGTCTCACACTAACAGCAGCATGCTAGGTTAATATGTATGATTTACAATCTGGCAAGTAAAAGGAAAATAAATGGAAATGATTGGGGCGGGGCAGACAATCACAAAGATGGGAAAACACACAATGGCAGGAAGTTAAGGGATGTGAAATGAGCGGAAACATAACAGTGTTGGTGTATGTGTGTGAATGTCTCAGTCAAACTTCATGTTATTGTAATGTACAAGAGCCAGAAAATGGCAATAGCTACATTTTACGTATTGTAGGTAAAAATAAAATAAAGTTTTTCCACAATACATTTCTTAAAGTATTCTACTATAAAATTGAAAAAAAATTGTAGAAATGATTTAGGAAATTATGATGTTTGGTAAAACTGTAAACTGAAACAGACACAAGAAGTGATCACTTTGTATATTAAACATACAATGTAGTCACTTTAAAAGGTTAAATGAGCAGATCAGAAAACAATGAGGATTTGTACCAAAATATGACCAAAGATAAATATCAAACAGATCTTATTAGAAATAAAGTTCTGCCTCTACTACAAGAATACTTCAAATTAAGGCCTGTTACCTACTGCAGTGTTTAAAAAGGCTTTAGAGAAAAAGTAACTCTTTAAGGTCATCAAATGTTGAGAGATGGAAACTTTACTTCTCAAAGATTATGCTTTTAGCTTCACTTTTAGTCCAACTTCCACCCGAAGACACATTATAATGACCCATCTTTTATTAAGCCATTGTTTTTTTTACTTTTCTTGTCTGCAGTTTATAGTTATGCACATGTATACTTTGTTGCATCCTCCAGGAGAAATTGATGGATAAAATTAAATCCACTCTTGCTTATTCTCCAACGTGCCCAACCTTATCTTTAAGTACTTACCGATTGCACTGATATTACTTTTAACAAAATGTGCAAATGTCCTTAAGGTGCATTTCTAGCCTCGCAGATGTATTTAAGGGTAGTTTGCATGAATAATAAATGTATGTTAAAAGAGGTTGAGGATTTATTTAGACAGGATTTTATATGGTCAAACTAATTTACAACGGTCAGTTTTGCAGAAAGAAATGTATTTGGAGTTATGGCATCCTGGACCACTGATACACAGCACTGTAGGATGCCTATTGTTTACTTCCCTGGGCTGCTCAGGTACTCTCTGGTTACTGTCTGGTTCATCTTACTCTGATCTCCATTCAGAAACTAAAATCTGCTAAGCCTGTAGTCAAGAGTGACAGGCCTGATTTGACTGGAGTGACTGGGGTGCTTTCAGACCAGGAAAACACTGATAAAGGAGATCAGGGTTTCTGTGTGGAGCTACACTGAAAAAAGACAGGTTTAGGAGGGACCAGGACCAGACAATGTCAGACCAGTCCCATTGCCTTGATGTCTCTAATTATAAATTTATTTTGCGAGACTGGTGTTCGCCCATCCAATGGATTTTACAGGCCTCTGCAGTTTACCTAATCAGCAAATTAGTCAGTGGATGATGCAGTCAACATGGGACTGCACTACATCCTGCAACACGTTGACTGAACAAGGACATATGCTGGGATCCTCTTTGTGTACATCGGCCTAGTATTCAAAAGTACCATCAACAGCATGCACTGCTGCCTTCTTGTAGTTCAACCCTCTCAGTTATGATTGTCTTTGATACCATGTGACAACAGTCATCTAGTCCAAATGTCATTGCAGTGTTCTTTGCTGTAAATCCTGTATGTGTGGATCAGTCAGTCAATGTCATGCTCATTCTTGACATACGCTTGATGTCATCTATGTTGAGGTGACTGACAGTTGCTCCACGTAGTAACTGTAGACATTCTCTGAGATGATCTGGCTGAGGAGGTTCAAGCCTATGTTGAACAGCAGTGAGAATAGTGCATCACCTTGGACTATGCTGCATATGATAGTAACTTTTGCAATTGTCTTTATGTTGGCCTGTGCTGGCCTGTGTTGTTTTCCATAGCATCACTGAATTCTCAATATCCTGATGATGTGTTATACTGATGTTCTAGATTTCTGAGCATTTGGTGACTGCTTTGTTGACCAGTGGCTGGTCCTTGGCTACCCTGTTTGGACAAAGGCAGATTATTGGCCAGAAGTTGAATGAAACCAAGCCCTTCTAGGGGTTCTTCATGATCAGAACCATTTGCCATTTGGTTAACATTTCAGGATGGGTCCCAGCAGCATCATCATCACCCAGCTGTGGATGATGATGACATTTCCCTTCTGACCTATTGACCTAGCTCTATAAATACCATAGTATTGGTACTATGATACATGTTTATACTTTTGTTTATGATTTGTGTTTTCATTGTTTTGTATTGCGTGTGTATCTGTGTACATACAAAGAGAGCATCACAAAAAAAGTCAAATGTATTGACATACTTGGCCAGTAAAGCTACTAAGGCTGATTCTGACCTGTCAAAATTGTCATAAAATCTTTGTACTGTATTTGTAAGTAATGCAATTTTTCAAGACTATCCCACAGATTTCATTGAGCCCACTTGATTTTAGTAAAAATGTAATTTTGAACATGTTTAAATTAATCTGTGCTCAGTCAGTGGTCAGAGTACATGGTGTACATGTACAGATGCGTAACCTTTATTGTGCCAAATTTGACTGACAGGTTGTTCCAAACATTCAACAAATCAATTGTCAACAAATCAACATTCAAAGCAATTTTGAGTCAGCAAAATTACCTTGAAATATTTTGCCAGAAATTATGATTCTGAATGCTGACCTGAACCAGCTATAAAAGAAAGCATAAATAAATGGATTAAGCATTGAGTTTAACAGTGTAAGCCAGTTAAGTGTTTCAGTCACAGAAACTGGTACTGACACATGATTCAAAAGCTGAGAGGTAAAACAAAGAAAGAAAGGAGTCCAGCACATCAAAAAAACTCCCATAACTATATCCAGAGTTTTGGTGGCCTTTCTCTCCATCTTACTGACTGTTGCTCCAGACTTTGTGCTCTGACAGGTTGCATGCTGAATGTTACGTGCCTGTTTCTGTGCAACAAGGAAAATCTTTAGGTAAATACATAGCATTATGATCACTGGGAGGTAAAATGACAAAATAAGTCCCAAAACACCTGCAAGTAAAACATTCATATAACACCTTTCCCCACAATTTTCATGGTTTAATCCAGCAACAAGCAAGCCAATTGCAACTAGAACAGAAATGGTCCAACTCATCAGGATCATGACAAAGACAACGTGAACATTTATCGTGTCTCTATACGTCAGAGGCTTACACACTGCATAGTATCTGTCAATAGAGATACAACATAAATTCAAAATAGAAGCAGTGCTCAGTACCACATCAAAGGAGTTTCGTATTTTGCAAAGTAAATCTTCATAATACAGACATGAAGTGACAGTGAATTCCATACTTAAAGGAAAGACTAAAACACCAACAAACAGGTCAGCCACAGCTAAAGAAAGGATGAGGTAGTTTGTAGGAGTGTGGAGCTGTTTGAAGTAAATTATAGACACTATTACAAGGATATTTCCACATATTGTGCCAAAAGAAAATGATCCAAGGAAAATGTATAATAAAATACACATTGTGGAAGGAGTTTGTCTTAGTCTGTCAGAAAGAAGATCTATTTCATAACAGGGATGCATGGCACGAGTGCCATTGACAGCGACTTCTGGTACCATGTTTCTTCAATCCTGAAAATCAGTTGTTCACTAATTATAAACAATGTGTGCATAAAATGTGAAACATAAAAATATGTGCTCGATTAAATCAATTGAAAATAAATATTTGAAGTTCATCATACCTTTTTAATGCTTAAGATAGTTCACATCAGTGGTGATGGATGGTCTTTACTACTGTGCACTGTTTTTATTTTCATCAACCTCATCTCATCTCATCCATTTTCTATACCTGCTTTGTCCCACTAGGATGCTGGAGCCCATCCCAGCTACTTTTGGATTGGTCGCCAGTCAGTTGCAGGGCTAACACATTCTCACACTCACATTGCCTAAGGGCAATTTAGAGTTGCCAATTAACCTGGATTGTGGGAGGAAGCTGGAGTACCCAGAGAGAACATGGTAAGTGACATTAACATTACTGCACAAGACTTTTTACTTCAGCTCTTATATTTTAAGCACTCAATAAGGACAAATGTTGGTCCCTTGTAGGGTCAGACTTCATCCCCATCATACAATACCTGTAAATCATGCCACATGACAACCCCATGTCAAATCCAAATAAACACTCACTATCCACACCTGTGTCCCATTATTTCCTGCACTTCTGCTCATCAAACACAACAGGACAGTATCAATCAATCAAATTTTTATTTAAAGCCCAAAATCACAAACACTGTTTGCCTCAGAGGGCTTTACAATCTGTACAG
>JAOXYL010000036.1:3062800-3077670 GCA_028564955.1 Terapon puta
CACAGGGAGCCAATGCAGAGAAGCCAGTACTGGAGTAATATGGTCTCTTTTCCTGGTCCTAGTCAGCACCCGAGCAGTGGCATTCTGGACCAGCTGTAGTGTCTCTAAAAGTGAATTGAATGAAAAGTATCTTCATTACATTGCATTGCAGTCAAGGTCAAAAGTTTACATACACTTGTAAAAAACATAATGTCATGGCTGCCTTGAGTTTCCAGTTATTTCTACAACTCTAGAACTAGAACTGATTTTTCTCTCATAGAGTGATTGGAACAGATACTTCTTTGTCACAAAAACAAATTCATGAAGTTTGGTTCTTTTATGACTTTATTATGGGTCAACTGAAAATGTGGCCAAATCTGCTGGGTCAAAAATATACATACAGGCTTCTGCCAAGCTTCTGGTTGAATCTTTGACCACTCCTCTTGACAGAATTGGTGCAGTTCAGTAAAATCTGTTGGCTTTCTGACATGGACTGTTGACCACATGTTCTCAATGGGGTCAAAGTCAAAGACAAAGTCAGGACTTTGTGAAGGCCATTCTAAAACCTTAAATCTAACCTGATTTAGCCATTCCATTACCACTTTTGATGTGTGTTTGGAGTCACTGTCCTGTTGGAACACCCAACTGCACCCTAGACCCAACCTTTGGGCTGATGATTTCAGGTTATCTTGAAGAATTTGAAGGTAATCCTCCTTCTTCATTATCCCATTTACTCTCTGTAAAGCACCAGTTCCACTGGCAGCAAAACAGGCCCACAGCATAATACTACCACCACCGTGCTTGACGGTCGGCATGGTGTTCTTGGGTTAAAGGACTCACCTTTTCTCCTCCAAACATATTGTTGGGCATTGTGGCCAAAGAGCTCATTTTTTGTTTTGTCTGACCACAGAACTTTCCTCCAAAAGATCTTATCTTTGTCCATGTGATCAGCAACAAACTCCAGTCGAGCCTTAAGGTTTTGGAAGCAAGGGCTTCCTTCTTATGGCAGACTCTCAGTCCATGGCGATGCAAAACACACTTGACTGTGGACACTGACACCTGTGCTCCAGCAGCTTCTAATTCTTGGCAGATCTGCTTTTTGGTGGTTCTCGGTTGACTCATCAGAGTTGTAGAAATAAATGGAAACTCAAGACAGCCATGGCTTTATGTTCTTTACAAGTGTATGTAAATTTTTGACCTCGACTGTATATATGAAGATATTTTTAAGGATTCACCAATCTTTTTCCATTTCATTTCATTCAGCGCACTTAGTGTTGTTTAAAGATTCAAACTAGCCTTTAGTCCCACAGTATAAAGGTAAGTAGGTAGGTAAGAGTAATGGTGTACATGTTTAATTACAGAGCAAAACATTTAAAAAATTTAATAAATTCATCAGTAATCCACATTACATTTAGTTTTTTCAGTGTTAGCATCATAAAGTTCCAGTAAAATGTGAAAAAAGTACAAACAGAATACGTATGAACATTTGGACATAATGTACAAATAAACCTAATAATACTGCATAAACCGTTTATTTTGTTATTGGGTGTATTACCTGAATGTAACTTTTATGGCATTTTTACAGCAAAGATGCAAAACATGATGGATATTTTCAGATGCTTAATCTTTATTATACAAAACTTGATCAGAACTGACAGGTCGTTCCACAATTCCAACAAATGCGTCAAAGCAATTTTGAGTCAGCAAAATCACCTTGAAATATTTTGCCAGAAATTATGATTCTGAATGCTGACCTGAACCAGCTATAAAAGAAAGCATAAATAAACGGATTAAGCATTGAGTTTAACAGTGCTAGCCAGTTTAGTGTTTCAGTCACAGGGACTGGCACTGACACATGATTCAAAAGCTGAAAAGTAAAACAAAGAAAGAAAGGAGTCCAGCACATCAAAAAAACTCCCATAACTATAGCTAGAGTTTTGGTGGCCTTTCTCTCCATCTTACTGACTGTTGCTCCAGACTTTGCTCTCTGACAGGCTGCATGCTGAATGTTACGCACCTGTCTCTGTGCAACAAGGAAAATCTTTAGGTAAATACAGAGCATTATGATCACTGGGAGGTAAAATGAGAAAAAAGGTCCCAAAATGTTTGCAAGTAAGACATCAATAAAACATGTTTCCCCACATTTTTCATGGTTTAATCCTGCAATGAGGAAGCCAATTGCAACTAGAACAGAAATGGTCCAACTCATCAGGATCATGACAAAGACCACATGAACATTTATCATGTCTTTATATGTTAGAGGTTTACAGACTGCATAGTATCTGTCAATAGAGATACAACATAAATTCAAAATAGAAGCAGTGCTCAGTACTACATCAAAGCAGTTTCGTATTTTGCAAAGTAAATCTTCATAATACAGACACGAACTGACAGTGAATTCCATACTTAAAGGAAAGACTAAAACACCAACAAACAGGTCAGCCACAGCTAAAGAAAGGATGAGGTAGTTCGTAGGACTGTGCAGCTGTTTGAAGTAAATTATAGACACTATTACAAGGAGATTTCCACATATTGTGCCAAAAGAAAATGATCCAAGGAAAATGTATAATAAAATACATATTGTGGAGGGAGTTTTTCTATGTTTGAAAGAGACAACATCTATTTCATAACAGGGATGTATGGCACTAACATAAGTGCCATTGACAGTGACCTCTGGTACCATGTTTCTTGTTTCCTGAAAATCAGTTGTTCAGTAATAACAATAATATCTTATTCTTACCTTTTAAATGTTCATGATAGTTCACATGTGTGCTGATGGGTGGTCTGTGCTTTTTATATATATACTGTATGTATATATATCAATCCCTGTCTCATTATCATAATGAATTCCCTATCTACATTAGATTTACCCATTCTGACATGTCCATGTCAGGTTAGCCATCATGCAATGACGTCATGATGTAAAACTATCATTGTACATTTACAGTGGAAGCAAAAACAACTAATAGTAACAATAGAAGCTAGTATCAATGGTAGGTAGTAATAGTGGCAACTGTGAGAGTTTACAACATTAAACCTGCAAGATCAATCCGTGTATGATTTGTTCTATTTCCTATTTTCAAATCAAAAAATGAAAAAGGGTCATATTATTTTGTTTTTCGTTTTTTAATCAAACATAGAAATGGAAAAAAATGCCAGTTTTTTCATATTTCAATTTTAGACTCAGATCAAAAATACGAAATGTAAAAACAGCCCATAGGACTGAATTTGATTTTAACATTTAATAGGTTGGGTTTACATGACCCGGAAGTTTTGTAATGAGCATTAGGAAGCATCGCCAGCAGCAACAATCCATCGATCAGACCAGCAGCCAGGAGCCTCAAGAGAAAATTTAGGTGTGGCGCTCAAAGGCGAAAGAAGACAAAGATGGAGCTGGAAAAAATTAAGACGGATAAAGGTATGCTATTGTTCGCTGAATCTGAACTTTTAAGCATAATACATATGCATATCAGATATCCACTTTGATTGTATGGCTAGCTTTGGTTGTTAGCTAAGCTAATTTATGTAACAATGTGGTGTTTTTTTACATTAAAATTTGTGTTTTGATTTTGAATAAGTTAAACTAAGTCACAATCATTTTAACCTGGAAAGCTGCAGAGTAATGAATGTGTTTATGACTTTAGCTGAAATAGCTGAAATCAATAGGACAAGCTGAGAGTTGGATTGCATCATAATTTATGATTCATAAAGGCTAGCTTTATTAAGTAGCACCCAGTGTTTTCTTGCATTATTACAGATTGGTGTTTTGGTTTAGTTTAATAAATAATCCATCAAATGTCCAAATTGCCCCAAATTGTTTCTGACTAATGATTGACTTTGTAGATATGTTAAATTGTATCTTTGGGATCATATTATTTTAATTTGATAATTTGCCAGTTTTGAAAAAATAGCATTTGTGATGTGGTTAATATATTGACCTGACAGATACAGTACATATAATGTACCTTAATATCTTCCAGCCTACATTTAAGAATACAAATAATTTAAAGCATAACCTTTTCAGGGGCATTGCTAAAGTTTTTTGCCCACATACTGCTGCAGCAGAGGAAACATTTGGGTCTGGTACCTTCTTTAAAATTGTGTCTCAAAATGTATTTCTGCCTTATGGCTTTTGTTTAATTATTCTATCTGTTCTTATTTTAACTACAACTTTTACTCCTCTTATCAAGTATTTTATGTAAACCATGAGGTTGGCAGGGAAGTGTCATATGATGATGTCATTGATGATCTTTCCTCAAGAAAATCAAGGAGGAGAAGATTTTGAGGACTGTCTGGTATTGGAAGGTGAAAGGATGAATAGCCACAGGCTACAGTAGTATCTTGATTTTTACAATAGTTAAATCTTTTGTGATTTTCACTTTATTTTGAATATTTTACACTCAAGTTGATGGTCACTTTATTATTTATTGTTTTCAATACTTGGGTGACTGGGTTTTGTATCTTGTCAAATTTGAATATATTTCCAATATACAGTACATTGTTTTAGGGGTGGGAGATAAATCCATATTTTATGGTGATATGAAACTTGATATCGTGCTAGATTTTGGATATCGTTTTATTATGTTATGGCGTAAGTGTTGTCTTTTCCTGGTTTTAAAGGCTGTATTACAGTAAAGTGTTTTCAGCTATATCAGCTATATTGCCCAGGCCTACATTGTTAAGAATAAAGTAGAAGATATTTGTTGTTAATTCATTAATCCATGTCTTTTGTGCATGTGTGCTTGTTCGTATTCATGCAGTTATGAGCAGTGTGTGCAATTTGATGGTTGTGCAGAATGTGTTTTGGGGCCACAAACAAAATCTTGTTTAGGGCTATCAAAGTCCTAGGGCTAGCTCTGGTCAAGGAAAATAGATCTTAGACACAGAGAGAACCAGAGGTAATTTAATAAATACAAATGAATATTTATAACCCTCTGGTTTTAACAAAACTAACCCTTCCTCTGAAAAATTGTCTACTATATGCCATTCATGTCTGCAATTTCCATTGCATGAGAGCTGGGATCACTATGATTACATTAACAGATAGACTTCGATCATTATGTATGAATCAGTTTGACAGGCCACTGGAAGTTGCAATGGAGTTATTGCATTTAGAATGCAGGTTTTGAAATATGACACAGGCACTAGTACAGCTGCTTACGATAATTACATTTTTACTGGTTAGGATTTTGTTGAGACCAAGTAGGTTATAATATGTATATTTTGCTTGTCTTGCAGTCGGCGAGATGATAATGGTCTAGATGCAGTGTTTGATAGAATTGAAGAGGTGGTCCTGGCAACGCAGGTCCTTCAGGAGGTGTAAGCTACAATCAAGGAGCTGACAGATCTGGCAAGTTCCAGCCAAAGAAAAATAGTGTCCTTGACAGAGGCTGAAGCAGATGTCTTAGCCTGTATTGTCTACAAGGTTTATAAAACAAGGTTTGTCTTCTATAGGCAGATATCAGTGCAACTCATCTACCCGCGTCCATGAAGAAAATAGATCCCGACACCAATGACAGTGTAACCACTTATGCAATTACTGTAATTGTAATTTATTTTTACAATTTTTTTCCGAATGAAATTTGCAGGTCCAGTGGTTGAGCCCATGGTGGCTATCATTGTGTTGCCATAGCATTGTTGGCTGCAGGAGCTGCCTCGAAGAATGCCAGCAAAATTCTGCATTTTTCCCAAAATGTCGAACGGGTGATTTTGATATCAATACACAAAAACTCATCTGACTGTCCGATGCAGTGGCTGCACTGGAAAACATACTGTGGTAGTAAAACTGTACGGTATGCAGTTGTGCTCATACTGTTTGTCATGTTTTTGCATTTAAAGCACTTTTGACTTTTAAAAATGTTATCTAAAAATGCATCTTCATAGTGTTATTTTATTTTGGAAATCGTCTTCCGCTGTTGTAAGAGCAAATGTACCTCATATTTGCACTATTTCAAGTTGAATATTATCTTACTATTTTCCAGAAAGATTGGAAATTTTACACAGTAAGGACCCAGTAAGTTGTGTTGCTATGCTTTATGTGTTCCAGCTGAGTCTCAAGTTCAACTTCAAACTAATTCAAAGTCAACATAAAACGTATTAAGCTTTTGTAATAATTTTTTATGCTGACAACTTACAGACATGGCAGCTTTGTAACATAAATAATCAATAATTACATCCAGGCTTTTCAATATCTAAAAAGCAGATCTAAATGTTCTTCAAAGCAGTTACTCAAGAACACTACTGGTTGTGTGAAAGCACAACTATTTATTTTTCATACATATCTTGCAGTCACATTTATTAGGCAGATTAGAGCATCTTGGAAAGGAGTATCGTCATTGTTTAACATATGATTAAAAAGAAGAGAGATGTCAGAGTAGTTCTGTGCAAAGCTCTGTTCTGCATGACATCTGCCCTCTTCAGATGAATATGGATCACCTCCAAAAACAGACTCCCGAGTCAGTGAGGATACTAAGTCTTGCTCATACATGTTTGCCACAACAGAAGCACATGGGAGTAGTTCCTCTGAGACTTTAGCTGGACAGCCACCTGCTGCGAGTTCATTGGGTATTCCACGATCTTAGACATGGAAAGCAATACAGTACTGGTTAGGTTTGATGGATATGGAATGGGCGGGGGGGGGGGGGGGGGGGGGGGATCAATTTTTCTCAAGTGTAAATAATCAGTTAAGCATACCTGGGACCTTGTGTGCATTTCATGAACCCACCACTCTGTCATGTCCGACTTGGCTTACTTGACATGTCAGATTTGAAATGAATCTAGTGAGGTTGTCCTCCATGTCCACAATCTCTTGGTCCAGTAGTAGCACCAGAGCCCATTTCAGTGGGTAGTTCACACTATTGTTCACCTCTGGCCACAACATCTCCACGCGAAGGTTCTGATGATCAAAAGTTCAAATGATGATTTTAGGTGAAATGGAATACAATTGATTTTTTAAAAAAATCTGAATCATATTAATGTTCTAAGCAAGTGCCACACATACAAGGGGTTTGACTCGACCTTTTGATGTAAAACTACCTAATAATAACATGGACAGTAAGACTAACAAATCAAATCAAGGAATTCATTTTCGACAGGCTTGTATAAAAAAAAAAACATCTACTGCAGAGAGGATGAAGGATTTTTTGCAAATGTTTTTCCAGGCCAGACACTGAAGGTGACAGTGTATGAAGTGCCAATAATTAATATTATCTTTTACACAGCCCTCACCCTTGTTGATATGGTTTGGAGGTATGGTGGCCTGCTGAGGTTGTGTCTGTATGTTGACAGCATCTCCTGCATGTAAAGACACAGGTTAAACCAAGCCGAAGTTGGATTTAAATTCCGAGCACCCTGGGGAAAATGAAAATGAAATAATTAGCACACCATTGTCATAAAATGTTATATAACAGCAAATTTGTATGTATATATCAACAAAAATGACCAGCACAATTAGAGACAGTTGTCTTCACTCTTGTAGACCTACCAGTAAAGGTCACTGTTATCAAAACGTTTGCTTCCTCAAGATAACAATCGCAGGAGTATATTTAATGTTGTTGGTCCGTTTCTCAGCTGTTAATTTAGTCCCACACGTGAGAGGTATCCATGTGGTTATCATTATCTGCTTTGTAATATCCTCTGTATGCCATCAATAAGGAGGCATCTTCCTTGCTATAGCCTTTTATTATTATTAATAGTATAGGAACAGGTGACATGTGGCTAATCGTGGCTAAACCTCAGTCAACACAACAACTCAGGGTCATAAGCATTTGCCCGAACCAAGTCACTTCACAACATGCTTAATTTGCACTTTTTAAAGCAAAAGCATCACCTGATGCCCAAGAATTCATGGTATGGCTGATGGAGCTCTCTTAGGGTTCTTCCAACCTGACCTACCACCGCATGCAGCCCCAGTGTAGACAGATAGCCGGTCATGAACTTCCAGCCATATGATGGTCCCGTCTGTCACGAGATTACACCTTTATTGTTAGCATTTGCTATATAATATATAAAATTTGCAATACAGTGTGGAAATGTGAATGAAAATTCACCTCATTTATAGACCGAACCAAAGCACTGTCCAATTCTGTGTCTGTCATTTGTCTTTTTCTCCACAGACCATGCCAAACACAGAATCTTCTGACGCTCATTTCCGAGCATTGCAGGATACCCATCTGCCGCAACGTACAGGGAATTTTGGCGTGTGTCAGACCATTCTTAAATATTGAAATCAAATTCAGTACTGTTGGCTGTTTTTTTATTTCGTATTTTTGATCTGAGTTTAAAATTGAAAGATTGAAAAACAGGCATTTTTCATTTTTTGTGTTAGATTAAAATACGAAAAACAAAGCTTTTTCATTTTTTGATTTTTGATTGACAGTTGAAAATAGAAATATCTAATGATTAAGAACCCCCTTTAATACAAGATGTGATATTTTCTTAGGGTTAAAAAAATTAACAAAACAATTCAATGAATTGGTATGAAAATAAATGGTATAACAAGAGGCATGTATGTTTTAGAGCAATTAAAAAAAACACATACAACAATACCAATCCTGAAATGACGAAAAAGGGACAATAAAGTGACAAAGTTGAGTCTCACTGCAGGGCTCAAACATCACCACCTTTTATGTATGATGAAAAAGGCCCCAAAGGACCTCTGCCACCTGGGATAACCAGGGCAGATGCGTATAGAACATTTTAACAGATGATGGCATCCCCAGCATAGCCATCAAGGTGTGTGCTGGCAGGTGCCTTTGCAGTCTGTAGACCCCTCCTGCATCAAGGAGGAATCATTGTGTCTGTCCCAAACAAACCCAGAATCCAAAGCCTGAATGACTACTGTCCAGCAGCACTTACCCACACCACATCAAAAAGTGCTTTGAGTGGTCAAATCATTCATCACCTCCTCCCACCCAGACACTCTGGACCTACTTCAGTTTACCTATAGGCCCAACAGGTCCACTGAAGATACCATTGTCCTCACTTTTCACACAGCCCTTTCCTTTCTGGAGCAGAGGGACACATATGTGAGAATGCTGTTCATTAACTGCAGTTCAGCATTCAGCACCATTGTTCCTCCAAACTGGTGTCTCCCAGGGCTGTGTGATCAGCCCTCTCCTGTATTCCCTGTTCACACATGACTGGTCACCCACAGCTTGAACTCCATTATCAAATTTGATTTGATGACACGACCCGTCATTGGCCTGATCACCAGCGATGATGAGAGAGCCTATAGAGAGGTGGTCAGAGCCCTGATGACAACAACCTCCATCTCAACGTCAGTAAATCAAAGGAGGTGATTGTAGGTTTAAGGAAGAGGCAGAGAGAGTAACAAGTCCCCCACTTCATAAGTGGGCCTAAGCTGGAGAGAGTCAGTAGCTTCAGGTTTCTTGGAATTCACATCAGTGAGGACCTGACCTTGACTCACCACAATGACTTCATCACAAAGACATCCGGAGAGAGACCTAACTCTTTCTCTGCAGCTTCTACAGGTGCACCATAGAGAACCTCACCTGGCTGCATTACTGTCCCCAAGTGTAAGGCTCTACAGGGGCTGGTGAAGATTGCTCAGCACATCCCAGGACTGCCTTCCTTGGAGAACCTCAACAGTCAGCAGGAAGTGTAGGAAGAAAACTGGGATCATCTCAGCAACAGGCTGCTTTGTCTGGTGTCTTCTAACAGACCACAGAATTTGCACCCACAGGCTCATCACTGTCACACTGTCTGAATACTTTTGTAATGTGCAAGATTAATAGGTGGTGGTTGGAATCACTCGGGAGAGGTACAGAGCTGGATAGAGACGGATAATTATATACAGCCATGCTTTAATGTCTTCCACACTCACTTCCACAATAACAACTTCAACACATACTTGTTCCTTGGTCACATGACATTCAATTAACCAATAATAAGTCAGAGCCTGCAAACTGGAAAATGTATGAGAGAACTGCAGAAGCATATTCCAACTATTATTCATCCTGATCCAGACATATATGTTTGAGGCTGTAAATATGTAAATAATAAAAAAGCATGTTTTTCCCATTCCAGGTAGCAAGTCGAAGTGTGATATCATATAATATATGATATTATATTATATCATATTACATTACATTACATAACATTATATTTAACTACAACCTGAGTTTCAATGATGCAGTGATAATGATTGTGGAGTTTATTTCCCTTAAAGTGTGCAGAAAACAAAGGTTGGATGAGGCCTTGGTGGACATGATAGTGAGGGACAGCCATTTACTGTGACTGAGGATGAGGGCTTTAGAAAGTTTGTAAGCATCCTTGACCACTACCTATACCATTCTGGGTAGAAAGGCCTTGAAGGCCATGGTGGACCTGTGTAATGAGAAGACCAGAGAGAAGGCTATTGCTGAGGCTGAAAAGGCCACAATTAATAGTGTCACAGCTGATATGTGGACATCCAATAATATGGATGCCTACTATGCCAATTGTTACGGACGCCGCAGTTAGGGGGGGGGGCTTTGAAATGACAGCTCGTGCCTGCACCCGGCGCGGTGGTGTTCTGACAGAGATCCGCCTGCCACTCGGTCTGCTGTGTGTGCTCTGTGATGTACCCTGTACTAGATTGTGATCCAGGGTTTGTTAGAGAGGTTTGGTTCATTCCCTCGTGTGTTTTCTTTTGTTTTTTTTTTTCTTGTTCATCGGGCCCTCGGCTATTGTTTAATTTAGAATAGTGAATATTTGTGTTTGTTTCCATTATTATTTACCTGTGTATTATTGCCAGCTTGTGCTGTGAGTTTTGGTTAGAGCGGGATTTGTTTCTTTTGTTTAATTTAGTTTGATTGTTCGGCGTTTCCCCTCCGCCGTATCCTGTGTTGTTGTGTGTGTGCGGCGGAAAGGAATCTCATTTTATGACTTTTTAGAGGAATTCAGACGCATGTTAGACAACCCTAATGCTCATAAGATACGGCCTCATGATGAATGTATTGGACCCAAGATTTGTTCCAAGCAGCTTTTGCCAGTCTGTTATTACGTGAAGGGGTTTTTAACAGTTTACAAACAAACTTTACTGCCCATAGTCCATTTTAGTATCTGTTGAAATATAGGACAAAATGCTCACGAGAACTGAACACTCATAGGGTCACTGTTCCTACTGACTGAACTGTCAAACAGTGTGATATGCCATGAAACAAGGTAATCATTTGGGATGATTTTGCCATATTGTTCTACAGGATGACTCCCAGACTCTGCATATATAATAAAGATGTTAATCTTGGAAAGCAAGTAGTTTTACTTCACTGTTAAAGAACTTGGTATCAAGAGCATATCTGATCATTTCCATCAGAAAGCTGAAGTGAAGTCAGTATTGTTCATCACCACAGCTTTAAAGAGGTCTATCTACTCGCAGCTTCCATGCGTCATGCAGGGGAGCAGGTTACACTGGAAGACCTGTTACACATATTAGATTATATCTGTGGAGGATTGAAAGTGACTAAATAAAATAATTAAATAAATACACCATTAATAACAACAGCTACAAGTTAATGTGTGGTCATCTGAGGTGTGTATGTTCCAAGTGAGTATAGTGAGAAGGGCATTAATTAAATTTATTTTCAAAGTCTTACTTAATCCAAATTAATTAGCCAAGCAAATTTTAAGCTTATATTCATGTATGTTTCCATTCCCAATGCAGCATTTTATTTGATATTCCCTTAAAGCCAATAGCCATGCATTGAAATATCCTTGGTTTAGCGATGAGTTTATTCTCTTGTGAAGTGAACTATTTTTGAGGCTGTGGTTGTGCTGTAGTATAGTAGTTTAACATACATCACTACATTGTCTTTTATTATGACACCACTATCTCCTCAAAATAAGTGACTCCGCAGGTAGGTGCCAGTGAGTGTGTCATTATTTTTTTTCCTCCCCTCAGTCTGCAAGAGTCTTGAGAGGAATCAGTCTCTACAGCAACTCTGGAGAAGACACAGAGCAAGGCCATATGGAAGACCGCTCTGAGGTTAGAAATATACCACTTTTTTATCTGTTTCCAAAAGGAATTATGAGAGAAAATTATGAAAATAAAAAAATGACATGAAATAAAAATAATAAATGAAACATAGGTTAGTCTCTTGAAAATTAAAAATCAAAACAAATTTTAAAAGTTGGAACAGTAGTCAAAATGTTTATAAAAGCTAAATTAAGATGACTTTCCAAAACAATTTTACAAGGCAAAGATTTCTTTATGTTACACACCAGTTTGATAATACTCCTGATGTGTATATCTGGACAGTCTTCTGCAACACTTTCCATTTCACGGTACCCATTGGGCAGTACGTGAATTAGAGAGGGACTTAATCCTGTGACATGGACGCCACAGAAAGGTGTGTGGCAACATCCTTCCTGCAACCCGGAAGAGGTTGCTTTCAATCAGCACGTCTGATGTTGCTGGGACAAGGTTGACAGGTTCACCCTCAAATAGTAATGTTAGGCCCATTCCAAAGTAGTAAAAGAACAGTTGTCGCACAAAGTCACAACAATTAACCATTGAACTGCATTTAAAATTACATCATATAAACCATAAAAATAGTAAGGAAATTGCCAAGATCTAGACAGAATCCTAACTGGAGTTTGTACACTATTGTTGTCATAAAGTGCAGCATCACTCCCTGTCAGTTAGCAAACTGTAATATCACCTGTAATAAAATAATATAATAATAACACAGTGAAAAAATAAGCTAATAATCTAGGACAAATTCTAGAATATCATACTTAATATTGACTCTTCCAGATAACAGAATGGTTTGTATTTCATTAGTGGTCATCAATTATATATATATTTTTTGGATCTCATTCTCCCATTCACCAATTACTCTTGAATGGTTTAAACTTTATTTGTATATTCACATAACTAAATTTGTTTTACTTACTAACAGTACAATAAATTGGGCAGGCCCATTCTTTCTACTTTTTATAGAATAAGATAAGTTCCTTTCCTGTCCTCTCCAGAGTCCCTTACATCCATCTGCATTCTTAGTGATTTCCCAGATGCAAGTTCCCTTAGCAGATTTTCTTTGTTAACTGTGGCAGTTTAAACTAGTTCCTTAGTAAGCTTCCATTGTAGTTAAGTTATTTATATATATTTATATTTGTAACAGTAATTAAGTTATTTATTCCAGAGGGACATATTATGAATTGTCATGTTACCTGTACATACATACATGCACATACTTATCCTCTCATTCTACAGAAAAGGGGAAATGTTCTGTCCATGTCACAGACAAATATGTGAAACATCTTAAGAAACTATCACAAAGTCGAGTTGAAAAAAGCAAAACAGCATTCTGAACAAAAAGTAAATATTTCAACACTAAGATTTTTTAACCCTGTGGCATGTTTTGTGTATAAATACATTCTTATTTTTATTATTTTTTTTATTTAACCTTATCTAATTGTCTTGCCTTGTCTTATATATGTTGTTTTTCTACTAACTGAGTTTATATTGCACACACAATCTAAGAGCAATTCTATTGTGATGACATTAAGCATTGTTTCTTTGGGGTCTAACTCCTCAATGTCAATCATCGCTGGTACTACAGCACTCACAGCTGATGTGTCTGACCTCACCTTCAGTACCTACCCATTGCAGCTCAATCTGTGTTGCTTCATTTCTAACCTTGTCTGTGAACAGCATGAACTGATGAAGCCACTTGGATAAGAGGCAAAACATCTTCTAGACATACATTCAGTCCAGCTGACTTTGATTCAATTTCTTTGGTATGCTTTGTCGTGGACAAATGAAAATATGCACAGACAGATTTCTGAAAAAGACACTGTCCTCTGACAAGTGAGACAGTTTGCCCAACAGGCCGAAGCATATCAAAGAGATTGAATTAAAGTCAACTGAACTGCATGTATGTCTAGCAGACATTTCACCTCCTATCCAAGTGACCTTCTCGTTCACCGGGGTGAACTCCAACACATAGCGGCTGAGCTGAAACTATAAGCAAGCCCACACCAGCTTGCCGCTGCCTACCCTGAACACCCCCAGAGTAGTGGAGGGTCCAGTCCCTCTCAAGGAGCTGGGTTCCAGAGCCCAAGCTATGCGAGGAGGTGAGCTCAACTATCTCTAGCCGGTACCTCCCAACCATGTCCCAATGGCCAGAGTTTTGGACCAAAGATTGGGTCTTCGAGGACGACTGCCACCCAAACCACACTGCACTGGTACCTCATAGACCTTCTTGAAAGTAGTGAGTCTACTGGAAGGTGGGCCCATGTCGCCATTTCGGGCTGAGCCTGGATGGATCCCATGGGTGGGGCCCCAGTAATGCCAATCTGGATGACATAATGGTGCTTGTTGTTGACTTATCCATAACTGGCTTTTAAACCGCTCTTAGTCTTTCCCATCACCTAAGGCCTGTTTGTCAGGGAAGACCCTGTGCCTCAACCCAGCTGTTGAAGATGAGCACACCTTGGAGAAATAATGGTAAGAGCTAGTCACTGAGTCAAAGAAGGAGAACAATATCAAGATAGTCAAGGACAATATGAGCAAAACATTTGGTTTGAGATGATATGAAATCATCAAAAAGTGTTCATTAAGGGCCATTGGCCTGCCCTGTTTGACCCTTTTCAAATTACCAGGGTTTCTCGATGAGAAATTGATGGTTAACTTAAAATCCAGTTTACTCTTGCTGGTTTCTCCAACATGATCAACCCTAACTTTAAATGCATGTTACGCACTTGTGCGTCAAACTCTCAACCATCATCCCAGTTTCCATGAAAGCCTCCATCACAGAATTACATGAAAACAGGCCTGTTTTCTTTACGTCTGTGGTTATGAAATTCTTATATCAATCAATCAATCAATCAAATTTTTATTTAAAGCCCAAAATCACAAACACTGTTTGCCTCAGAGGGCTTTACAA
>JAOXYL010000036.1:3136787-3151542 GCA_028564955.1 Terapon puta
CAAATATACATATATATAGTATTTATCTTTATAAGACTAATTATCAGTAATAAGAAATGACTGCTGTAACAACACAAGTGTCAAAGGTCCTCAGCTGATATAATGCTTACAACCATAATCTTGGCTTTGTGTATTAGCATACAAATATCCGCTAACAATGCTATGGAGAAATTAGTCAGAGGTGTAGAGAGAGTGTACACATGCCTGTCTTAGCCACATAAGATTGTTTATTGGAAAGAAATAACTATATTTTTACTCCCACAGTAGCTCTGTAGCATGCAAGTAGAGTTTGTCATTAAATCTATTTCTCATCTCTACATTTCAGATTGTGTGGACGAAAACAGCAACTGACATGTATGCTGATCAACTTGTAGCCCAAAAGTGAGCACGTCTTACAGTTAGTTTTGTGTTAGATTATAGTTCCCGGTTAAGGAAGTATAGATGGGTGTTCTAAAGCCAGGTCATTGGTTAAAGCCTGTTTTGATGATAATCATTCATTTGATAAAACTGACCATTATTATTAGTAATAGTAGTAGCACTAGCAGTGATCGCCCTTGTCCTTAGTAAGGGCTGACAATGATTTCACATTCAATAAAATCTTGCTCCAGGAAGTCATATGTAAATATGGTTAATGTACGCATTGGCTTAAGGGTAAGGCAGATACACAAATTTTTCTTCAATTTGCATTGCAAAATGCCAAAGAAACAAAATACAATTGTGAACTTTGATGGTATTACAGGGGAGAAGCTTTAAATCCACACTTACTCATACCATACCATAAACTGAATGTGGCACATCCTGTATGTTGAGATTGTAATTGCTGACTGTATATAGTACAAAATAGATAGATATTTTCAACTTGGTTTGATAGCTTTGTTTAAAAAGAAAGTGACATGAACCATAACCTGTATTTATGTGTGTCTACTATATGTATCTAAATTATAAGTACATGTAATGAAATAAAAAAGGAATGTTTTGTCTTTTATTGTCCATTACATTGTGTATGATTAAGACATTTGAATCCAATCTATACATTTTTCATAACATAATTTAGCACATTACATATATTTATCATCATCAAAAATAAAACAAGCATTGGATGTTTTTTTTCCCTTTGGCGCACAATGAAATTTAGTTTTGCAGTTTTTCCGTGAACACTGCTAATTTCTATTTTGGGGTGATCCAGATTTGAGATTTGCCATCTCTGGCCAAAAATGCCTAATATAAATTCTGATATTTCTTTCCACACTATTAATAGCATTTTTGCTGCAATTTAACTGTTGGATAAATTCAGGGTAGAGATTCTTCATCTGAAATGTGATTCACTGAGCTCTCCTGATGACAGTGAAAATGGACAGTGTCAGAACTACAAGCCCTGCTGCACCACCAATCAGAGCTCCCAGAATGCCTCTGTCTATGTTCAGGTCTTCACACCTTTTCCCAGTGTAGTAGGTGGTCTGGCTTGAGGCACATCTGAAAAGCAGCACAAGAATTTCTTTTCATTTAAGATATTTCCTGAAGCATGTGTAATTGCTTTGAAATACAGTGTTTGGAGCATGTGTTCTAACTTGTCATAAGTGGCTGAAGTAATACTGACCATTTATGTTGATAACTGAGCTTTGAAGGTGCTAGTGGGAATATGAGTAAATCTATGTAAATCTACAGAAAAACAGGTTAAGCTTTATGCTACATGTGGCTCAAGCTCCATACGTACATAGACATCATAGTAATATTGACCTTCAAACTGCAATCCACATTTCAAAGTCAGGGCTAGTCAGAATATTCACAATTCTCCGGAAATTCCATAATAAAAAAACATGCATTTACACACCTGCATGAGGCTTTCCCTTCACTTGCAACACACACGCCTCCATTTAAACAATGGTTGGGAGGACAGGGGTTGGCAGCACGGGCTTCTCTGTGTTTGGTAGCCTCTGGCCTTACTTCCACCTCGCTGACTGGCTTCTTAGCTACCATGTCATTAGTTGGTTCAGAAGGTTTGACAGGCACCTCAGTCTTGATCAGATGGGTCAAATCTAATAAAATGAACCAACAGGTTAGTAAAAGTGTTAAATAGCATTTTGATGTTACATGTATATGTATTTAAAAGCTAAAATGGTGGGAGAATTTAAGATATTTGATGGCAGATCTGTTTGGCAGACATTTCAGCAAATAGTTTAGTCAGTGTTGAAGAGCTGATATTTCTGGTTCCAACCATTAAAGTCAGCAGTAATGATGAGGTCATTGTTCTTGAGAAAGCTCCTCCTGTGGAGATGCATGTGAGAAATGAATGTGCTCCAGCCATAGTCTTGACTGCGGTAGCACTCGCAGCTGGCATCCCACACGGCTCCAGAGGTAGCTGTTGGTTTATTCCAGCGGGCAGCAGTGTCTGAGAGGGGAAATGATAAGATATATATAAGCATTTCTGAATTCCACATATTTATGGTAAAACCAGACTGAGAGATTCTGTAAAAATAGAAGAGGTATGTTCACCAGCTACATGGTAACTTTTTTGTTGCTATTTTGTGCTGGGTTGCACCGTGGGTTTGAAGCTTTTTTATGCTATGATATACATGTATACTCGCTGTTTATTGTTGGCGAAGGTGTTTTTTTAATACAATCCTGGCTCAAAGTGGGGTTAAGACAAAACTTAAAAAATTGGCTCTATAAAATCCAAACTTCCTGAATGGCTTTATACGACTAACTGTAATTTAACTAAACCAGTCTGAATGTAGAATCTAGAATCTGTAGTGAATTAGAGAAGTATTCATAGTGAATAATAATGATTCGTAATGATTTAGGCCAAACTTAAAAACACACATAATGTATTCTGATACACCTGTAAACAGTCAGCCCGTCCTGAACAGGCACTCATGTTACAGCAGAGATATGTATGAGAATGAATTAAGCTTTACTTACTAATGTCATGATAAAGTATGCCTTATAGAAATGCATGAACATGTACTTGACTTCTCACAAAGTATGAGAACTTATGATGCTACTTGGACTTTTACAGCATAGTATGAGTCCTTACTACAGTTAATTGTTAACTTGAACTTATCATTAACTATAATATATCATATAGTATATCCGAAAGTATTAGCACTGTATGTCTTTATAGGGGCTGTCTTTATGTATTATAACTGTATTTAGTCAATATGATTTTTTTTTCCTAAATAACAAGGACCTGGGCATACCTGTGGTAAAGCTCCTTGTTGAGGACATCCTTAATTTTACATCAGGGTCTTGGTCCATGGCAGCGACGGTCACCTGCCTGTTTTTGGCTGGCCACTGCATCACGGCATCATTTTCCCCACTGCAGAGGTGCATGGTGATGCCAACATAGTCTGGGTAGTCATTTCCTCTTCCATTTGGATAAACACTGATACCGAATGCGTAGCCCTCTGAGTTGTAAAAGCATTTGCTTTTAAGTGAACTGCCCACAGGAGTGGTGACAAGAACACCTGTGAAGTTGCGGATTTGCCAGACAGCATTGGGGCAAACAGTCTCAGTAAGCGTGATGTCATCAACTAAGATGGAACCCGAGGAGTTGGTCGAACCTCGGATGCCTTGGAAGAAATATCGGAACTTTTTTGTCACCTTGAGAGTCACATGGGCTATTTTCCAGGCAGCATCTCCATCACCTAAGAGACAAAAAACGGGTGATTTAGTGATACTTGTGAATTTATTGGGAATGATTTAATCATTAAAAGAAAGTATTAAAGGAGCCTTTGTCTAACGAGCATGCAATAGTCAACCCCACTTGAAGAAAAACATTTTGATGAGCAACGGATAGATTATTCTGTGCTAGCATTAAAATGAAATACCTGTAAAGGTGTGGATCTTCCTGACACTGCGTACAGTCCCTGTCCCATCATCAGTCCTGATCCATATCACCAGTTTGTCTCCAGCTGCCCCTGTCATCTTGTAGAAGAACTGCAGACATTGCTCATCTCTTTTGGGGTAGAGGATGCGTGACTCCAGCAAAGCGCTGCTTCCAGCTGTGCCCGTAGATGTGTCAAACTTCATGAAGTAGCCAGAGTCTAGACAGAAGCAACCATCAAAGTATGTTTAGTTAGCAAAATCTTCAGTGATCACTGGGATGAAAACATAATTTCATTCATGTCCTCATATACCAGTAAGTTTTATATAATCACCTGCCATTCTAATACATCATATATGAGTAAGACAAGTAAAACTACACTTGTATAGGTGGACAGTGAGGATACATTTTATTAAAAAATTATTATTACAATCATTTGTTCCAATAATTTGTTTGTTGCTATTCTCTGTGGAACATGGCTCCTCGTGGCCTTAATATAAACTTTAGAATATCTTATGTTCCATTGGATATTCAGATTAAGTTATCAATGATGTTTCATTTTGTTTCAAAAGTTTTCAGCTTTTTAGGTTTGTCTATTATGGAATTATTCATCATCTTGGTATTTCTGTGCACTCAAACATACTTCTACTTCTTACCCCCCAAAATCAAATTACCCCTTTTTCAGCAAAAAGAAAAATCCATAGCTCAGTACCTCTACAGCGCCCTGCCAGGGTGTGGTCTGTGTCAGCTGGACTGCTCAGCGTCTGAACCCAGTCCGCGTTGTCCGCCTCATTCTGGATCATTCCACAGATGTTGATCAGCTCGAAGGAGCACTGGTCCAGGAGAGTGTGTGTGTTGGCTGGAAGAGGAGAGTTATCAACAGTCAACCTACAAAGCTTAAAGTGCCACCAAGATTGACACTTGAATTACCTTGGAAAACATGAAGGCTCTACTATTTAATGTTGAAATTTTTACATCAAAATCTCTTAGGTGTGACTGTAAAGCTGGATTTATGTTTTTTTATAAGGCAGCTGAACACACTAAAAACAACACTGATATACCACTGTCAACTTATAAAGTTTACATGTCGAATGTGTGGTGCAAACATACACACACTAGACACAGAGCAACATTAGCATTCGTTTATCCACCACTGGCCAATATTCACTCTCTTTTAAGCTCTGTTTTCATGCCAACCAACTCCTGAGGGGGAAAAAAGACATATAATTCAGCGAGTTTGGTTACTGGGCTCGTCGTGGCTTTGTGAAGGTGGAGTTGCAGGCAGGAAAACCAACACAATGATCAATCCATCAATGAAGTTAGGAGATATCTGTCAGTGGATTTGAGCTGGACCTTGCTGGCCAGGACACAGGCCTTTCCACAACTTTCAGCCAGACGTGACAGGAGATACTCACCACAATCGTACATGCGGTTGAGCCTGGTGATGTCGATAGCACTGAAGTCCAGCCGCTGGCCAATGACATCATTAAAATATTCTATTGTGGTGGTGATTGTGGGGATGCTCTCGTTCTTGTTGAAGGACAGCGGCCTGTAGTGCATGATGGACTCATAATCATACGGTGTGTTCAGATCAGTGATGAAGTCATCCTCATACTTATTGAAATTATGCTCCTTCCCTGTGAAGAGAGAGCATCAACATTAGAAATGAACCTAAAAGTGTAACCTTTGCCTAGATTGTGTACTGGCAGTTACTTGATTTGTGTTTTTGGATTTAACAAATGGAGTAGATTTCCTTTTGTACACTAACTTGGTCTGATGACTTTGGTTTGATCCCAAACTACAGAGATTGTTTTTAAGTTACTTTGATTACAATGCCAGGCTCTTAGCTACATTTGACAACATCAAGGTTACAGCTTTGGTATCATTCCTCTGAATTTGGGGAGTATATATAAACCCATTAGGGTCTTTAGATCATTTGGAAGCAGTTAACATATACCTCAGCTCAGAAGAAAGCCCAGATTTCCTGATTCTTTCTGCCCCATGCCACTAACATCCCCACTTTCAAAAGTTAAAAACTCACACGTCTTTGATTTATTGGTTTTTTTTCTTGGTTTTGGTAGTCAGACAGAAGCATGAAAAGAAAGTATCTGATAAAAAAAGGACATTGAATTATGCATCTTAAACATCAGGCTCCCAGGACACCATGACCTCAATGTTGCTAAAAAAAAAAAAAAGTCAGCCGCAGCCTTGAATGCAAAGACAGTGATACAGCTGTGACCCCACCTTCTTCAATCTGGTCCCACCAGATTTTGACATAGTCGTCTCTATCTGAGCGAGACTGTTCGTGGTAAAAGCCCAATGCGTGGAGGAGCTCATGCTGCACAATGGCCTTAGTGTCACACCTGGCGCCAATAGATACATTCTGGCCTGTTCTGTCATCTCCAACATATGACCAGCATCTGAATTGATGGAAAATACAAATGGCAACACAGTCAATCTTATACAGCATTTGCTAGTCGTTGGCTCACAATGCTTTGAGTGTGAGGACCAATGAAGTTGCGCAACAGGCTGAGATCCCTCCTGAGCCAGTATGGCATACTATAGCTCACCCTGACAGCTTGGTGAAAGAGATGTAGCTTGTCTCTCCCTCATAGGGCTTGAAGTCCACACAGGATCTCAAACGGTATTCCTCAAAAGCCTGGAGGATCACACCTTTAGCGTTGAGTTCTAGAACAATGGAGAGTTATTAATCAATTGTTTTATCCATTCCAAAAACATTTTTCATGGTTTTAGTGAAATGTATTTTTCTGTGCGATCTGTACCCAAAGAGTCCATTAAGATGTAGGGGATGGGAAATTTCCATCTTTTTTTTTGATCGAGGATTGCATTTCTGTTGGGCTACAAGACAAACAGAGAGCTGTGAGAATATACTTTTAGGTTTCTGACAAACACTGACTATCTGTGTACTTACATCACCAGCGATGTCTCCCTCAAACAGGTTTTTTAACCCTGCATATGTAAGAATCAAGTTCAGTATAGATGAGTCAGTAGTCAGTCAGCATAGCATGTTATTGCAGTGTACAAAAGTAACCAGACAGGACTTTAAAGGTTTACCCCTGTTGATCTCAGGTATGTCATCCCTCAGTTCACCAGCATCTGCATTATCACCTGGATGATAAATTTACAGTTTCAGTGAAAAAGTAACGAACAGGCTTGTTTTATGTGCATGTGATTAGAGAAATTAATAGGAACTAACCGCTGTGTGTAGGAAGAGCTTGCACCTAGCACAGGAGAAGAAGTACATCTCAAATTAAACCCTCTGCAGAGACATTTTACTTCATTTCTGTTTCTCAGTGCTATTCATTTTAAAACACTATTAAAATGCCCTACCTTCAAAACCACAAAGACGCCAATCAGTGCAGCAATCTTCTTTAAACCCTCTCCAGAACCCATGTCGTTGCCTGGATAGAAACAAGTTTTTCTGATGTCAGTGTAAATATGTCCAGAAGGACAGTGCTGAAGTGGAACTTTGATCAGGATTATAGCATTTAATGAGTAACAGGCATTTTCACACGTGCTGTGATGCTCTGTACTCTTACTCCACTAACATGAAGTCAGGTGTTCTGGCTGCTCGTGTGATGATAGCTGTAAACCGTCGACCGTGTACAGGGGCAACACAATCAAAAACAGATTGATATCTTAACTGTCCCCAGCAATAGAGAGGTCAGAGATCAAACCCATAAAGATCACAATTGCCTGCTTGTATTGGACTTGTCTTTTAGCATGTCATATGGGCTGTTTCTTCAGAAAGTAATCGCTTGATGCATGACAACAGGAGAGCTGCCTGTTTGTGTTGTTGTTTGGGGGTGATGCTTGTACAGTTTTTAAAATGCTCAGAGGAAAAGATGTAAACAGGGAGCAGAATTCAAGACAGGGCTATAAATGAAGTACTGACACTTCAGTCTGTTGTGCCATCACACCTTTGATACCTGATAACATTTTCCTTATCTTAAGATTACTGCATTAGTATGTAGCAAGTGTCAACACAGCTGATTTAGTTGATATTAAAAGAGCCCTTGAGCAATTTATTATTGCACTTTTGCAAAGTTCAGGGATTTACAAGAGACACTTAAAAATCACTGAAACAGCAGAGACAAAAAAGGTTTTGTTATGCTACATCCTCTCTACCAAATTGACTAACAGGAACACAATATCAGGCAGTGAGTGATGATGTTTTCAGTTGACATGGTAGTACCATAGTTGTTGACAAGAGTAGCTAAGTGTTTCACATTGATCAAAGAACAATAGTGTTTATTTCTATGCAAGGATCGACAAAAACTTCTACATGTGTCTCCACATCTCCACACTTGTTGCCATTTTTCTGGCTCTGTTTTCCATAAGACCATACACACATAGACAAACACACATACATAGCAACCTAGCTGTATAAGAAGATGATGTCCCTTTTATTTTATCAACTCTGGTTGCTAAGCATGGTCAAACATGATCTATGGTTCAGAGGTCTGAAACCAGGCTCAAGTCATGTGGCCATCCAAAAGGTAACCAATAGCCTCTCTCTGTTAGACCCCACAACATCATCAGAGTCATATCCTCATATCGAGTGGAAATTGCCTCTCTGGATCCACAGAAGACATTATACGACTGTTTTTTACAGCATAGTTGACCAGTAACTGATCTCAGTGCGTTCAATCAATCAAGGATAAAACAGCTTATCTAAATGATGTTGATTATGGTTGTTCTATGTTTTTTATAGATTTATTGTACATGTCCCAATAAAAATGAAACATTTCACACACTTGTTCTTTAATAGCTTGATAAAATAGCTTTTATTGAGACAGTATTTCAATGAGACAACTTTTGTTGGTCAAAACGATTGTCATGCACATATTTATACTTTCATACATATAGTTTATGTTTTGTTAATTATGTAAGTAATTCTGATATTGTGTCACAGCAACATGGGTGGGAATCTTCCATCCTTTTTTCATCTTCACAGGTTGTTTTTCTCATCGCTGCAGCATGTGGTATATATGGTTATTTAAAATGTAAATTGTCATTTTACATTATTAGATAATAATGTGATGTTAACGTTGAGATAGAATAGTGTTGAGTGCATCTGATTACCTTCATATAAAATCCTCTGTGACCTCACTCCTGTGGCTTAATGGGAACTTCTGTTTTGATCAGCGATGTTATATCTGTGGACAATGAAATCGTTGCTTGTCATGTTTTCATCCTGGAATGTGTCAGGACAGCATGATGGGCTGGGTATCAGGATGATTTTCACACACAAACACTGAACTCTAAGCGACTACTAACCCTCAAAGTCAGCAAAGATTATGAGGTCATCGTTCTTGAGGTAATTGCGTCGCCTGAGGTCAAAATGCTTAACGAAGTTCCTCCAGCCCCATGATCCACCTCTGTAGCAATTGCAGGAAGAGTCAAATGTCCCGACTTTGGAGGGGTTGTCCCAAAACAGTTTTCCATCTGGTGCTAGATGACACAGGAAGACAGAGCCAACATGAGTAATCTATTTGAATAATACTGTACGTGTGACTTGATAGCTGGCATGTGTGACAGTTGAGAAATTTTAGCACAATTATATCGATCAGTCCACCACTTTGATCTCACCCGAAATATCATAACAACGATGTATGGACTGTCACAGAATTGCTTTGCTTCACAACCAGAAACCTGCTAAATTACTTAATGATGATGACCAGGATGGTCATCATAGTGACCTGCTCATGTCTTTATCCCTCTGAGGATAATGGATCAGGAGCGCTTACTTTCCATCATATTAGTTGTCAGGCTGCGAGCCGTGGACATCCTCAGCTTAATGTCTGGGTCTTGATCCATCACCACCAAGGTGGCCTGTCTGTTTATTGCTGGCCACTGCATCACCACATCATTGTCCCCGCTGGTCAGGTGGAAGTACAGTCCGGCATAGTGCCCTGTGTAGTCAGTGTAACCTGACAATGGCACCAGGCGGACACCATAACCATAGCCCTCAGGGCTGTAGAAACGAGGGCTGTCAATGACTGTGTTGATGTCAGCAGTTTCCATGATCTTGGAGAAGTTCTGGATCCTCCACACGGCATTGGGGCAGCGTGTCTCAGTCAGGCTGATGTCGTCGAGGTAGATGCCACCAGTAGATGTTGCGGGATCACCGCGCACGGCTTGGAAAGCATAGCGAAATTTCACTCCTACCTCCATTGGGACATGTGCAATCTTCCACGTGTGATCAGAATCCGCTGTGTAAGAGGAAAAGCAACAAGATGACAAATAGTTTAGTTATTTGGAAATTGAGTTGGGTAATACAACATTTCATTTTTGTATTATTGTTTGTGTGGTACATACGAAGCTAGACCCAGCAGGGGATTATCTTAGTTTAGCATAAAGACGAAAAGCAGATGTGAACAACGATCCTGACTATCCAAAAGTAAAAAGAAAATCTGACAACTAGCACCTCTAACTGAGACTGATCAACACACAGTATTTCAACAGAAATGTAAAAACAACACAAGTTTAGGTTTTGTGGGGCAATTTGAACAATTTCTTTATCAGTTCAGTGATTTAATTGATGGGGAGAGCCAGGTTACCTTCCACTGCAGCCTTTATTCTGCATTATGACGTTTTAAAACTTCATTTAAATGTCATTTTTAAAATACTGAGAAGCTAAACATGTATAAACAAATATTTTCCTTTATGCAAAGCTGTGCATTTGGTTATTTCCTGTGACTGCACATGCTTATGCAGGACACATATTTATGTGTCCTGCATAAACACACCCACTTAAATACCATAGAAGGTGTGTATTTTCTTCATTGTCCGAATGTTGCCTGTGCCATCATCCATCTTGACCCAGATGACTAGCCTATCCTTGGAGCTTCCAGTCATCTTGTAGAAGAACTGCAGACACTGAAGCTTCCTCTTTGGGTAAAGGGTTCGGGATTCCAGTAGAGCGGACTCTTGAGGCTTACCAGCCATGGTACTGAAGTGCATAAAGTACCCAGCATCTAGAAAGTCAGACAAAATGAAAGAAGTCAAGTTGCTGTTTAAACTGAAAAACAGTAAACAGTTTCTAAACAGTATGTACAATTTTAGAAGATACATTAATCAACTCTGACCTCTGCATCTTCCCAGGAGTGTGTGATCCTCTGCACCCACACTGCTCTCGGTATGGACCCAGTCAGCGTCATCAGTGGAGGCCTGGATCATGCCGCAGATGCTGGCGTACTCAAAAGCACATTGGTCTAGCAAGGTGAGAGGACCAGCTAGGAGGAGAGAGGGGTTATGATTTGGAGAGTCATTTAAAGTTTTGTCATATTTTGCAGTTGAGAAATAAAGAAAAACAGATCAAAATATCAACAGAGGACATTTACACTTGCAACACAGTATACGTACAGCAGTTGTACATCCGGTTGAGCCTGAGGGTGTCCATCTTGCTGAAGTCAAGGTACTGACCGATGATATTATAGAACTCTGGGATTTTGGTGGTGATTGTGGGGATAGATTCGTTCTTATTAAAGGAGAAGGGTCTGTAATGCATGATGGACTCGTAGTCGTAAGGAGTGTTCTGATCAGTGATGTAGTCATCATTGTATTTGTTGAAGTTGTGTTCAAGTCCTGCATGAAATTTCAAATTCTTTTAGTCATTATGAACACACTAAACTCCATGATCAAGGTTAAAGTCACACTGTGGGTTTAAAATAGCTATGTATGTATAAAACTTGGTTGGCTGGACCATGAAGTTCCTGGAAAATACCTGGTGTAACCTGATCCAGCCAGATGTCGACATAATCATCTCTGTCTGTGCGGGACTGTTCGTGGTAAAATCCCAGCGCGTGCAGCAGCTCATGTTCAATCACTGCCTTATGATCACAGCCTGGCCCCAAAGACAGAATCTGACCAGTCTGCTGGTCACCAACGCTGGAGAAACATCTGTAACAACAGGAGCAATCAATCAAAATTGTAATCCAAAATGCAAAAAAAAACAAAAAAAAAACACTGAAGCTATTTAGCAGTTCTAGCTTTGACAAAATGATGTACAACAATGTACAGTGGTCCCTCATTTATCACGGGAGTTACGTTCTAAAAATAGCCCACGATGGGTGAAATCTGCGAAGTAGTCAGCTTTATTTTTTACAATTATTATAGATGTTTTAAGGCTGTAAAAGCCCTCACTACACACTTAATACACTTTTCACATTAACATTTTCTCACTTTTCTCTCTTGTTTAAACACTCTTAAAGTTCAAACCTAAAAAAAAAATAAGTCCAGTATTATAGAATGAAACCAAAGATCAAAACCTGTTTTCAGCCAGCAATTGAAGATTGATCGAAGATGTACCTCTGTAACCTGATATCTATTTTGGCTGCAGGAGCTATCAACAGTAGATCTTGAGAAGGTGAGAGCGACAGAAAGTAAGCTGGAACCATACCCTCCCCTCTTTTCAAACTTGATGAATGTCTTTTCTCCCTCATAGGGTTTGAAGTCGATACAAGACTTCAGCCGATACATTTCAAAAGCCTGATGGACGCAGCCCTTGGCATTCAGGTCTGAGGAGCAAAAGAAAAGGTCACGTCAGAGAGCAGGATCAGTTGGAAGAGTCTTTGAGGATTATGGGGGAGAAACTTCAAGTGTTGTTGAACAATTGTCTTATATCATTATATTTTGTAAAATTACCTTTCTAACTCACAGACTTGCAATACACAAACTGGAGGTGGCTATGGGCTATACTTATGACAGTAAAGTATTTACTATCAACACCATGTTCACAATTTATCAAGTAATAAAAAGACTCACCGAGATCATCACCCAAAATATAAGGGATTGGAAATTTCCATCTGTATCCTTTATCAATCAGGGCATTCCTTCCTTCCTGTAGAATGAAAGAGTTTTTCTCAAAAAGTACCTTGACAGATTATGACCATAAACCTTATCAATCCTGATGAAAACACAAACAAAAACCTGTCTTCTCATCTGAAATAAACACTGATCTGCAGGCAGAGGAGGACCAACACTTTCACACTCTGATGCAGAACAAAGCTGCCAGCAACAACCAAGGAAGAATTAGCAATGATTCAGCAATGGCCTTTTTCTCAAAGTAAGAAAATATCCCCATCAAAACACAACTTACTGGGATTAAAATGTCCCCTTCAAACAGGTTGGCATCTGAGCCTGCAGGACAGGTACAGACAATAAATGAACTTTAAAACAGCAATAAAACACTAGCACTCTACATTTCACCTATTGTCTCAGTAAACAGACTGTGTTGATGTGTAGGTTTTGGAGTAATAAACTGAAATGTTGCAGCTCACCTGGGTTTAGGATTGGGTTCACATCCTCACCGTTCTCATATACCTCTGTAACACAAACACAGCTCAGAGTCTTTGCTCAACCTTCGAACAAATGTTTTTGATTTTTATGAGGGATTTTTTGTTTGTGTTTTTTACATACCATGCACCTTGGGAGAAACAGGTATCTGAAAGAAACATGAGCAGTGAATGTCACATTGCAGTTAATGGCCATATCTCACCGTGCAAACTAAACAATCCATTAATAAATACTCACAGTATATGCAGTGGCTAGAACCACAAGTCCAAGCAACACCAGCACTTTCTTCATCTTCATGCTGTGCATCTGCAAGTGCTGCTGATTTGAAGTATTTAAACGTTGACAAGATACGACCTTTATGCTCCTGGTGTAGTTTATGCTGGCTATAAAGAGTAACCAAAGGACTTTGGCTCAACAGTGTTACTGATTTCTGGGTGTTTTGTGCATGTGCATGAGGCTGCAAAGACCACAACACCTGCGAGTGTTATCTGCCTGATAATCTGATTGTGATGGAACATTTAACAGCACCCTAAAAATCAAAAGTTTACTGCTCACCCAGCTCACTGACAATGGCTCGTGTTGCATCATTTGCTTGATCTAACTCCAACTGGATGAAAAGTTAAATTTTGCGTCAGGTTTTCGGTTAAGTAGGACAGGAGGGAGAGCTGGCCCTCACCTGTGCTGGCTTAGTTTTTTCTTACAATGTTTCCACAGGACAAAGGTGCACAGACTGACCACTGTCATTGAGTTAAAAAAAAAACACACACACACTTTTCTGACCAATCAGGTGAATCTCTTTGTGTTTTTCCAGTAACCTAATTGAACCAGCAGATGGCCACACTGCACACAGCAGACAGACAGTCTGGCTCAATCAGAGTCCAGCTGCGGCCGCTGCGAAGAGGTAAGATGGACCCGAACCAGTATGTCCAGAGCCTGGGGGGGTTATGGGCTCATATTTTTGGAAGTCATTAACATTTCATTTTCTCTCTCTCTCATCAACTCTCATTATTTACGACAAGTTGCACTTCGTACAGGAGTTTTTGGCGTCGTCGTTTGTTTGTTCGTGCAAACAGTTCGTACCTCAGAAGGGTCATTAAAGTTTATGGTGTTTGTGTCCTTGTGAACATGAACATGAAACACACACACACACACACACACACAGAGAGAGAGAGAGAGAGAGAGAGATGATGATGATGACTGAAGCCGAGCCGCAGATAGATTTATGTCGCAGAAAACCATTGTTACCTGTTCACGTCGCAAACATGATGCTGAGAGACGATAGAGGGGCCACATTTTATTTAGCTTCAGTTAGCCCGCGTTAGTTTGGCTCTGTATTAGCACATTAGCATATTAGCAATGGCGTCCTACCTAGCTAGTTAGCAAACGTTGGAAAGGTAGCTTCATGCATAGTTCGGTTGGCTACCATAAGAATACTTGAAGTGAAGTATGAGTACGAAAAAACAACAATATCTCAACTCAGTCACCGGGTTTAGTGATCATTTATATAGATATTGTTCTCTATATGGAGCACCGCTGACGAGGTGGCCGAGTGGTTAAGGCGATGGACTGCTAATCCATTGTGCTCTGCACGCGTGGGTTCGAATCCCATCC
>JAOXYL010000036.1:3151757-3165503 GCA_028564955.1 Terapon puta
TATTAGCTCCACCCCGAAATCCATACATTTGTTAGTGTGTTTGTCTTTTTTGCAAACAGTCCATCACATTCTAAGCAAGCATCCATACTTTATTTGTTACACAGGACACTTCAAACAAAGACTTCCACATCAAATCACTCTCAGCTTTTTGAGTTTTAGTTTTTATTCCAAACAATCCCCGTCTGCCTGATATCCTTTGTTGTGATATCCTTCAGCGTTTCTGTCCATGTGTGTCTCATCGCAGCTCTCCTGGGAGTATCTTACACCTCCTGTAGCTCCATAATGACTCCCGTCTAGACCAGCAGAGAGGTGGATCGTCTCTGCCTGCCCTGCCGCGAGGTCTTGTGAGGCTTGGCTGCTAGTTGTCTGTGAGATAAGAGGAAATACAGAGAGTGGATATAAGGAAGTAATCGTGTATTGTTAATACACTGGCCTGACAGATCACACTGTAATCAGTGTCAGCACAATGACAGAGTTTTACTTTTTATTTGCTTTGATGCTCTTGAATTTGACATTACCTTGTGGTCCCGGTGATACTGATCGATGGCATACTGGTATTTGGCTGCATTCAGACCTAGTACACCGGCTAGTCTCTCCCCAAGGAAATCACAAGCTGGTTTTGAAAACAGGAACATGTTAACTCAGTGAGACTTTCCCCATAGCTAAAATTAGACCTTGCTTATATTTAGCAGGCTTTGCATGTATTTTCATTGTCACAGTACATACTCAGCAGTGAGATCCTCCCAACCAGAATGGCCACATTCTTGAAGGAGAACCTAGTCTGAAAAGGAAGGATGGAAAAAAACAAACAGGTTACATGACTGCTCTTAAATGACACCTGACATGACATTTCTCCTTCAAGTGTCCCACCCTCTCCGTGGATCCTCTGAGAGGAGGGCTGTTTGATGACTGCTCCTCTTCCTCCTCACTGTCTTCCTCCAGAGTTTCACCACTGGAAAAGTGGATGATTTTCCTCTGCTTGGACACAACAGGACCCCCAAAATCTGTTTCCTGGATGTCCAGTGATGCCTGACAGATCGCACAAGTTTTTAAATAAACTTTTTCAGATTGTCTTTTTATTTACCTCATGTTGTCTCTGAAGGTTGACATGATTTTTTGTGTGCAGCATTTTGACATTTTACATGCATTTTTACATATATATACAATCAATGATTACTTACACACAGCCAGAGTAAGTGAACTTACAGTTACACCAACACAAGCTAACGTCTTTGTTTGCCTTGCTTAATTTTTACACACTTACTTCCTGGTGACCGTTGTTCATTCTTCAGGTACTATGTAGTGTTTCTTTATCGTTCCAGTACAACACAAACGGTTGTTTCTCATGTCACAGCTGTACCATATGTTCATCCACGCTGGCTCTGCTATGTAGAGGAAAAACAACTAACAGGATACAGGATCAGTGGTGAAACCTGAGACGGCAAAATACAACAGTGCAAACCTTATCACAGACCAGTAGTCACAGAGCTGTCACCGTAATGCAATCAGTTTCATTCTTGGGCTTAAAGGGGCTGGGCTTGTGCGCTGCGTGGAATCTCAAGGTTTATTGCCAACTTTAGCCACTTACCCCTTAATGTTCACAATATTCCCTCTTGTCTTTGTCTCTTAAACTGCCCAAAAGACACATTATACATTTGTTACACACTGATGTCAACTTTACATATTGTGTATCTGCTTGTTGCAAAGCTTCACTGAATACTGAAGCGAGATATTCAAATCCAGGTCACCACATTGCCAGTTCCCCTTGAGCTCAGCCCGACATGTGGTGTTTTCATTTACATTTTTCAACAGCAAAGCAGCCGTCCCTGGCTCAGTCAATTGCAGGGGGATATGTGCACCACAAACTGGCAACCAAAATAAATAAAAATGTAGTAAGAAGAAGCATGGTTTCCCATTTGTGTGCTCTTGTTTCTCCCATAATGCAATGCACAAAGGAGGACCTGCTCTCAGCAAATGATTAGGGCCATGCTTACTGTACCTAAAACATGTCTGACTTACTAATTATATCGACATAACCAGTACAAGCACGAGACGTGGAGGAATGGAGTTTTATGGATCATTTAATAGCGTTTGAAATACATCTGACATGAAAGACACCATGAGAGGGGGATTAATGACCAATACGAGTGCACACTGTAATGGTGATCTGACACACCCTTTTAATAAACAGTTGCCTTGACAAGGAGAAGAATTAGACTTGGTCTGATTTCTGTAATGTGAATGTCTTCTGTTCCAGGTGTAATGAACAGAATGTAAGTCCTATTATAATTTCTTTACATCCCATTACACTGAAATCCCTGCACAGCTCAATATAAAGTGCAATGGTGTTACAATGTGCTACACTGAAATTCAGTGAGAAAGTAAGCTTGTTTGCTTTTGATTACTGTCTAGCTCAGGTAAGATAATATTAATGTAGGCTGTCGGAGAGTACATTTGAGCGATATATTACAATTTTTACACGTTTCCAACGAAGGATTGGATTACGCTCCAGCCCCGATCTTTGTCTGAAAGGAAGAGGATAACACTAAATAGATGTATAGTACATACATTGCGTCAACTACTGACAACAGCAGTCTCTCAGCGACGTGAACTGTTCACCAGAGTAAGCTTTTTACTGCTGTGTCAGAGAAAATGCAAATCAACGTCACCAAAAACAAATGATTGGAGTTACATAGAATTGTATACTGTCATAAGTGTTATGCGTTTTCAACTAAAATATCATGACACAACAACAGAAATAAATTAAAATCTACTTTTATATAGGGATGAGTCACAGAATCCCTAAGTATGTTATAGAATGATTCAGCCTCATCCAATAATAAAGTTTGGTTAAATGAATAGTAGAAAAAAAACAGCTATGTCATGTCATGTACAAAAACAACTACAGTACATACGTCATGTGATCTAAATCAAATATTGATTGTAAACTGCTACAGCTAAAAGAAAACAAATGCACCAGCAATAACTCATGCAGTCTTGTTCGGTCTGTCCACTGCTAAATTACATTTCAATCCTCTTCATTTTCAGAAGTGCATTTTTATGAGGGAGTTTCATACAAATCTCAACTTGAAATGCATCAAGATCATCTCCAAGTATCGTAGCATACAGGCTAATTGTGGGAATGCAATTTACTACTTTTGCGCATTATGGATGGTTGCATCATATTCATGTAGTGGTATTAAATATAAAAATCTTTTTATTATTTCAGCTGCTACAACTGCATCTTTTCATTTTGTGAGTAACCTGTAATCAGGACAGAGCATTTACTTCAGTAAGAGGCCGCAGTGAACAGGTTTGTATTGCAGCCAAAGGCACCATTAACAGAACTATTTCACCCATACAATTTATTTATATACCTCATGTAAAGACCTAATTTAAAGTAATCCTCTCTGCTGATATATAGCTGCTTCCCATTTTTTGAAGTCTTACAGTTCACTTCATGAGAAAGTGTGAGGAGGGTGTGCTCTGATTGAAATTGATAATTTAGAAGGCTAATGGCTGCCATACCTAAGTACAATACACATGTTCAAGCATAAATGTAAAACACTGTGTGTTCATTTACAAAAAAGACAGTTTTCTTATGAAGGTTAAGATGAAAAGAAGTATGGATGCCATCATTACAATAGATGGTACTGAAGCATGAGGCTTGAAGTGGAATCTGGGAAGTTTAGGAGATGATGCAGCCTGTGTCCTTCTGTGGCTTCAAATCTGGCTCCTTCACCGGCTTCACCTCCTCCTCCTTGGGTTTGGCCTGAGGTTAAAACAAAGCCACAGGAACACAAATATGAATGTTTTTAAACAAACTCTGAACATCTCATTAACTGTTGTGTGTGTGTGGTCATGCAGCCTATGTTGAAATAAATTTTGACTTAAACCGCAGTACCTTGTCATTTTTGGCCCCCTTGGTCAGGTCAAAGGTGGCATAGACTTCAGCAGTGCACTGCTCACTGAGAGGTGGCAGCTCGAAGGGGACTGGCTCAGCCAGGCCGTAACTGGCTTTCAACTCCAGTTGGGGTGCTTCAGCTGGGATCTTGTGGAAGTATCTGAGGAAATATGTCCAAAGTTGTAGTTCAGGAAGGAAAGGATTAGGAAAATGTAGTATTTCAGAGCAGAGTTTAAGTTGCTGCCCCTTCAGTGTTGCATGCTGATTTGTGCCAACCAAATACATTAGGACTACATGCATGCGAGGAACACCGTCCACTCTGACTCACATGAAGCCATTTTCTCTCTGGCACTTCTCCAGTGTGTTTTTAATGACGCCACCCAGCTTGAGGAAGAACAGCTGCTCCGACGGCTTGGCGGTGGTGCCCGGGCCTTTAGTCTGACGATACTCTTTACACAGTGCCTCGGCACGGGAGTAACCTAAACCGAGAAGGCTTTGTGTTAACGCAGAAGAATTCCATGCAGTGAAATAAGAAAGAAAAAGTGACTCTTCACTTTGAAGATGATCCAACAATACTGCAGCAAGACACAGAACAAACACACAGGAAACACCTGTGTCATGACCTCTATGCAAGTAACTCAATATACTCATTATGAAACTGCATGGTACTGAACCCAGTGAACAGATAACCTATTCTACACTTTACTTTACTACATACTTTCAGCTACAACCTTGCTTCTCTTTTTATAGGCAAATTAAAAGAGTCTATTTTACAGAACAAACTTAACAAAGTCAAATTGAACAAAACAATACATGTATTCATAAAAACATACAGTCCATGATGTAACAACACACTCGTGTATCACATTAACTTTATGACAAAGAATTTATTCAATGGAACTCAAAGAAGACTCCTCTCTAAAAACCTCTTAAGTTCATACCTTACCTGTGGGCTTTTTGAAATGCATAAAAATAAAAATCCCATTGAAATTACACGAAGCATATATAATATATAGTTTAACTATACTTTAATACAATAAATACAGCATGTCTTTTAATGACACTTTAGGTGCAACAAACCTATCCAAGATGTAGAGATACATACACTTTTCTGCCTCCTGCAGAGATCTTATGGCCTCACCACACTTGTCACTCGCCAGCAGTGTCTGTCCGTGATAGCAGTATGCCTACAAAGGGCCACAAACAGAAAGAAGAGTGTGTTTCATCCCAGATGCGTAAGCTTAGAGAGCTTCCTTTGCATAGGTAAAAGCAGCATGAACTGCATTAGGATGTGCATGAACTTACATAAGCCATGTAAAAGTGCTGCTTCAGCTGAAGATACTTCCTCCACTTGCTACTGCACTCTGGCTCCAAGGTATTCAGTGTGTGGTCTGCAGACAGGAATAATTGACTTTAACAGTTTATTGTGGCACTCTCTTGCTGAGTGGCCTGGTATGCATTTCATATTATTTCTATAGCTGTCACATAAGTTGCGTGACAGGGAAATTAGAGCTCATGGGATTACAATATATGTAGTTATGTAGTTATATGTAGTTATTTACTCCCCAGGTTAAAGTTTAATGGGCAATCACTGCTCCGTAGGCCCATAAATTCCATAAATACTGATGCTCATTGTCGGTAATGCTGTTTAAAAATTTTATACATGATTTTGCTGGTTGGGTGTCATGAAGTTGAAGTTTTGCAAAATCCTGTTCTTTCTGTGCATAATGTTGTTGTGGGGCCATACAGTGCACTTTTTTTAATGTTACATGATAATGTCACTGATAAGATCACAGGCACTGACCAGCTTTTTGATAGAAGTTTGCCGTCTCAAATGCCAATGCTGCGATGAGTGTGGCATTGTGCTTCAGTTCAATGGCTCTGGCAATTGTCACTATGAAAAGGAGAAATACAGTAAAGTACTATAATATAGGTGTACATGAATAAAACTTCAATATGGCTGGGTATCATTATTGATGTAATATAAGTTGGACTGAGAGTTTAGTCTCTTTCATTTTTATTAAAACAGATCACTTTCAGAGGCACATTCAGAACTACTTTACCTTCCTGCGCCTCTGCCTGGCACTGGATGATATACGCATCGATCACTCTGGGCTCCAGGTCCCGGCCCTTTTCAGCTGGGGTAATGAGTCGAGGGATGTGGACCTCCTGTCGTAAAAAATGCAAGAAAATTCTTTGTTTTGAAAAGCTTTGAAATTGTTCATCTGAACATTATTTGGTTTTGCTTTGCTAAGCACACTGGGGCCAATGTGCCACACAGGAAGTAAAAGAACAGGAAGTGTTGTTGTTTCAGGGTCTTTGGCAAAACCTCCTTGTGACAGCTTTTTTAAATTTTACACCAGGGGTTTCTCCAAAATATACTCCCACAAACACGCTCCTCCCTTCAATATTGACAGGAAGTCAGTTTATTTGTGTTGGGATTCAGCACCATTTCTATGCCATATAGTTGTTCAAAGTTTGGCGAGCTGGCAACATCTAATAGCAGTTCTTGTCTACACCATACTGATAAAATAGAAAATCTGATGTGATGATCATCAGTGAAATACATGATAACATGATAAGTGAATTTATGGGATAATATATGTGCATCATGTCTGTGTGTTAAGATCTGAGTTATGGTTCATGTTTTGATGTAGCTGTCTTTTCCACCTCACACAGGATTTACACCATATCACTAATACACATCAGGAAATACTAAAGAGTAAGTATTGGGATGAACTGTGATCACAGCATCAAAATATCCAAATCCTGCTGCTCTACAGATGTAGACCATCTCACCTTGAGGTTTTTGAATATACCAGCAGCCACTTTCAGGCTCCGGTGAACGTCCTTCGCTTCTGCCTCTGTTATGCTATTGAACAGGAAACCATGACAATAACATTAAGTTTAGTAACAAAACAATTAACCATTTCAACAATCAGCCCATAATAAATGTATGACTGAAATGTTTTAAATAAAAATCAAATAAGTCATGTAACAATACTGTCATAAAAAAACACATACTTTTCTTTCCCTGCTAGTCTTGAGGCAAACTTGGTGTACCAGACGGCTACATTGAAGGCCATGGAGACCAGCTCAAAGACTGCATCCTGCTGGGCACTACAGTGGGGGGTATTGACAGATGGTGGGTTATACAGAATAGCAGACAAGTCACCAAAATTACATCAGAAAATAGCACCCACAAGACACTGCACACTGGAGCTGCTGATTATGAGGGTACCAGCGATGACCTGAGAGTCTATATGTGTCTTATGGAAATGTAATGAGCAACACAGAGCTGGGTCATGTGTCATCACCATTGCTGCGAGGACCTTTACACAGGATTAGACCCAATAAAACAGCAGATAACACTGATGTTAGATATTTATCTAGGTGGTCAGTATTTGAAACATCATCATTATTTTAATGATCAGCCCTACATACAACATCTCATCAAGTATTCTGTTCTGTTCTGTTCAAATAAACACTAAATGTCTTTCAAAAAGATTACTGATGGCCTCCTAGAGGGCCCTATGTTTGCAAACCCCATAAAACTAGTCCATTCACTTAACAGTGCCATGTAGCCATGAGAACTAAATAAAATGCCTCCACTTACAATGAGACAGAAGATGTTCAGTTTAGGTTCATACCTTGGTGTGTTTCCTTGTAAGGTGTCAGTCCACTTGAAGTTCTGGATGAACCTCATCTTATTCTCCTGTGTAGTTCCATCCAAGGATGCAATAAAGCCTATTGTATCGTGCATTAATATATAAAAAAAGAGAGGCAGCTGGTTAGGAGCAAAGCAAAATAAAAAAAAATAGTACACTGTTAGAAGACAAACAAAGAGAAACCGCATTGAAAGTAATTAATGGTACAAAATAAGTATGCAGTCCTATTTCCAGGCACTGATATTCCCCAACCATGCTGTACAGAACAAATGTGAAGGTTTATCGTGATTAACTGGCTTTTAACTCTTTAACATCTAGTTTTCCCTTGTAATTTCTCTGTCATTGTCTTTAAGGCTGGAAAAACTCTCTGTCTGACAGTGTCATAAGCAGTGTACTCTGTCAGTTTGTTCACACTCTTTATTGAAGCCAGGTGATATTTACACTGTGAAATATTCCAACTGAGGACAGCATTTAACGGAAAATAATACAGATGATTCGCACGTCATTTATAGACATTTCTTCTAAATTCAGCCTGTCCCATTTGGTATCCTAAGAAACTTTGGTATCTCCACTTAAAATAAAGCTCTGCTGGCCTGATCAGTGTTTACCCTGGCTCACCCACCCGCTGGCCACACTGTATTTTCAACACACATTAACAACAGAGAGAAGAATAGATCCCTTCCCACAAACACACCTTGTAGGAGGGAGAAGTATGCATCTGTGGCATTTTTCATGATCTCAGGGTTGCAGGTGACATCAGTGAACATCTCCAGCAGTCTCGCCCTGGTTGTCCTCAGGTCACTGCACGGATCAGATGACAGTGTGAGCGGCGAAAGAGAGGAGGCAAAACAATTAGTATTATTTCTGCCCACGCCACAGCCACAGTACAACCTGATAACGCCGTTCAGGGTGTATGAGGAGATAAGACATACTTGCATATCTTATTGGCAGCGGGGCTCCCTGCAACGCCATAAAAATTAAAGGACACGGGCGCTGTCGCCTTCAGGGGGTTTCTGTGAAACCAATGAGCCATCCTGCTGACGGGGACACACCTGAAGAGGCTGAAGAAAGAAAAAAAACATTAAGGAGCTTTATTCCTGGTATTCACACACTGTGGACACGGTGGAATGGGAGACTTTTGAAGTAGCTGTCAGATATTAGAGACGTCATTATTAAGTAGGCAGCATAGTTTGAGTATGTGTCATCAGGGCTAGCGTCGTTTCACCGAGGCGGTCGCTAGCGGCTGAGTTAGCGCTGTCTTCAGTCGCCGCTTGTTCCTTCTCACTGTTACTATGCTGAAGTTGACTCAGAAAGCCTCCGTCGGCAATTTGTGCCGCAGTGAATGGTGTTTTAATAATAATTTGTCAGTCTGTTGGAGACAAAAGTCCATTACGTAAGCTCGGGAGAGCAACAGCTAGCGGCTAACACTGGCTACATCTAGAAACGTCAACATTAACTAAAGCGATGTGACAACTGACGTGGTAGAAGTAAAGAAATAGACCGGACTCGTTTCAATATAGCAGTAGTGTGACTGTTTACCTGTGGTTCAGGGGCTGTAGGCGTGAGCTTTAACCCTCCTGGTGGAAAGTCTTCCACTGACAACAACTTACTTCCGGAAATAAACACGGAGTAGACGCTGACCAATGAACGCCCGCGGTTCAGTCACGTGATAATTGCCCGGAACAATACGTCATATCTCAGATCATCTTGCCTTTTGTTGAGCAACTCAGCCACAGACTCGAGTAAAGAAATGGTCAGAAATAATGGAAAACAGTCAGTGGATACGACAGACCTGATACATGTCATGAGGTGACCTTTATGACAGCTGTCACTCACATATTCTGTCCGCATTGGCATGCTATTTCACTGGTTATCTTAGCGATGCTTCATTTGACACATAATTTCCCTGGATGCTCCTGGAAATAACTAACTAGAGAAAAAGACTAGATAGTATAAGTTGTGCTAAGTTCACACGGTAAAAATTGGAAGGACTTGCTGAAAAGAACTATTAAAATAATAGCAGATGATAGTAAAACATAGGGGTCCAAATGGTATGTTTGTACTGTAGACAGATGATATATTTCTTGAATGTTTGGTTGACCTGCTATGTAATAGCCTAAAACCTTCATGCTGCTACTCTAATTAATGGAAGTGTGCTCACTGAACACCATCTCCAGGAAACCTCCCTAATTTACAGGTACATATCAGTTTAAAAGCATTTCATAAACACGTAGCACCCGAAAAATACTATTTACCAGTCATATTTAATCCATGACAAGACAAACAATAAAAAAATCAGCCTTTTATTTTCCCATTTTGGCAAATATGGTGTGAACAATGAACAGCCATTTCAAGTGATTATCAGAAAGAATCAAGAAAATTCAAGCAAACCAAGTTGGTCTCATTCTCAGTTTCACATCTCACCAACTAAGGAATCATCAAATAACCCACATACATACACACAAACGTCTGAGAAAGTATATCTTTGTGTATTAGGCCATCAACTATTTCATTGTCACATTCATTTCTCTCAACCATAAATCTCCATTAAGCACACTGAGATGCATCAGTGTCACTTCTCTGGAGCAACGAGTCACCTGTCACAAGCAAGCAAGTGACACAATCATCGGCCAGACTGCAAAACATTTTTGTGAAATCAGCAGTCACATATCATTTTCCCTCAATATCGCATGAATAAGGGCACTACCAAATACATCTATGAGAAGAAGTACAAGTCCAAGTACTTGGTCAATGACAACATTGTCAGTGCACCTTTAAAAATCTCTTTAAAACAAGTTTAGGTACAATCAAAAGGCACTTTTGGTCTAATTTAAGGCAATAACAAGCATCAAAGTTTCAGATTGTCTTCTAAAAAGGCAACTTCAGCTATAGTGGGATTCTTTTACTTTCACTAGTGACTGACTGAACGCCAGGTAACAAACAAATGTTGTTGGCTTGTATAAAAATTGCAATTCTCAGTTTGGATGTGTTACCCCAAAAATAAATTCTAAGAAAAAGGTGCATATATAGAAATCTAGAATGACAGATGACCCTGATGTTTTCAGGGCCGAAATTCCTGAACAAGACTCCAAAAGATCACCCCAAACCCCCAAGAGAGCAAATATACAGTCACAACCAAAAGAAAGAAATCAATATTAGGTCAGCTCCTGTTGTTATTGCAGCCAGGGATCAATGCAGATCGGAGCAGAAGAGTGATTGAGTAAGTGGTGTCAGTTGTCTTCACGTCATTGAAAAAGAAAAAAAAGAAAAAAGACCCCTGGTTATAACAGGTAGAAAGTGAAGGTTACATTCAGTAACACAAATTCTGTTATGTGCATGAAAAGATTTTGACATAAAAGTCAACATCACAGAAAGAGTTTCAGTATAAACTAGAACTTTCCCCTTATTCTTCAGGTTGTCACACACCTTTTGAAATCGTACCATAAAAGGCACATGTTAAAAAAACCAAAAAACCGACATGGCCCCTGAATGGTTCATAAAATGCATTCATTCACAACACACTAACATGTTGAATAAACAACATCCGGTGTACAGTTCTCAGTCAAGGAAATATATGCAAATAAAACTACAAAATTGAGTGTGCGAGTATGTGTGTATATGCCCACTCTGACAATGGTTTAACTTTATTTCATATCTGTGTGCAATAAAACTAATCTAATGTTTTGGCTTGTAAGACACCCAGAGATAAACAAACATGGTGACATGAAATAAAACAGCATGACTGAGTGAGCATGCATTATACACAACACAAATATTAAAGAAAGTCTTTGGCAACTGTGCAGCTTTGGTGGTTAAAAAGGAAAGACATTAAAGAAACAAACTGAAATGAGCTGTGTACTTGGATTTGGTCCGTTTCTTGGAAGACTTTGCTGGAAGACAACAAATGAACACGAGCACACGCAAAAGTGAAAACACGACACGCAGCCCCGGAAACCCTGAAAAGTTGTGTATGATTGGCACATCTGTAGAAAACTGACAAACATTTTACCCAGATGACTTCAAAGTTATAGTTCAAAGACGTTTGGCGTAGTTCTTGCATAGATAATGGTCTCGAACGTCTCCCCATCCTCCGTTCTTCATGTGTGGCTTGTGCTCCACTGCCTCTGCACCATTAAGAACGAGTGATGGGGGGAAGAGGTCGTCCTTGGCCGCTCGAAGGCCCTCCTCAACCTTTTGTGCGGCCCACTCTGGCCTGCAGTTTTCCTTCTGGTGAAGGCCACAGTCTCCTGTGTGGAGGACCCTGGAGCCCTGTGCCGCCAGGACCTTGAGGGGCTTTGATATGCAGGATCCGGAGAGGTGCTGCAGAGTCCAGTCCCAGTTGTAGTCATCGTAGGTGCAGTAGTCGTCGTTGCAGCCCATCAGTTTGTAATAGACCTCCCTGGAGATGGCCATGCCTATGTTGTGTTTGGTGGACATCCACCCAGTGGTCAGCATCTTATTGGACTGTCTGGCAAAATCAGTCAGACCGTTGTGGTTACCCAAAGCCAGCATGTCACACTCTGGGCAGCTGCTCTTCCTGAACGCTATCATCGATTTATAGAAATGGAAAAAGTCAGGTAAGATGTAGTTGTCTTCCTCCAGAAAGATTACAAAGCCGCTGTAGCCCTGCATGGCCTGCACTCGCTCCCACACAAAGTGCAGCTTCCACCACCAGTGGTGTTTGGTTTGAGTGATGAAGGCCTCCCTGTAGTGTCCATATGAGTCAGGGTGTTCTGCGTTGAGGCATCCTGTTTTGAGAGCGCTGTCCTTGGATATGTCTCGGGGGCAGTCTCGTGGATCCTGCCCAGGAAACTCTTTGGGATAGAGCTGAGTGCTGAAGGGGAAATAAATCTGCAGTACTTTGCAGAAATTTATCCCTTGCACAATGGCGTTTATTTCCTCTGAAAAATAGTCATGGCTGAAGATGAGGAGGAAGCTGTGCACCTCAGCAGCTTTCTCCAGGGACTTGATGAGCAGCCGGAGGTACTCGGGCCTGTTGTGGACCTGCACCACCAGAACCAACTGGGGCTCTCCTGGAAACCTTTCGGCGTTGAGGACGCACTGCTTGTAGTTGGCGGTGTAGACGGACTGAGAGAGCTCTTTGAGCGACCCGAAGTTAAACTTCACCGGCTCGCCGGAGCGCGCGCCGCCGACCCCCTGGACGACGACGTCACCGGGTCCGCTGGTGTCACCATCGGAGACCAAAAACACGCGCAGGAACAGGAGAGTCGCGAGCACGAAGGAAACACCCAGCAGCGCCAGCAGATTCTTCTTGTGCAGCCGAAACCTCATGTTTGTGTGAGCGGAGACGCGCTTCGGAGGACACGAGCGGGCTCCTCTGCTTCACCTCTGCGCGCGCGTCTTCATTGTAAACTTGCTCGCGACCTCTTCCTCGTGCGCTCAAACTCCGGCTCCTCTCGCCGCGTGCCCTCCGCCAAATGTCACCGAGTCGTGACGGCTGCCTCCCCTCTGACACCGCGTCACTCACCGTCCGGCCGCTCGGCTCGTTTGTTCCGTTGAGTTTGGTTTTTGTCGGCACCTGTAGAAACGCAGAACAAAGCGCTGGGTGACGCCGTGTTCGGGTTGAGCGTTAAAATGAAGGCGTTCGGTGCGAGGGAGCTCGGCGTGACTTACCTCCAAACTCGCTGTGAAGTGTCAACGCGCTCACACCAGGAAGAGGATGACGGGACCGTGATACATGTTGGCTACAACTTGTTGACTGCTGACGTGTACAACCCAGCCAACGGGGGGAGAGGCCGAGCTGCCGCTCAACGAATCATTGTCCCACCTATAGCTGTGTAACGTGAGGAGGAAGTGGAGATCAGCGCTCTGACTGCCGTGACGTCGGAGCGGGCGCCTCTGTGCGCCTGCAGCCTGACAGCACGGAGCCCGGCCTGTGCTGCACCTCTGTGGACTCACTGTACCTCCCGGGGCTCCAGGCTCCAGGATCTTTCACCTCTGAGCTCACCTGTTGCTCATGAAACGTGTCTGTAAAGGCAGAGGTGACATGTGACCCAGTGCAGTTAATCAAAACACTGAGCTGGAGTTCACTTTTCCATTGTCTCCACTTCACCACAGCTCAGAGTTTACACCTTTTTTTTTACTCCACTACATTTGTTTGACAGATTATTCATAAAAGACAAACAAATAGATGTTATTATAGATATTTGAGAT
>JAOXYL010000036.1:3182033-3198514 GCA_028564955.1 Terapon puta
GATGACAATGTTGAGAGCGTTTTTTTTTAGAGGTTTTTCTATGTCCCTGTGTGCTGCTGAGTTATTCTGTACCTATAATCGTGATAAGCATTCAGCTACAGAGTGGTGAGAGTAAAGTCAATTTGTTGTTGCGCTGACTAAACTGAAACTGGAGAACGCAATTATGAAAGCACGCACCAAAGCCACACCAACCTACTTCATCACTGCAGAGTTAAATTATAGCTCACCTTCACTTTTTTTGTCTGGATAATCTTTTATTTACAGAGGAAAGTGTTCGAGTTGAGGATAAGAATGTAATAGAGATGTGGAGCAGACACATCCTTTTCCCTGGTGGCCATAAAACTGTCGCTGCATAAGCTCGATGGAGAAGTTAAACACACTGACAGTGTGTCTCTTGTCCTCCAGTTTGAATAAACAGAAGTCTCTCTCTCTCCATGGTAATCAGTCAGCATCTTGAAATATCACTGTGAAAAGCATCCTGAGGTTGTGAGCGCACAGCAGTTCATGTGTGCTTGTTTAAAAAGACGTGTTAAGCCACGCCCGTACTGCTGCTGAGGTGAAAATAAAAACTGGTCTATGTGTCGCTGTGGGCAAATTTACAGGCATTTCATTGGTATGTGATCTTTACAGTGACCCTGATGAGGAACTATCAGCACCAGTAGCACCTATTTTCCATGAGTAAAGAAGTCTTCTTAGGACAACTCACTGTGCCTGACTTTTTAGAGAAAGCTCTTCCCACAGTCTGAGCAGACGGTCTGAGACGCAGAGACAGCTGACTGAGCCTGCTAATGAAAACAGCTGGAGGATTTCTCAGGAAATACCAGTTACTGCACAACACAGCAGGGGTTAGCCACTGTGTGTGTGTGTGTGTGTGTGTGTGTGTGGGGGTACATTTTGAGAAGACACACACTATCACACATCTATCAAGTATAAATCCATGTCACAATCATTTCACGAGAAAATATAATAAATATGTTATTCCAACTCAAAGAAGAAATTTTACTTTTTCTGAACGGGTCTCCTTCATAACAGATCAAATCTTGATCTCAATCAGATCTTTATTTTCTATTTAATATCAATTAAATCTTATTTATGTTTTCCATTTGAAGTTTCCTCTGTATTACAGCGCATCTTAAAATGTTTCTGGGGCTACAGGTTATTTTCTAGTTGAGAAAGTGACCCACAGTATATGCATTTTCAACATGGCATGCATTATGACTTTGCAAAATCTCAGGGGACCATCAGACGCCGTTACTGTGTATGATAGATGTTTACGGTAAATTAACTACTGAGAGAGCTGGATAGGTTAAAGAGTTTCCCCTCTGTTGTTAGTGTTCATGTATTAGAGTAAGGCTGTGTAACTATGTTATAATTTAGCATCCAGAGAGGTAGACCGAGGAGACACATGAGGAGCAGCTTCTGTCTGACACTATATTTGTTCATTCTGTCTGATAGCTGTCAAAATGGACATAATATGATTCATTATTGCTATTTTGGCTAAACCAGGATCCTGCCAACCATTGGCAGAAACTTAATGCGGGCTGGATGAATTCCTGAGAATCATTTCTGTTCCCGGGGGGGTGGGGGCAAAATGAAGGAATGCTCACAGTGATTATGGGCTGCGGCAGAGGATTAATTATCACTCCACCAGTAATTCTGATGAATGCACTGACAGCAGGCCAGGAGATAAGTGGAGATAATGGCATGATATGCTTCACTAGGTTTTGTTTCCTAAAGTGACTCATCCAATTACAGATATTTACGGGCATTTTATACAAATATTACGCCCTCACATTAAGTTGGTTGCTTTACGTCACGTATCACTTATGGGTATTTCTTGCAGCCCCTCCTTGACCCTGAGACTGGATTTCAAGGCATGCACGTTCCTTTTTGTTTGAACTATGCAGCACATTTGAGGCTGGCAATGTAAACCATGGGGTGATGTTGTTTTACGAGGCCAGACTTCATATAAGCTCTGAGCAAAGTAAAAACCCCAAACCGTCCTCTGGATGGAGTTCCACTCTGCTCGTTGTGTAACCATGGACTAGTCAATGAGGCTTTGGCACATTTACAGTACAGTGTCTATTGTTGGGCTGCTGCTGAAAATCCTCCACTGGTTTGTTTCCATTGGTCAGCCCTCATAATGTAGGCCCACACCCCAGAAAATTATACTCAACGCTGAATGCTTAGACTGAGTCCGCACATGTTTTGAATCTGCTCACATCACCCAGAGGAACAGAGGACAACATATCCCGATGAAAATTGAAAAATTAAGAGAGGATGAAGAGCACCGACTGGGATTTCAAAAAGGATGCACGAGCAGCGTCATGTCTTACTTTTTCCTTTCTCTTTCTTTCTCGCTCTTCTCCAGACATCATGTCAGAGTAAGAGCACAGACCACAGCTGCTGTTAATGTCACACAAGTGCCGAACATTCAGTACTTAGAAATGCCATTAATCATTTCAAATAAATATGGGAAAAAGTACAAGAGCTGGACTGATATAAAGCACTTTTATTGGAAAGAAAAAACTAAATGCTATTTTTAATTCATATTGAAACCAGGAGTATATTCACATGCACACTGTGACCCAGCTGTTGGACACATTCAGAGTCAAAGTCTTATTTGGCTCAAGTTGTTTACACAAACCTTTGGCATCATGCACTTGACTGCAGTTGCCACAAATTAGCAAAATGTTCCTGTCCACCTTCACGCTGTTCTCATCATCACATCTTTGGCGTGTGCCAAGGACAAGTTAGTCTTCATTCGTCAGGCATGTAAAAAGCTAACACACACACACACACACACACATACATCCACAATGTGTTTATGACTCGATTCCAGTGCTTCCAAGTGGCCGATAAAATCAGTTACAGGTTTAATTCGGCAGTTTTGAAATAAGACATTAGCTTTCACTTCCAATAATGGTAACTGTTAATGCTGCATTGATTTGACATGTTCTTTTGACCACTTGGGGGCAGCAGAAAAATCTGTATATATGGCATTAAATTAAATATTAGGTACAACAAACGTGTTAGCCAGCAGTTGTCTATTTGCACAAAAGACCCAGAGAAGCATTTGTATGCAGTCTTCTATCTTTGGTCTCCAAAAGCTGGGGAAAATATCTGGTTCTTTAGTTGCCAAATGTTCTAACATGTTTACCAGCCAGTCTGTAGAAAGAAGACAGGTAGCATAAACGTTGAGCTCTTTCACTGTAAACGGTAAAAGAGATTGAACCAAACCAGAATAAGTGATCAAAACAATGATCGGAAGCAACTCCTTTCACATTACACATTTTGATCCATTGTTGATATAAAAATCTAGACTAATGCAGCTTTAGAATTATGTACTTCAGTTCTATGTGAAGACAGTTGGTCATGATCTCACTTTGGGCACCACAACTGCTAAAAACTCAAGAACTAAGTGAACAACCAACAACCCAAATAAAAAAAACATCTTACGCCAAATGAGGTTTAGGAAAGATTGTGGTCATGGTTAATGTTTTGGAAGAATCGCATAATTTTGGTTGAAGGGGAGACATGAACCCTGGTATAAACTATGAAAGTGAAGGATTTTCAGTAAGAACATTATCCCCCTTCCTGTTCTGCTACTAAACTCAGACACAGGTCATTAAACGAAAATATATAAAACTAATTCAAAATCTGAAACAGCCTGGCTGTTGGAGCATGATTGTACCATCCAAAAGCACTCCCTTTAAGCTTTCAATAAAGGGCTAAAACTAAACTTAAGTATCAATATAAAGCTGCTCATGGGAGGGTTTAATACCAATCTAGGAAATGAACAAGGATATGAAAGAAACATCCTTTTATCTTTAAATAAAGGCAGGTTTACGCTGGTGAGATGTTGCTTCATTTTTTTTTTTCATTTTAATAATTATAAAAAAAATTAAAATCGCTCCTCTGACTGGGCTCTTTGTTTTCCGATGGTTACACTGGGAGTCCGTTCAGTTTCAACTTTATACCGGTCCAGAGACCAAAGCAGAGTCCTTTCCAAAGCTGTGGTGTTCCGGGAAGTTTTACAAGAGGATTCATCGTGCCAATTAACCAAACTCTGTGCCCTGTACCCTGGAGAGTCGTTGTTTCACTTTAAATCAGTTGAACAGTATTTATTGATGATTATTCCACTGAGCAACTTCACTGTGAGACATTTTTCATTTGCGGTGTTGATTACTCTTTTTGTGGTTTGCCTTGTTGTTGATGCATTACGGAGAGCTTGTGGTGTCCCAAAAGAAGCCTGTAAGGAAACAACCAAAGGCTGACGTCTTTGGGGTTCCAGTAACAATGGCCTCTGGCTCTAGGAAGAACTAAATCACTGCTCTAACACAGGAGAACATGCATACATGGAACAAAATACAACTGGCAGTGCAGCAAGCTACTGTCGTAGCAGATTTATGACTTGGCATATTAGTGGCGCATTTTATTATAATATCATTGCCGCAGCTATTAAATGACCTCCTTGGTGACACAAACATCATTGATGCCAAAAAGGATGTGTGGACAAAGACACATTTTCCTCTCAAATCATCAGCCAATAAAAAACATATCCAAGTACTGTATGCAAGCAAGATTCTGAGAACCAGGTACCTCATCAGGGATGTAGCTTGCCAAGGCCTTGAATATGTTGACTAACAAGCACTGAAAATTTAATGTCACTTTTTGTTTAACAAGTGCTGGCAGACACATTCGAATAAAGGCTCAAGGCCACGTAAGAGAGCCAGCAGCTGACAAGGTGGAACCGTAACAGCTAAAAATACTCAAAAGGTCACACCACTAATGCTAAAGTGTTTTTTTCTTGACACACCAAAGAAAGACAAAGAGCACTGAGAGCGATGACATATTTGTAAGGGAGTGAAGTGCTTTTCACCATAACTCATGGAAATTCATGGTATACTGAAATTAACAAGGGACAGCAATTGTTTCAGCACTGATTTAGGAGTACAATACTGGAAGCTGTTGGTTAAACTTTTGTCCTTGAGCTAACAACATACTTGGTTGTAATAATGTTGCACTGTAGTTTCACAAACAGCGTGATAGCATTCTTCGTTATCATTTTTTAACTACAAAATATTTGTTTTTTATATTAGCAGAGACTTTTTCTAACAAGTACTGTTAAGATTCTGGCCGATTGACCTGTCTGATTTTCTGATTTGCTGGTTTTGGATATTTAGCATTTACTTTTTGTTATCATCAATACAAATGTTTCCCCAAACCAGCCAAATATGACCCCAATTGTCATAAACTGAGGGTATCCTATGGTAATTCCAGTTCACCTTGTGTTCAGCATCTTGTTTTTATTCATTCATGCTGCACCAAAATGTTTTCCTCCTTTATCATTCTGAGCTGCTGTAACAAGTGAGTTAATAGTTTATCTTATTTCATCTTATACATACATCATTATCTTTTTCTTTATATTATTGTATTGTACATTCAGCCATAGTTTCATTGATTACTTCATATTTATTTCAAAGTAGGGTTGTGTTTTTCAAGTTTTCCATGCATACTTTTTGTGACGGTAAATGGTAAATGTGATGAGGAGAACCGAAATAAAGTCGTACTTATCTGGCCGTTGACATTGAATTGAACTGTCTCATGCTTGCTGCCAGTAGACTGGTTTCCCAGGATGCTCCACAATTATTTTAGTTTAACCTTCTGGATTCCACGGTCAGCAGAATCCCCTGTGGCGAAATGGACTTTTCATCTTCATTATATCTGGAGTGGGAAATTAATCATTTACTGACAAAATAAGGCACAGTACTTGAGAAAGTGTCTTTTTCTGTGGAAGCCACTTCTCTTCCCGTGAGTAAAAAGAAAGCAAGTGCGTCCCAAAAAATCATGATGCGGTTTGTGACGTCAAATCGTGTCTCAAATTAAACAGTTGTTCTCCTTTACACGCTCACGCAGACAAACACACTTCACTTACTCACACTCATTCTTAGTCCTCACACTCTTTCCACATGGCGACTACGCCAGAATCGGCTGACACATGGTGATCAAGGCCAGACAAAAGCAGCAGGTCAGGGATGACGCCAAAAGTCCTGCCAGTAATGTTTTCACTCAGGAGACTTTCTACTCACACAGATAGATTATTATCTTACTTTATTCCATCGTTATCCTTGACCGAGGGGTTTCCAACTCAAATGCTACTCACAGTCTAGAACAGGAGAATACAACGCCATAAACAACATTTAGAAAATCTAACCTGATGATGCCAACTGATCACATGAGAAGTGTTTCAGTCTGGAAAGGATTCAGTTTCAGATTTCCTTTATTAGTCCCACAGGGGGGAAATTCACATCGTAAGGAAGCACTGTCGTTTCTTTTGATGATGGTTCTGGTCGTTGTTCTACATTTCCAAACACAGTGTTCTGTTTGTCTCAAGATATCATGCAGAATCCCTCAAGTCACAGAAAAAATACATATACATACATACATTCATACTATTGTTTTTTGTCATTTATATTAGTTTTTTATTATATATGCAGGTCTTCTTCTTGTTTTTTTCTTCTTCTTCTTCTTCTTCTTCTTCTTCTTCTTCTTCTTCTTCTTCTTCTTCGTGACCTCTGATACTCCCATCACTTGGTTGTTCCCTCAGGTACAAAGCAAAGTATATCTAAAACTGGAGCAGGCACTGAGCCGCACTTGGGATTTTCTCTAAGAGCTCCGGATGCTTTCCAGCGAGGAGCTTTGAGAAGCAGCTGCTTCTGCATTTCAGCGGCATGGTAAATTTAACATTTCTTTGGACAACACGTCACGCAAAGTTGAGATTAATGTTTTCTTGGAAGTATTTTCAAAAGAAGACGCTTTAAGAATTAGGACTTTGCATACGTCAAGTTTTCCGACACCGATAAGGACCAGCACAGAGCTGCATGGGACTAACATTACAGATAATGAAATGCACAGCAGAATATACAAAAGGTAAATTTTGGCTGCTGACCATTAAATTCCCAGAGAGTCGTAAAGCCCACTGAGCTTCAAGAATTTTCCAATGCTTTAACTGCGCTCTTGTGCTCAGCTGTGTAGACTGCTGTGTTAATTCATAACATGTCATAGTTACTGACTCATGCATGCAACTTTTATTGATTTTAATATCCTAAAATCTGATAATTATGTGCTTATTGGTGAAGCAAGAAACTCTACATCACTCATTTTGCAAGGAAAAACAGACCTATGGGGGAATATTATAGGAGGGGAAGGTCTCAACATATCATTGTAAACATAACTGTTACATAAATGTAAATAAACATAAATGATAATAAATAATAAAAAAATAAAGCTCTACAGTTGAACTAAAAAACTATGTGCTTTATTAAGTTTCAAAAGATGGTGCCTCCCATCATATACCTCACAGTGGTTTGGTCTCCAGTTAATCAAGTGAACAGTTGTCTTTCCATTTATAGTTCAAGATTTATACTTATTTATACTATCAACAATACATCTGGCCCCTCTAGAACTACTCTTAGGAAATTCTTATGTTTACTGTCCCCCAAAGAATGAAATGAAATCTCCACCCTCGAGCTGATTAAGTGAGTATTAACATTGTTTTCTTGCAATACTGCAACTTTTACACAGGGCATTTTTTTAATATATTTTCATTTTCAGTGGCTCTAATACTCTGTTATACGCTGTCCACATATTAGAAATATCAACGAGGGATCTGTGGCAGTATTTGTGTTAAATAACTGTTAAGTTGTATTGTAGCATTTGATTAATATATCAGAGGGTTCCTTCAACATAAGGCTGTCACCCTGCAGTGCCAGTTAAGTTAGCTGGATTTTGTGGTCGTTTAAGGAACACTGACGGACTTTCAGCAATGACATCATGACAAGTATTTCCATAGTAACCACAAACTATACTGTATTACTATCAGATCAACTCTGATACAATTTGTAAAATGTCATGGAAACCACAATACCATCGTAACATCATCTTCATCATCACAGAGCCATTTCCTGAGCTCCCCCCAGATCTATCCACGTATGCCCTGGCTCAAAGCCCCTTGGTGAAAAGTATCCCCAACTGGAAACAGTGTGAAATATTGTGCTGTGTTACTGTATAATCACTTGTGTTTTCTTATCTTATCTCATGCTATGTTTTTTTTTTTATCCTAACCCTTTAACGAGATAGACAGTGACATGAGATGAGCAGGGAGCGCTGATGCATGGTTTTAAACCAAGAGCCCAGTAATCAAACTACATCAAGAAAAAAATTCTGTCTTTGGAATTAAATATATAATGCTCAATTGATGCGTAACTGAACCCCATTTTGACATCAATGCGCTCACTGTCTCGCTCAAACTTGTGACTCATGGTTTAATCGGTGACTTATACACCAGTGTTGTACTTGTGTCATAGAGGATTTGGAGTTGCATCATAATTGTCTTAGCAACCATGGTTGTTGTTTTGTTTTTCTTTAATTAATGTAAACTGTATCATACAATCACATCCATCGTTTCAAACATGACCCAAAGATTTGTCAGGTTGGGGTTTGCAGGGAACTATAATGTAGATTTGATTGCAATTTGCCACCACGACTCTGGTGATACCTTACTTTAATTTGAGTTTAGTTGTTGACGGAACTAATTTCAGATTAAAAACATTATTTTTTCATTCATATGAAACAGGATATCTATGTGCATTTGTGGGCTGCCTTGTTTTGTTTGTTTGTTATTCAGCAGTATTCACTTTATTCACACTTTTCTTTTTTTAGCATCTCTTCATATTTTTACATGAGAGTATAGAGTAGTATAGAGTGGAGGCCCTCCAAAACATCCACTATCTCAAAATATGTCTTTCCCAAAGTCAGTCTAAAGGTTGAAACAGGAAACCTGGATTTTCTGTATTTTTACTGAGTTCTTTGACTATTCATCAGTATTGTTCTGTGCAAATATTTATCCTAAAGTTGATTTTCCTGATGTGTTATGTGCCCCTTTGATTAAGAGGAAGTTGGCACTTTTGTGAGTCAAGATCTGTAATTGATTTTTTCCAGTTGGACACATCAGTACCACAAAAACGTATGATACAAAAAAGTAGGTTAAAGTTTATATAACTGTGTGTTCATATAAAACACTGATACTACAACAAAAACTAACAAACAAGATTGACCTATTAACGTCTGTTGATAGCATGTTTTTACATATATTTTTCATCCGCTCATATGCAGTTTAGCTGTTTTGAGATAAAGACGGCACTAAGATCTTTTTCAGGAACTAAAACCAGCAACCATGTTCTGATTTTCATCTGAGTTTGTGATGTTAAAATGTAAATGACCTTGAAAATGGCATCTCAGCACTTGTATGTCAAATTGATGACTTAGGAGGGAAAAAATTGGACTTGAAACATTTTGCATCAACAAAAGCAAGTGTATCCAGCTGTCACATGCACTTCCTCTATTTAAACAAAGCCGTCATTGACATTTTTAACTAAATGTGTTGCCTTGCTGCTGATTTGTCTCATTCAGACAGCACTTAAACTATGTTTGAACCAAACCACCATGCTTACTTAAGTTAGAGTCTGGTCCATTTGTTGCTCTTTAATATTTGTAGAGTGTGACATATTTAAACAACAATCTAAAAAATGGGAAATAAGGATTTAAATTATCAATCCATCATTCTGACAGTCCTGGTTTTAAATGTAATTGTCTCTGCCATTTTTCTTTTAGCTGCAGGCTCAAGATAGATTATCAGTTCTTCCATCAGCAACATTTCTTGTGCACTTGCAACTGAAAATATTCTGAGCAGATATCCACCCCTTCCTTCCACAGTTCACGTAGTAAAGTTTAGATAAAATGTTACTTGTTAAACCTTTTTACTTTCAAACTTTATATACCATTATGTAACATTTCCTTAAATTTCCCTTAAGCCGGGCAGCCTGTCGGAGGCCCACAACGCCTCAGTGTCCTGTGACCCTCAGAGAGACAGAGCGAACATAAATGGAAGGAAACACAACCAGGAACCAATGTGTTTACTAGACAGGAGAGCGGGCCAAGAAAATGAAGACATGTTCAAACAAAGGCGGAGAATTAAGACAGGATTTAGTTTGTGTCGAGGCTTAAATGTTGGCAAGCAACAGAAACACTCAAGGTTTGCTTTTCAGCATCTGACACACATTGTTAACGAATTATTAGACAACTGAAAGCTGGATAAAATGCAAGTCCACTTGTTATGCAATGAAAGGTGCTACAGTGTGTATGCATTGTGTGTATCATGCACATAAAGTATTGTTTGGAGTTCATTGTAATATAAATTTGTGTGGTTGTACTAAAGCCAGATATTTCAGTTGGTGGAGATCGTAACAGAGAAACAAAACTCCCTGTCTGCTGGATGAGTGAACAAACATCTGTAGCTCGAATGACTTTAAATGTTTTTTGAAAATGCCAGTATTGTGCTTTCAACTGCACCCAGGGGGGCAAAAATCAAGATTTGCAGGTTTAGGCGTAAGAAGTTGAAGCCAGGCTAGTTTTCTTGAAAAGTGTGTGATATAGCTGCAGCAAACAAACAGACACTGTAGCAGTTAATAAATGAGTAAGAGCAACAAAGCTGCTGCCTCCGGGTGGTACCGAGAGCCATGACCTGTTTCCAGATGTCTTGTGTTGAGTGGAAAAATATGTGCTCTGAATTCGCTGCTGTTTCACCAGAATGAAACTTCATAGTGCCACAGTTATTTAGTACCACTATAACACCCAGGCTGATGTTTAATTATCATCATATGAAAATATTTATGCTAAAAAAAAGAGAGGATATTTGCAAGGAAACTTCACTCAGCACGTGTTATTTTACACATGAACTACCCGTTGTCCTTTATTCCATCAAGGACAAAAAACGCTGACACAGTTTTCATCTTTTGAGCTCCAGCCAGTCCTGCACAATATCATTTAATTATCAAGTCTGCTTTTTGGTTAAATAACCGCCTCCGTTCACTCACTATCACCACTTCCAATGTGACCTCACCATTCTTCTGGTGTTATCAGCCCATTTGGGTTGTTTCAGGAAAACTTTGATTCTGCTCCGTCTCATTCTGCAGACACAAAGCCAAAACTGTTGCACAGTATTTCCATTTCATTTTGCCCACTGAAAGTTTCCACCACCTCTGAACGTGACAGAACGTTAGTGCAAGAACACGTCCAGTTTTATCGGCACTTACCATAAACTGTGGCAGAATAAGAAAAGAGTGGTTTTGTTCACGCTCCTCTGATCTGTTTTTTTAGTGTGAATGTTGACCAAGTTTCAACCCTCAGAACCTTCACTACTCAAGCAAACTTCATACATCAGACTGAAACAGAAGTGTCACCTTCACACTCTCTTTGCATTTTCCGTCCCAAAGAAACCTTCACTAGCCTGAACTCTTTTTATAAAAACACAAATGTAAGTTTGACCCGTGCACATTACAAACAGTATCTACACCCCCAGCAAAGTCCCGCAATGCCGAGTGAAAAAACATTTTAGCAATAAATACTGTAGCCTTGACTTTTTTTGCCTTTTTCGAGTACATTGGCAGGTCACTCTCTGCGTGTCATCATTAGCTGTCCCAAATAATGATAAAATGTTTTAATAAGGAAAATACCCTCAGCTGTCTCAGGTCCCACATGCAGTAGCACCTGGATGACTGGATGATTGATGTGACTGGTGTATCACTGTTACGGCCTCTCACTCCCTTGGAAAAATAATACAAGATTCATTTTATTTTCATTTGCAGAGATAAAACAGGTATCACTGTACAATGAAATTCTTACTCTGCTCTTCTGTCTTCAAAGATAAATAGAAAAATATAAATACAAAATTTGTTTTTGTAAAAAAAAAAATTTTTATCTTGATACCTTTCACCATCTTGAAATGGAAACATTAAAATTATTATCCTGTATCCGTATATGTCTGTGTGTGTGTGTGTGTGTGTGTGTGTGTGTATTTGGTGTCACAGTGAGAGTGTATAACCTTGATATAACCCTCACAATAAAGTCTACTCTATGTATACTTAACACTGGACCTGAAAATGAACAGAAGTTAACATCACATGATCACTTTAACCCCAATGACCTCCCCACACACTTTTCAAACCAGTCTTACATCATTGTTTATGCCCTATGTTGCAAAAATATCATGACTGTAATTCCAATGAAGAGGAGTACTGCAACACAGTTCATAAGTTTAATAACCACAGTGACAGTGAATAGCTCTGCCCAATGAAAGTGTTTTGACATTTTTATTCTAAACCAATAAAAATACATATAAGGAAATGTATATAAAATTGCATTGTGGGGGATAAAAATTGTATGTAGAACACAGACTGCATATTCCAGTCAAGTATGAAAAAGAAGAAAAAAAGGACATCTTTGGAAAAGTCTCCTGTCTCATCTTTTAATGCATGCGTACATAAATCATTAAAGAAAGAGTTATATGCAGTGAAAAGTGTGGTTAATGAATGCAGCTATATAATGCTTTTTTTTCCTCCTAACTCTTAACCTTTGTTTTGTTTCACAGCCTCTGTTTCAGCTATAACAATGAGCGGTAACAGATTGACATTCCTCACCTCACGTCTTTCCAGCTGGGAGGAAAGCGTTTCTAAGACCTCTCCGCTGCAGTTTATTCCTCGCTGCTCATATTTGTTTAAGATTCATGCCACGACCAAAATATATTACAAAAGCAGACTTCGAAAGATCCGCGGTGCTCCCAGCGTGCTCTGTAACCACACACAGATCAGAGCATTGGGGACGAGGTTGTTTTACACAGGGGGTTTATGGGGAGGCCTTGCTGTGTGGGAAAACCAGGTCAGACCCACAAACATGTCATCTGAGTGACTGGAATTCCTCCCCTTTCCCGTATCTAACACAAACTTTTAACGTGAATTCAAAAAAAAAAAAAAAACCCTCCAAGGAACAGATCTCTCCACAGCTTACTGTCTTTCAACCGGGACCTCAGTGAGCTTGTTGTGAAACGAATCCAAGCAGATGGGCCATTTCCCATCGAGAAACATGACTTCGCGCTCCACACATACAGAATATGTATATAAGATGCACTGAAGCCGTGGAAACAAGAGCACAGGATGTGTGGGAGTAGTTGCCCTGCAAAAGGACTCGATCGACTGTGCGAACTTGACCTCTGGATGCTTTTCAGCCATGGAAAATATATGAATTCCACTGTATATTGGCTCAAGACCTTCAAGCTCACCATTTCCACCACACACGCACGCACACACACTACATGCCAACAGCTGACACATGTGAGGTCAAACTCCCACCTTGATGTATTGCATTATGGAGGCTGGTAATGAAAACATAGATTCATATGTCCTTGCACGTATAGTGTGTGTAAGCATGGGACTGAACACTGGCAGGTTCGGGTTTTACAAATAGTTTTTTTGCATATGAAGAGTCAGTTTATTTTTAAGGAGGGTGTGGGGGGGGCAGCTAGTTTAACTTCCTGTAAAGGTTTATTTGAGTTCTGAAGTTTGGTATCTTGAAACTTAAAAGAAAGCTGGTTTTTTTACAACTTGTGTTTGTAGTTTTGATCTCGGTTTCCATCTGATTTCAATCAAGAATTGGACACACGTTGTTGGAAAAAAAATGATCTGTCCTTTGAATGTGCAGCTAGTTAATCTCCATTATTTGCATATTTCCATGCTTTCACTCCGATGTTACTCTGGCCAGAGGCGTAAAAACACACAACAAGTGTAAAGTTATCAAATGTCTGTTATGACTTGTGTTCGTGTGTGCGGAACAAAAGGTGCATAACTAGCTAGAAAATGTGTGTGTGCATGTAGAACGTGGAAACTGTCAAAAATGGAAAGTAGAAACAGTCAGGGTTTATATAACATGAAAAACGTGTGTGTTTGCGTGCATGTGTGTGTGTTTGTGAGAGAGACACACAGAGAGAGAGGCTGGTACTTACAGCCACCTTACAAGGGTCCAGAGAGTTTGTTCTTGTTTCTGGGGTCACAGGAAGTTCAGAATATTTCTGTCAGCGTTCCAAGCTGCCTTCTCAGGGGGGGAGTCTTACGTGCCGCAGAGGCAGAGAGAACAGTCTGGGGGTGTTCCTGTCCGTCCCTCCATACATCCATCTGTCACCGGGCAGCAGTGTTCCAGGTGCAACTGGGAAGAGTGAGGAGGAAAGCTGAGGGGGAAACGCTGGTGTTACTGGGCTTTGTAAAGAGGCTCGGGGGGCTCTGAGTTTGCAGCTCTGCAAACACAATGAGATGGATTTTTCCTTCGCAATCAATCTGTCAAGAGCGGCATTTTTGGGAATCAATACAAGCAAGACAGCTACTGTTCTGTTTGCACAGCCATTTTACAAAGATAATGTCCATATATTACTTTTCTGCTAAAAGAAACACAATTTAAAGGTAGCATTCAAGTATCTCAGTGGTCAGCTGATAATTCAGAGCATGAAGTAATCATCATATGCCCAGTGAGGAACAGTGTGCTTATCTTGTGTTATCTGTGATAAGAACTACTAAAATATGTCATTTAACAGACAGGCTGCTGTGTAGCTGACATTATTGACTAATGTTTGCTAAAGTTAGCAAATACATTTCTCAACGGAAAATATAAAAATATAAAATAGGTGTGACCGAAATTTTACAATCGCCATCACTCTTCACAGAGCATTTTATTTCTGCTAATGATCAGTAAGGAGGTGTTGGCTCAGATAGCTCTGTCTCAGGTTCTGGTAAGTATCTGTCACCACGGGAAAACAGCAATGAACAAATGAACAGAACATGTCTCAGTCACTTACTGACTTTGTTCTCTTCTGACATTACATTAGCAGGAAACGCCAATAAATCTATCTTGTGTCTGAGCATGCCCTTCCTCTGTTGTTCTAGTGGTGAATGAAAACACAACAAACTGCAACGTCTCGCTGTGATGTCCTGTTGGACGGAGGCGATGATGGGACTGGGTTAGATGTTTTGGGGTCTTTAGGAGAACGCGTTCCTCTATTTGGCTTGTCTGGTGCCTCTGTGAAAAACACTGCGACACTGAGAATAATCTGTCTTTATGTGAGACGAGGCCCATTCAGTCCAGTGGATTCCAGCAATTAACTGTGGCATGAAGAGCTGCAGCAAGAGTTTACAGCGTCTGAGCTGTAGTCAGAGCAAATCAGAGTGACAACCACTGTCATTGCCTTATAAAATACACTGTTAAAGCCCATCAATCACTCATATCAAATATGTATATTATATATGTATTTAAATAGACACATCTGTCTGTGAGAATTGGCTTGGAAAAGTTTTTGTCTATTTAAAGACTTAAAGAGTTTTTTTGTCTGGCAATTTTTCATTAAAAACTCACTGCACTCTACCTGACCAGCAGACAAGCAACATTCGCAACCAGTGAACATCACAACAACCCGATACAGACGTTTCTCAGAAGATGGTGGAGGCCAAAAACAGAGCTAAAATAACTAAAAAGAGTCAACAATGGGTTTTCATCAGGTGAACCCACAGTATCTCAGATTAGTTGAGATACTGTGAAGCTAGTTGTGCTTCCATCAAGGGAAATATTGCATACGTAGTGTGATGCTGTCCCTGCAGTCACTCAGATCTTTGGGTCAGCATCATACTTACCGCTTATTACAAACCGTAAGTGGTTACAAAACATCCAACTCTATGCAGGAAAACCTGATCCACTTGTTTTCCTAAAATAGTTTCCTTTGTTCTCAGCTCACAAATCTGTCATAACCTTTGCTAAGGCTTCAGTTCCAAAGCCAATAAAATCCATCAGCGTCAGTCATTCAAGAACCAATCATTTTATCCTGAAATGTTTAAATGATTGTTAATCTGTTTGGTTTGACCACTTTAATGATCTAATAATGCATGAATAATCTTGTTTTGAGAATTAGCACACACACATATATGTCACATAAATACAGTCTGCTTTCTTCTTTTGTTTCTTTGGGGCCGTGTTCCAAACTGAGCCAATCAGGAATCAAAACAAAGATGTTAAAGATGACAAAGCCGTAATATATTTTGCTTGTTTAACCTGAAAGCTTGTGATATCACCCAGGAGTCCCGAGGGGGCATTTCCTGCCATTGAGGTGGTCGCCCTCGCTCTCCCACCGTCCGTGCCCCAACACAGGACATGATTTACACAGCCAATATTTATCTGTGCGTCTCAGATGGCGAAACACAATATCCTCACAGCAAGTTCCTCGCAGGTCGGCGAGAGAGCAAAGCAAGAGGCATCCCTGCCAGATTTTCAAACCGTGTCTCGCTGAGACAGGGTGGTTTGAAGAACGGCCAACGAAAGTTTTGACAGGGTCCTGACCACAGTGCTTCGTTAACATTGTGTCGCTCCACCACATTATGGGCGTCGTCGAGATCACATCAGGTTTCAGAGAACATTTTTGTGATTTAATTTTTAATTTAATTTAATTCAATTTAAAGGCACTGTTGGAACTTTTGAAAGCATTTCTTCTTAAAGCTGTCCTCCCATATCTTCAGTTAGGGACGCTTATTGGGCGTTTTTTACATGCGCGA
>JAOXYL010000036.1:3201745-3212520 GCA_028564955.1 Terapon puta
GTGTGTGTGTGTGTGTGTGTGTGTGTGTGTGTGTGTGTGTGTGTGAAAGTGTGTATGTGAAAGTGTGTGTGCGTGTGTGAAAATGTGTATGTGAAAGTGTGACGTTTCAAAGTGAGGGCACTTCACATTCATTCTGTACATGTAGGCCTGTGCCTTTTGCTACCAACAGGAAAAAAGAAAAAGACCTTTACATTTTACATTTTGAGTGTGCTGGGCGTGTGCAGTCTCTCGTGGGCAGCAGGAAACCGGCATGGCCTTTACAGGTCAGTCAGGGCGAAGCAGTTAAAACAAGTTGAAACAGAGTTGTGAAGAAATGGCACAAAGCTCCACTCCCAAACAACACCTACTGTTGTTAGTGGCACACTTTGTTAAAATAAGTGCATCACATGGTTTTACTGCAAAAACACAGTGACATCGATGGCTGGAAAGAGCTGGCTTTAGCTGAGAGAAACCAAACAGTCTTCGGGCGTCTCTCAAGCGCTGTCCTGGAAAAACTCAGCGTGGACATTGCAGATAAATATCAGAGAAAATATTTACTGAGACCTCGCAGGCTGTTTTTTGTCGCCAAGCAGACTTTGTGTAAAGATTACACACTGAGTCCATGCCGCCCACTGATTGGCATCTTGGCGAAGGTTGGAATCTTAAAATTTAACGTTCCCCACTCAAATAAAAACACTGAACTCATTATTTTGTTTCTACGTCGTGAACAAAGGTTTCCCTTCCTTGTACGCGTCAGTCACATCCCCTCCACCCCATTCCATCCCACCACACCTCTTTCATGAGGGAAAATAAAGAGCCTCTAAAATAGCGTGGAGCCTACAACCTACCCTACAACATGTCCTGCTGCACTCAGAGACTGTGGTCCATCTCTCATTACATCACTGAGTCACTCTGTGTCACTCTGGGAGGGAATCAGTCGGATGTGATCACATTCTTGAGGGTTTACTCAACCAAAACTCCATCTGGAAACCAAGCAGCTCAAGATATGAGGCGGTAGGTTTACGTAATGTAGTTCTTGTCACGTTTTGCTTCAGCGCCCCGTGGATATAGGAAGTGTGTCCAGCCCTCTTGTTCCTACTTCCTCTTCAAAGTCTAGTCACTTTTCCCCCCCAGGGGATACTGGAGGGCAGCGCTCTTCCTCCTCGGCCTGCCACGCTCATCTGAGAGAAGATGTTTGAGACTGATGATTGATTTAGATTACCGTAGGTCTCCATCTCTGAAGTTTTTATTGTACCTCAAGGAAGTCTGTCCACCTTCCAAATCCATGAGTCAGTGTCTCTCCTGGAAGGAGAGCTTTTCTTAGTTACACTGTTGTTATTTAAATCCTGCTCTAACTGTTACACATGCTGATTTGTTCATGGTAAAAAGGAAAAAGGCACAATGTTGGATTCATATTATTCACCTCAAACAAGTGAAGACATTTACACAATGTAAAAATGTTAAAAGTAATAAAGGCTGTACTCATTTGTTTTATTGTCTGATTGACATATTAATTTTATTCAGCCCTCTTTGAGTTTTGTTTCTGGAGTAGGGTAGAGTAGAAGAGATTTTATTACAGGTTATCTCTCTTGCATTACATCTGCTCATCTAATCCACTAATACTGTAAAAATAAAAAAAATTAAAATTAAAAAAAGATTGGTGCAGCTTAAAGTTGATTTTTATTTAACTCCAACAAAGCCTTTTTAACATCACTGAAAAACATCAGCCATTTAATGCTGCAGCTGGTCAGTGCTGCAACATCTAACAAAGTCATATTGTGGACTTTAGACTTAATTATTATGATTAAAACTCTTGGAGGAACTCTTGGATTAAAACTAGTGGATCAAAAAGTGCAACATTTCTCTGTGAATAGAAAATATAAAAACATGTACCACTCTCAACCTTTCCCTGAAATATCAATGAAATATTTACTTGAATAATTTATATTACTTAACCAGTATGAAAACCCCTCCTGCTCCCAAACAGCAGCTTACAGTAATTCAAACTGTCTCCATCTAGTTTTCTCTTTCAACTGTCCTGCAAAGAATTAACAAAAGTGTTTTTCTGTCTCTAAACACGAATCCATCTCTGTGTTTATCACAATGTCCTCAAATTGAGCATTTACCAATAAATTATCTGCTTAACATATTTTTGACATCATTGATTGTATATTAAGCACATGCGAAAGAAGAAACAGAAACAGCCGCTTATTAAAAGTTCAGGGACCTGCGTGCGCGCGCGCGCGTGTGTGTGTGTGTGTGTGTGTGTGTGTGTGTTGTTAGGCCAGTCTCTTTGAGATAAGGATTTTGGACAGCGTGGGGGGTTGAGCAATCAGACCGGGGCTTTAACCGCTGGCTCGGTCGGGACTTCCTTCCTCTCTGATGGAGTTGGAGCTGTTATAAATGCGGACTATGTGCAGATTCCAGTCGCTGTATCGACTTCGGATCGACAAAGAAACGCTTTTTAACAACCACCGGCAGCTCTTCATACATCGACACCATGATCCCGACGGCCAACGCGCTGATTATTTGCGCGCTGTTCCTGTGCGCGCTGGAGGACGCGGTGCGCTGTCAGCGCGGACACTGCAGCGGGACGCAGTGCTTAGGACTCATCCAGAGGCCCGCAAACTTCTCAGACGCAGAGAAGAGCTGCAGAGAAATGGGCGGACAGCTTCTGCTGCTCGAACCTGAGCGCGTAGCCGAGCTGCTCCGCGGCCTCAGCGGGAGCTTCTGGCTGAACAGCGGCGGCAGGGCGGCACAGGAAGCCCCGCGAGGCTGCCCCTCCTGCTCCGTGTCGGAGGGACGAGACGTCAAGGTGCTGCTGAAGCCGTGCAGCAAGACCCTGGACGGGTTTCTGTGCCAAAGCTCGTTCGGAAAGCAATGCACGGGCTTGAAGGCAGACGGAGGCGCACAGGTGAAGTACATCGCGGCCATGGGCTTTGAGCTGAAGGGGTCGGACGTGATCCCACCAGGAACCATCGCCGTGACAGGAAAGCCTGGCGCCAAGTATCCTGACTCCAAACACCTCTGTGCTGAGACGACGTGGATTCCGGGTCCGTGGCCCTGTGAGGTACTTCGGGGTGGCTGTGAGCACGGCTGCGACTCCGCAACCAAAGCCTGCGTGTGTCCCGCTCGGCAGCTCCTCCATCCAAACCTCCTCAGCTGCGCGCCGGGGCCGTGCGCCGCCTGTGCGCACGACTGCCAACAGGAAGGAGACACCTATCAGTGCAAGTGCCGCAGTGGCTTCAGGCTGGCGCAGGACGGGAGCAGCTGCGAGGACGTGGACGAGTGCAAAGAGGACAACCGGTGCACAGGTGAGAACGAGACGTGTGTGAACACCGAGGGGGGCTTCAAGTGCGCGTGCAAAGAGGGCTTCGAGATGGAGGACGGAGAGTGTGAGGCCAAGAGCTGTGACGAGTGTGAGCACTTGATGTGCGACACGGTCGGTGGGGTTTTCCAGTGTCTCTGCAAGAAGGGCTTCAAGGTGTCAGCCACGAACCCCAACAAGTGTGAGCTGGACTGCGCCGAGAAACACTGTCCAGCCAGCTGCCCGGACCCCCAGGGTGCGGAGAAGGACATCTTTCAGTGTTATTGCCCCTCTGGCTACATCCAGGACGTCGAGAACAAAACTGTTATTTGCACCGACATAAACGAGTGTGACAACAAGAGGGAGTGTGACCACAAATGTGAAAATTTCTTTGGTGGCTTCAGGTGTTTGTGCAATGAGGGGTTCAGGCTGCAGGGTCTTCATACGTGTGTGGCCATCAAAGAGAAGGAGGAGGACCAGGACGACGGCTCTGGCTCTGGCTCCGGCTCCAGCTCCGGTCACGTGCACCCCACACCTGCCGGCTCTCACCCAGCCTCGGTGCCCTCCTACATCAAGACGGGCAGCGTCCTGGGCATCAGCGTGTTCTTCGCCATGTGCGCGGCCCTGCTCTATTTCCTGCTCCGCTTCACGGCCAAGCGCTGCGGCAGGTTCACGCTTTCCTCCATCAAACACCACGACATAGACATCTTCTACCTGCAGCAGGTCACCACAGAGACCTATAAGAGGCTGTCCTTCGACAAACAGGCGAAAAACGACCCGCAGAAACTTTAATCACTTTTCCTCCGTCATCCTCAGTGTCAGGAGGAAACTTTCTCTTTTAAAGCCGCAGTCTTCACATACTGTAGTGTATAGTGTAGTTCAGAGCAATGCAGATAAAATGAAGGCGTGGGAAAGGAAAAAAAAGCTTAATGATCTCTGAATGTAGAACACATTACTGTATAGAAATGTTTATTTCTCTGAATTTTAAACCATTTTGTAACAGAAATAGACAAATGAGAGTTTCCTTATCAAGGATATGTAACAAGATGCTTCTGCATAGAAAAAAAGTGTAATAGTCATGGTACTGAAAAATTAATGCGGTCACTTTCTCTAACTAAAGTGCAGTTTCCTCAGATGTGCAACTTTTTTTTGTCTGATAGCAGAAGCAGTTGTAGGTTTGTTTTTTATTTTCTTTCCTTATTGTCTAATTACACTGTAATCACATGGCCCTGCACTGTAGTGTGGTTCTTTAAAGATGTCATCTTGAAGATTGTCATGTATGTAAATGTCTGGTAATCACTATCCATCCCTAGATAAGCTGACATGGGGAGATTGAGCCTGTGGCCAACTAGCCTGCTGCATCTGAAGTATTATGGTCCAGGTGTCACCTGAGTGTGAGGCGGCGTGTTGTGGGTCAGCAGTTAGGGAGACTGAAACTCTTTAAGATTATAACTTTAACATACATTTAACATACATACAAAGAAAAACAGAATGTGCTTAGACCTTTGAATGACATTTTAATTTGGTGTTGAGCAAGTAATGTGACATTCCCCATATTGGCTGCATTATAAAATATATTTTTGTGTTTTTTATATTTTGATAAAATAACAGTTTTAAACTTTTAGTATTGATACGATGACTAAAAAAACACTCTCCTTAGTCAAATGTGTGTTATTTTTGTTTTTGTCAGACAGGCACAGTGACTCACTGTGACTGCTGTTTGCTAATGAAATACTGTATATTTCACTGTTTATGACTGAAGACACTCACAGTGTATCTAGTTTTCCAAGAGCCACTATTTGTTTTGAGCTGTGTGTTGTTGCCATAGAAACTGTTTCTGATGCATATTAACTCATTGCATTGTATATTCAGACTTCACAGACTATATTTACATGCATATATCTAATGGGTATCATTCCAAATGACAGATGTGTACTGTGTTCAGTTGGCTGATGCATTGGAAGTTATAAATGTAATGGAATCACATGTTGCCAAAATCACTGTTCATCCTAACATGCTACACTCCCTGCACATTCCTACTGACTTCATGAGTGTTGAACTTTGCTGTATAACCGACTGTTCTTGGAGCCACACTGTGCTGCAGGCTTTGGGAGTTCAACTGATCCTGAATGTAAAACTGTGCTGCTATGGTCTACCTGTATGAAAACATGTCTGTATAACAGGCTTATTGCAAGCCCAACTCCACTTGCTTAGTTTTTGTTGATGAATGTGTCACTATTGGATGATAAATTAAAAGACTGTTAGACAGAAGTTAAGGGTTCTTGTATTTTATGTGAAATCATTTTATGGGACATGTCAAGTTGTTGTTATTTCTATTCTTGAGGGGTGAACAGAATTAATGTTAGTCTCTCTTTTCTTTTTCAGCCATCTGGTGTCAGACCCACAATATTAAACATGTACTTCTATATTTGTACTACTGCAGACACTTAGCTGACTCTGCTCAGGGTGATTTGTAGTGAATGCAACACAGGAACAAACTCTTTAAATCTTAAAAAAAAACCTCTTGTCTGAGATGAAAATCCGAGTGTTGCCACTGCGTTAAGTTCTTCCTTGTTCTGCCTTGCTTTCAGATAGAATGACATTAATGTTCGGGGGGAAACAATTTATTCAGGGAGAGGGGCATTTATAGTCTGACCACGACAATGAGAGGCCTGTTTACGCTGACATTCAGCTGGTGTGCAGTTGGGAGGGGCTTCTGCAAACAGGGGGCGTTGGGTAGATGCCCCCCTTGCGTGAACTCGGCGTCGTTGCGTATGTGCGTAAAAGCCGTGCGTAATTGGGGATGTGGTCCGTGAGCCGAGGAGAAAGCTTGTGGAGGGACAGCGAGCGGAGCACAGGGCCGATTAAGAGCCACTTCCTTCCCTCGCCGCGCTAACATGGAGTTGGGGGGTTATAAATGCGAGCAAAGCGCTTTCTCAAACAAACAAGGCTGCAGGCTGCTGGGACGCGCGAGAACTTAAGCGGACACAAAAAAGCGTCAAAGATGAAGCATGTAACGGGACTGCTCCTCGTCGTGCTGACTCTCCAGATGGGGAGAGCCGGCGGGGCAGAGCCGGGTGGTGGGTACTGCATCGGGACCCAGTGTGTCACCGTGGTCCACGATCCCAGCGACTTCACGGGCGCGCGGGATCAGTGCAGAGCCCGAGGAGGCCACTTGATGACAGTGCGCTCGACCGTGTCCCAAGATATGTTCTCCATCCTGCTGGGGAACCTGACCGGGCGGTTCTGGATCGGTTTACACCGAATGAGCGGCTGTCCGGACCCTGCTGCCAAGCTGAAAGGCTACGAGTGGGTGACCAAAGACAGCGAGAGTGACTTTTCCAACTGGGCGCCAACTTTTGACAGCAGCTGTTCCTCTCACGGCTGCGTCTCAGTGTCCCCAGAGAGCGAGTTCAAATGGAGCCAGGAGCCGTGCTCTGAACGCGCCGCCGGCTTTCTCTGCGAGTACACCTTCAGCGACCCGTGCAAAACCCTGACGCTTGCAGAGGGGGAGTTTGCTACCTACTGGACCCCCTTGGGCTTTGGAGGTGAGGATATGCTGTCTCTGCCCCCAGGAAGCACCGCTATCCGGATGCCGGATGAGATTAAATACATCTGCTTCTCGGAACAGTGGGTGCAGGCGCCCTGGAGCTGCGAGATCCAGGAGGGCGGCTGTGAGCACGAGTGCACCGTGGACCCCGACAACAAGCCCGTCTGCCACTGCCCGCTGGGGCAAACGGTCAACCCTGCAAATAAAGTCACCTGCGAGGTGGTCGATCACGACCCGTGCCGGTCCCTGAGCTGCGCGCACGCCTGCTACAAGAGGGATGACTCGTACGCGTGCATGTGCGACCACGGCTTCAAGCTGGCGCAGGACGGCAGGTCGTGCGTGGACATCAACGACTGCTCCGACGAGCGCCAGTGCCCCATGGAGAACTTCAGGTGCATCAACACGGTCGGCGGCTTCCAGTGCGTCTGCATGGACGGGTACAGGCTGGTGGGGACCCGGTGTCAGGACGTGGACGAGTGCGTGTCAGCTCCGTGTGAACACCAGTGCCTCAACAACCCCGGCAGCTACACGTGCGCGTGCTATGATGGGTACAAAGAGGACCCCAAGGCACCCAATAAGTGTAAACTCCACTGTGGGGAGGCGGAGTGCCCGGCCGAGTGCGACCCGAACGACAGGTCCCAGTGTTACTGCCCCGAGGGGTACATATCAGAGGAGAGGGGGGGCGAGACGTATTGCTTGGACCTAGACGAGTGCGTCTCCAACTTCTGTGACCAAGGCTGCAGGAACACGTTTGGAGGCTACGTGTGCTCGTGCGACCCAGGATACACGCTCGTTGGCGAGTACATGTGCGTAAAGAACGAGGACGACGGGGACGGAGACGGAGGGTCGGAGGGCTCCGGAGCGGCCTCGACCCCGAGCATCAGCACCACAGCCCCCCCGCCGTACCCAGAGCCAACGAGGCAGCCCTCCGGCGTGACGGTGGGGGCCCTCGTGGGGATAATCGTGTGCACCGTCTTTTTCATCGTGCTGGTGGTTTTCCTGGCCCATCACATCCTCAGCAACAGGGGGAAGATGGAGAGCTCCGGCGCGCTCAAAGCTGCGGAGGGAGAGGCGCACGGTTTACGGCACGTGGCGACCGACACTTAGAGAGGGGGGGGGGCAGCCTCACAGAGACCACTCAGACTCGACGTGTGAATGTACAGTAAATGGACAGGGTGCGGGGAGGGGTAGATCTCACAGTGAAAGAAAAAGCTACAAGGACGTGGTGATGTCACCGCAGACAAGGCCACCATAAAGTCACACAACACAAATATTACTCAGATACCCAACTTCTTTTTTTTTAACAGACTTTCACTGCCTCGGAAGACTGGTGCTGTCAACCATTCAGCTCACATACAACAAATGCAATGTAACACACCGACACAGAACTTTGGTTCGCGCTGAAACCTTATTAAATTATAAAAATGAGACCAAAGTCGTCTGTTCTCTTTTCTGGTGCCTCTGACAGCTGCTCCCCTCCCCTCACACAGCCTGACCGCGCCACCATGAGGGCAAGTGAGACACTTACAGCTCACACAGGGAGAGCAGCTGGAGGAAAGATGTTTCACAGCTTCACATCTGCTCAAAGGAACAGTGTGACAGTGTTTGGGAAACCAGAGGAGGCTGAACCGCAGCGAGGCTCCTCTGGGGAGAAATCAAGCTGCTGAGATGAAATAGATCATACAACTCTGTGAAAAAGATAAATAAAGACATACAATGAAATCACAAGCTAACAAAAGATGTCACACAGTGGAGGTTATTCTTCTAATTTAGTTTATTTATCACTCAAAATCGCATAAATGTATGTCTTAGGTCCTTTGTACAAATAAATAAATAAATGAGGTAAAAGATAATAGTGGTAAGTTTCAAAAAGGTGAGGAATCAATAACCTGGTTCTAATATTACATTTAACAACTTCTCTGAACAGTTGTTCATAAATGGTGAAATTCAATGGTTGTTTCTTATTGACACCCATTATATTGAATTCAGACTTTATTTAATTATTTTACCATTAATGTATTATTACAACACTGAGATAGACAGTTCACCACCCCCCAGCTCACGCAGGGTCAATGTATGAATGCTGGGAACTAAAAGACAAAGAATTTTTTTGGCATAATATTTATCAATTAATCAGTTATTTGTTATTTATTCATTTTTTACTTTTAAATTAAGGGTTAACTAACTAGTAGTACTAATGGTGATTTAGGCTCTTGTGTGCATTTTTGGCTGTCACTAATTGACTTCTAAGGAAAAATATAGCCAACTAGTTAACTGGGGGAGGGGGTGTTTTGCCCTGCTTACAAACATATACGTGTTTTTGTGTGAAATCCTTTATATTTAATGTCAAATGGCTTGACACAGTAGCAGTAATGTCTGTGGGAGCAGCAGGACGCACGTACCCAGCGCTGTTACAAAGTTGTGTTTGAGGAACAATGTTACAGTGCCATTGGCTCGTTTGGGAAATTGCGCCATGTCGGTGTTGTCAGGAGGGCTGGGTGGGAAGTGAGAGAGAGAGAGAGAGAGAGAGAGAGAGAGAGAGAGAGAGAGAGAGAGAGAGAGAGACCAACACACCTACTGCTCACAGCGCGCAAAGGAAGAGCTGAGTGTGTGGGTGTGTGTGTGTGGGCGTGTGTGTGTGTGTGTGCGTGCTCCAGCCTGTTGAAACACATCTCTGTTGAGCTGTTTCCGGTCGGCTCGCTCAGACGGACGCGGGTTCAGACAGTCCTGAGAGCGTGTTTGTGCTCAACACGGTCACAGCAGGAGCTCCAGGATCATCGAGGAGCCCGGACAGCGTCTCGTGCCACAGATCACACCGCTGAGGAAAAGGTGAGGTGCTGCATCCAGAGCGCGCACTTTATTCTGCCACTGCTCATTCACTGCAGGGAGAGAGAGTCCAACAGAAGAAACCTTTACAAGGATGGCTTTAAAGCGAAATATTGAATGAGTGGGGACCATAATCGCAGACAAACTTGCATTTATGACTTGCATTTTATCCAGCTAACATGGCTGCATTTGCCTTTGTGCATATTTCAAAACTACATAATAATCTTTTAAAGGCGTCTGAATTTCTACACCTTTATCAAGTTGGGAGATTCAAATCAAGACTGGTCAAAAGTGATGCAGCGGAGCCTTTGACATCTTTATTTTCAGTTCTTAGTCTCAACAGTATTCGGTCATTTTGTCATTTTGACTTTATCTCTGGCAGAGCCACAGGACTTGTTGACTTACAGATCTAAAGGATCACACATTTTACAGGCACCAACAGTCTTAAAATATAATGGTGTCAGGTATGGCAGACGCAGCAGCAATAACAACAGCCAATTAGCTCAGGGCAAACATGTCAACTATTTGAATTGAGCTTTATTATCTAAAATCGTATCATGCAGGAATGGTTGTATGCTGAGCAGTATGACACGAGGACTGCAGCAGTGAACTATGAACCTGCCAAAGCAAACAGTCTGACCAGTTTCCCTTTTCCTTGTGTACCTTACTGAATGTAACATACATGTCTGTGCTCGCTGTTGTTAGAGATGCTGAATTGATGCAATGGCACTGCATCCATTAAGCTCCTTTTCTCTTGGTCAGGGTGGGGACAGTATGTCGACGCTGGCTCTTCAGTTGGTTTTCATTGGTTTCAGCCTGCAGGTATGTGAATGTCATTGAACACAAAACTGATCGGTATTGAAGATTAGAAATCTAAAGATCATCCAGGAGTCTCAGTTCTCTCTAATATGAATTAAAGAAGTAGTTTTTATGTGAAACATTATGAGAAATATGTTTGTTTACTTTCTTGCAGAGAGACAGGTGAGGAGATCGATAGGACTGTCAGATCTGTTTGGTAAATAAGAAGCCGTCACCAGCAGTCGCTTATCTAGCAAAAACACTGACAACAGGTTAAGCAGTTTGCTAGTCAGGCTCTGTCCAACGTTGACACTA
>JAOXYL010000036.1:3215141-3228429 GCA_028564955.1 Terapon puta
ATCGGTCAAAATGTTTTAGTATGAGTAAACCACATAGCCGCACCGCTTGATGGATTATTGGAGCATTACGGCTTCCGTAGTCAGGAGCCTCGCGGAGTAATACATGCTGACTGTTTTGGTTCACTTAATGCACCTTATAATCCAGTGCGCCTTATGTATGATAAAGTATGAAAATAGACTTCATTGATATTGTGCCTTATTATCCGGTACGTCTTAAAAATATGAATGTTATACTGAATGTTTACAGGTAACTCACCACCTCCCAGAAATAGAACAATGTTGTCAATTATGGCTTGTCAGTGAGTGAGTGTAGAGATGCTGGCAGGCAACCTTTGGACAAAGCAAGGTTTGCTGTTTCTCTTTTGCTGATGTGACCTCACATCTGCTGGCTATAGCTTCATAATCATCAATCAGATATTAAAGAAGCATTGTTCTTGTCACCCAGATCTCAGAAAATAAAATTAAGAAGTACATTTTTCAAAATATCAAACAATTCCATAAAAAACACAAAACTGTCTCTTTTCTCTCTAATGTAATCTCTCTTTTCATCGTTTTCTGAATTTAAAAAAATGACAAATTAAAAAGTCAAAATAAACTAACTGTGTTGTGCCTCTTTCCTAGATGGGTGGTGCTTGGAGGCATTCACTTTGGTCCAGGGCCGGATGCTGGAGGAGCTGACAAACACACTGATTATGTTGGTGGTAGGGAAGGTGTGTATGAGGCTTCAGAGTTACTTTACAGTTACTGTCTGGAGGTTTCTAAAGTCATATTCACAAATTTAGGATGTTTACTTAACTTGCAGTAACTGCCACTTGAGTGCAACAGAAATGCCCAGTTAGCAAGTAGTTTCCTATTTACACACATAGGCATTTATCTGGAGTCTTGTTTCTGGCTATCAGCATGTCTTTTCTGCGGCTGCTGTTTTTCCAGCTTGGTTCAGATTGTGCACAGTGGGTCTTCAGAGGATTGTGGCTCAAAAGATGTCTGCTGCCAAAAACAACACTGATGAGAACATTGAGAGAGAACCAAAATAGTTGCCGGCCGAGATACCAAAACAACATAGCTGAATGTTGATGTCAAACTCCATAGACCTGAGAAGAAGAGCAGAGTCGGACGACCATTTTCTGTGGGCTCACAAGTGATATCTTTTACAGACAAGCATGCAGCACGTGATCCATCGTTTATATATATGGATTGCTGTTTTAAAGACACAATCATTTTTGTTAAAGTGGTCAACTCCACGAGAGAATAATAAGTCATCTTTAGCACCAGGAGAGTGACTCGAAGATATGATAGTAGGCAATCAAGTTTCTGTTTTTCACCAGTAGATGTCAGACTTCGTAGTGATTTAAAGTAACGCTGCTGTAAATAAGGCACTACTGATCTATATCTCTCTTGTAATACACTGCAACAAGGTGGCTCACTACGAGCTGATGAAGTACAAAGTAGTCCGAGCTTTCGTCCAGAAGAAAGAGTACCTGACCTGGCCAGAGGACCCACAGGACCTGGAGTGGTTTTATGAGCGGCTCAGCTCGCAGATACTCAAAGACACCAAAGTGAAAAGGGCTGCTGAGGAAAAACCCGAGTCTGCGCAGAAGGAGAGAGACGCCGTCGAGCTCCAGAACATCAGACCAATTGCCATGTGAACTGTGCAACAGAAAAGCTTTCACCAAGATAAGCTATCATTCACCAACATTCACCTTTACCAACCGTCAGAGTGAATAAAAGGTAAAAAAAAAAATAGATCTGAAAAAAATCTTCCTACTTTAGTTCTACTGAAGCAGATGTAAAACCTACCAGAACCTGCTGATGTTCCTCCCATATGTTTTAATATCTATGTGATTTGTTGCTAAAAGAAATTTAAAATCAAGCCACACCTTTTAAAAGTAATTTAAAATTGATATTTTCACTCTGTTTAGTTTAAATGTAGAATCTCAAAAGCACTTCTACCTCAAAATATTTTTCTGTATGTGTAAGTATCTAGATATTAAAGAGCTTTGATTGAGTGATTGATTTTGATGAGCAAAATGTCAAATATAATTAATTTCATTTTTAAAATCATTGTGTATTATAAAAATTAAAAGAAAGTCTCACAACCTCACAAGTGTTTTTATTAATGAACTGACAGGGCCTTTTAAAAATAAAGGCCCTGGTTTGTCCTCATGGAGGTGAGCCCTTTCGTTCTTCAGTCTGTCACAGTGAGATATATGGAAGATACTTTTAAGATTTGAATAATAATGTCCTTATATATAAATGTTTATATGTTTTTTTTTTATTTATTCTGCCTCAGGGTTGGTTCACACAACGTAAACCCCACTAACCCTAACCCTAACCACTAACCTAAATCTGGAAAAGGTCCATGGGATTTGAATTTACTATGTTTTTTCACCACCAGATGGCGACTCTTCTTTTACAGGCTCCTCATGACCATTTTAAGTGATCAGTGAACACCAGAGTGTTAATTAGTGTGAGTCCAGTGATCAGCACATCAGGACCGTCTGGATCTGAACTGGGTGTGTCACACTCAACAAGGATTCATTTTAACGACTCCGGTTCATTTTAGCAGCAAACGCATGTTGCCATCTGCCTGAGCACTGGAGTTTGTTGGACTGTAAGATGAGAGTGAATCTGAGGTCAGCTGGTTTCCTTTCATTTGAGCTGTGTGTCTGAAAACAGGAAGCTACTGGGCAGAGGAAAGCTTCCGTCCTGTTGGCCCCGGCCGCCTGCATCCTCCCAGCCTTTATGAGCCAGCTGTTCTGAACATTACGGCCCGACCGTGGGCTCCTGCTGCTTATACACTGTGGACAGTCCATTAATCTGAACACAGGGCAACATTAACATCTGTCCACCCTCTTTTTATTGTGCAGTTGTTGGTATTTTCCGGTTATTTTGACCACTGTTCGACTGAAATGTTTGTTGTACCCCCAATATGAGACTGGTGTCATTTGGATGTTGCTATCTGAAGGCCCAGAAAGCCTTCTATGAAATGCCCAGCTCCAGATGTTTAAGCCCTTTAATTTAGATTCAGGTATGGAGTCTTAAAAGTACTGAAAGCATTAAAAACAACTGTATACAGCCACCAGATAGTTCAAATGGAGAGTAAACTATGATAAAGTATTTAGTTTTAAACTTAGGTTACTTGATTGACCAATCAGTACTTTTATCTCTTCTAAATCTCCGTACCTGCACTATTTTTGGTTTCCCATCAGTTCTCCCTGGAAAAAAAACATTTTTCTGTTTTTATCACTGCATTTTCAATGGTAATGCTTTGATGACAGAAAGATGGGAAAACTCCAGTTGACGGTATGGAAGATATTAAATTCAATTAAACTTACAAAACATATAACACAATACATCAACGCTTATTTCCGCTGTGGTCCTTGACAAGAAGACAGGGACACTGGAAGATGGAAATTAAAGCAGAGTGTGTCAACGTTAGCTTGCCAGATAAAATTACAATAGTTTTTACAACAAGTGTGTCAACAGACGCACTAATATTTTGGTTTTGAGCTTATTCAGAGCATGATGTTTAAATGGAACATGCAAAACCTTTTATTTATAGAAAGTTTCCTCTTTCTGTTACACATGGCACCAACTGATCATCTGTGCTTTGATTCGTAATCATCTCAGTTGCTGTGTTTTGTACCAACAGAGACCGTTCAGAGACCTGGATATCAAACCTCGGTATGAAGTTTCGGTGTTCCAGGTTGAGGCGCAGGATATTTGCGCACACTCACTGATCCCGCAGCGGTGTACGCACTTCATTATATAAGTCACATTACTTTTTACTGATGTTCCACAGATAAAAAGATTAATGAGAAGAAAAAAAACGTCTGCTCAACCACTAATCAAACGAGAAAGAAGGAAAACTTGTCTCACTTCCATAAATCTGGAGCAGTCCAGCGGCTCCACCAAAATCTAATTTGAAAAGTGGAAGCAAATGTTTACCTTGTAAACAAGCTCTCCAGCTCGGCGGCCTCTTCACAGTTATTTCAGGCCTGCAGAATATACTTAGAACAGACACACATGCTTCTGAGATTCTCCCTCGCGGGGGAAAATGTAATAAAGCCTGCCCCACGGCCACAGCTAATATTTGACCTCTGTTTAAGTAAATATAATTACAGGGATGCTCACGCAAGCCTGGGGAGGGATCCTCTGAGGGAAGTGGACTCAGTGATTGAGAAGAGGTGGAGAATAAAGGCAGCCATGGGGGATCTGAGGCGGAGGGGGTGGGGGGGACACAAACTGATCTGTATGAGCCAAAATAAGATCTTTCCTTTAACTCAGAGGCATCAAGCGAGCCCAGTGTGGGTGGTTTACTTACGTAATGCGTTTTATAGAGCTTGTTTGTTTGTGGAAGTTTGTTCTGGGGTTAAGGGGCGTGACGGGGATGAGAGGAAAGAACGAGCAACGGCACAGTGGTACTTTTCCTCCCTCCTCTCTGACCTGAGGGAGATGTTTTCGAGCAGGAGGAGCATTTGTGCATCACCATCACCATTTTTCCAACTGCTCTCCTGAGCCAGGGCTGTGGTGGAAAGTTGCATGTCACTTTGAAGCGAACGCCTTGTGATGAGTTAATCGTGTTTCCACAGAATCTTTCTGCAAGCAACAAATGTGAAAAGTGTCTGGGATGCAAAATAAAGCACTAAATTTGAGATGTCAAAGCCCTCAGAGACAGTGAGAAAAAAGACTCGCTCTGAAATTTCATCAAAGGAAATGCAGTAAAATGTGGGTTCTCTGGAGTGACTGCTTCACTGGATTTTGATCCAAAGTGTGAATAAGACTATCACCGAGCCAGTGGGACGTGACTAACTTTAGCTCGCTGCCTCAGTGTGAATTCCCCTGTCCCCAAATCGCATCTTTAACCCCGTTGTGAAACTTAGTGAGAGCACACGAGCCGGTTCCACACTGGAGGAAAGACGGAGCAGAAAGACGATCGGAGAGGATGCCCGCCTCTTTTCCCCACTGACCTCTGAGGAAACAGGTGTTTTCTGCAGTTGGTGTGACTGGATTTAGTAGCCGAAAGAAAGACGGAGAGAGAGGGAGAGAGGTTGAAGGGGTCACAGAAGGAAGGATGAAAAGGGAGGAATATTACATCTTTGTCTGTCACCTGTTTAGACAGATGAGGGAAAGTTCTGAGTTCTGTTGTGCTTGAAAAGAAAATGACCATTAGCAGACACAGTCGAGTAGCGTATTCAACCACCAACTGCACCAGTGGAGCTCCACAGCTGAGGACCGGTCAAACTGGGCAGCTGTTAAATTTATTTAAAAAATCATTTTTGGACACTTGGAGGAAGCAGAAATGTCCTATGAACTTGGTAGTACATCATTATCTATTCTAACAGATGCTTATGGTGGTGATGGTATATGATGGTATAAAGCTCCGCAAACACTGAGAGGAATGAGAGTTGTGTGATAGTCCTCTGTGGGTTCACTGCTACGAGCCTCTCCTTTCACATACAATCGGTTCTGTCACTGTTACTGTAAAGACGCTGAATATAACTGCTTTAACTCTGGATGTACAAAGCCTCTCTGCTCCTTTAATATTCTCACAATAGTTCGGAGAAGGCTAATGCGCAGACCGCAGCAATAAATAGGTAAGAGAAAACAGGCACAACAGTCAGCAGATTTTGTTCCAATGTTGCCCTGGAAATATTACAAAAGAGTAACTCGTTCAAAATATATATTTGTGAGACGAGCTAAAACCACTGCTGATGGCAGCTTACTTAGTGTTTTGTGCCAGAGTGTTTTCTCCCTGTAATTAACATCGTCTGCCTCAGCAGGCCTAAAACCTTAGAGCACTTCTTTGAGCTGATGTAATGTGGCTGTGTTTTTTGATTTTTTTTTTTTTTTAATCATCTATAAATTATTCTTCGAGGAATTAACAGTTCCTGAGTGGAAGTGCTATAGATATAGATACTTAGATATAGCTTTAAGAAGATGAAATCTGTATCACAACAATTAATACAACCCGATCATTTTTCTTGTGTAAACCAAAGCTACACGAGCATAAAGAGCAGGCAGCCCATCCCAGTTCAAATCCAGTCAGTGACCTCAGGCCAGATGTAACAGATAGCACTGAAGGCGCCAGCAGTTATGAGACAATGAAACAGGTGTACACTGCTATTATCAAAGATATATCCTCTTCTTTGGAACAGTACTTCATCTCTTCTTATGGCCCAAACAGGTGTGTATGCATATGATAGGAGAAGACAACAAGAGACAGCGGGACAATAGTGTTTTTTTTTTAAAAAAGAAGTCATTTTAATCATACAGTACATCTTTTATCTGAGGCATGTGGCGACTTGAACACAAGAGCACAGAAAAATTTAACACTAGCTCTGACAAATACAAAGTGTCAGGCAAAGACTTTTTTATCAGCTTGTAAGATGTGGCACATTTTTGATGGAGTTGATGTGATCATGTTGGACAACACATATTGATAACCACACACAATATCACTATATCAATATATAGATACTGTATGATTTCATGTCGGTGCAAATGACTGCTGTATGAGTATATTTAACACTTAGCAAAACTCTATTGAGGAGTCTTTGTGAAAAGACCATTAAGTTCCCAGAATGATAATGATTTAACAATAGTGTGTATTTCACTGTAAAAATCAAACGTACAACCTGACACATGACGACATGGTGGGTGAGAAAAAGAAACATGTAAACAGAATAGATTTTGCGGGTCCACGCTGTTTTATGAAACACATTGAGGCACTTGGTCAACAAACACATCACAAACCTTGTTTGATTGCACAGAGACATTGTATGTGTCATTCCTTTTTTTGGACACTTGCTATTTGTTCTGAATTGAGTTTTTATTAAAATATCTATTTATCATCAACATAAGCTTTCAGCAGAGGGATTAGTGTTTATTGCAATAGGAGGCACGCTGGTTTCAGTTTTTGGCACGTTAAACTCTGAAGCTGAATTGCACTTCACTTTCAACGATCTGTTAAAACAGTAGAGTTTCTTTGGAGAGGCGGAAGACGCCCGCTGTCTTTTGGAGTTCTGTTTGCACTTTTTGACACTTTCCTCCCGTGTGACGGGAATACTTTCGAGCTTCTCCTGGTTGCCAGGGATTTTACAACAAGCATCTATTGGCGTTGTTGTGTCTCTGGCTGTGATGGGCACATGGTTTTCATCACAGCAATGGTCACTGTCTTTTTCCCTCTGTATATCATGACTTGGGTGTGGTGAGTCTAATGAGGGTGAGGGGCATTGAGTTTGAGGTTGTGTCTGGGCTGGAGCACTGTCAGGGCTTGAGGGCCTTATTTCATGTTTATGATCATCCTCATGTCCAACTTGCTCTGGGCCACTGACAGGAGCAGTGCTCGAGTCCTGGTTTAAGGCTGTAGATCTCTGATCTCTAGCTAAACCAGCCTGCAGGCCTGCAGTGTGGACACAGTACTTCCTGAGATGACAGTTATGGGCGGGTCCTTGCCTTGTGGCCACAACTCTTCCTTGGGAGCAGTGGTGGAAATGGGCAGGGGGACAGTGGACGTAGTGCATGCGGCACTCCATGTGTGAGTAGACTGGGTCCAGGTTTGTGGGTAACAGGGCAGAATTGTGTTTGCTTGGGGTGTTTCCTGAGAGGGGGAAGAGCTGTGGAGTTGGAGGGCAGGAAGGAGAGTCATGGGAAGGCTGAGCACAGGAGTGGGTTGACCACTGTGGAGGCAGGTGATGAGGAGGAGGAGGAGGGTCCCCACATGTACAGTTAGTGTTCTGAGAGTACTGGCACCTGGATGGGGTGTTCAGTGCAGCTACAAGCCCATTCTCTGGGCCCGTTCTGCCAGTCTCACCTTTGCTCTTATAATAGATGTGTGAATATGGGCCAGTGTGATGGTGAGGCGGGATTCCATTATAAAGCTGACCACACACCTCTGGCTCCTCTCTGGGTTTGTCTTCTGTTTTCTGACTGGATGCCAACGGCTCTAACTCATAATGCTCTGCTTCCCCGCCCCTGCTGTCCAGCTGATATTTTCCCAGGCCAGAGGCTTTCCCTTGAGGTGAGGGGCCTGTGGATGTGACCTCAGAAAAGACCTGACACTGCAGCTTTTTGGGCAGGGGGATCTGACCACAGGTCCCCTGCGGTCCCAGGCAGCGACACATACACTGAAAGAAGAAGGTGGCGAAGGCCCAGCTGATGCACATGATCAACATCATGAACGTGCCCAGCTGAGTATAGGCCAACACGGTTGAGGGCATCATCATGGCCCCAGCCACAAACGTGGTCAGTGCTGCCATAGCGATAGCAGAGCCCATGCGGCTAAGGGAGAAAATGACCTTTCCCTCGCGGTCAGGCTCAGGGGCGAGCCGGTAAGCCACGCCGTAGTGGACGGCAAAGTCCACAGACAGCCCCACTGCAACAGAAATGGTAACAGACTCCAAGACGTTCAGCTCCCATCCCAAAAGCACCAGAGAGCCAACTGTGACAAAAATGGTCCCTGCAATTGAGAGGATGGCATACAGACTGATGATGATGTTCCAGGTGGTCAGAAGCATCACACTGAAAGCCACGGCCACCGACAGTGCCATGGCAACAAGTGTGCCGTCTGACAGACTGTCCTGGAGATCATAAAACTCCAGGTTGCTGATGAACCAGCCATGGCTGAGGCCCACTGGGGCATACCGCAACTCCTCAGTGATCCAAGCGTCCACCTACAAAAGAACCACAACCATAAATGTCTTTAATTTGTAACAATAAACACTAAGTTAGTTCAGTTTAAGCAGGGACGGTGTGCAGGTAAAACAGTGTGAACAATTTAATAGGTCAAATGTGAAATACTATAGGCCGTACCTCACGGTAGAACTGGTACATCTTCTCATAGGCCAGTGTGAACAGGTAGGTACTCTGGAACTCTAGCACTATTGCTCTGATGGTATCATTGATGTCAAATCGAGGTCCAGGGGTCTTGCTGTCTAGGTGGTAGTTAGTACTTCGATCCAGCTCCATGATGGCTCTCTTGATGCACAGCTCAAAGACATCCTGCTTGTAGGGGAAAGTGGACTGACTGCAGCAGGGATAGACAGAAGCTTCCTCACAGTCCTGGTTCTCCATCCACTGTTAAAATAAGTTTAAAGATGGTTAGGTAAAAGTAATACTGTTCAAAGACCTTCAGCCATTAAACAAGGGTGTGTACTTTATTTCTGACTGTTTCATACTGGGTAAATGCCAATAAGATGTCTAGCACGGTCAACTAATATTCATGCCATTATCCTTATTGTACTGACCTGTTTGAATGTTTCGATGAAGCAGCTGGTGAAGTCCTGCTCCTCTGACTGAAAGACAAAGCTCTGATTTCTCAGCTTCTGGCAGAAGTTGAGGATCCACAGCTGAGATGCGGGACTAGCGATGTTGAAGCTGCTATCCAGCATCAGCTTTCCCTTGTTTTTGGGGTTCAGGGGGTCCCCATTATCCACAGGTGTCACACCCCATATGATGGTGATAGGCATGTGGAGGTCCTCGCCATGGTGAACCCTCTCGAACATGAAAAGCTTCTTGTACTCTGCATCATAGCGCTCAAACGGGTGTGAGGATCTGAACACCTGAAACTCTGCCAGCTCCAATGAGGGGAGCTTCATCTTTGGGTTGACACAAACCACATAGGCCCCGCCAACCGTGATGGCGAGAAACCAGAAGAGCCAGAGGTAGCGCAGTTTAATGACGATGCAGGGCAGCACTTTCTCAAAGAAGATCCTAGATGCCTCAGACACAGTAAACAGGCATTTGTTGGCCTTCTGACAAAGACCTGCCCAGAACGTCCGGGTGCAGCAGCCTGTCTCCTGGTGTGGAGGCTTGGAGCAGGGGAACACGTTTGGCAGGTAGCGTTCATGTAGCACCACCACAGCTGGAAGCCATGTCACCATGAGAATATAGTTCACTAATATGGCAGTGCCGGCGTAGACACCAAAACAGCGTATGGCGGTGATGTTGCTGACATAATTGGCATAAAAAGCAGCAGCAGTGGTGAAGCTGGTGACAAACATAGACAGGGCAGCATGCTGTAGGGTCACACTGACTGTCTCTGCCAGCTCAGCATGTGGCTTATCAAACTTGGTGTAGTTCCACACATCGCAAAGCACGAAGGCGTCATCTGCCCCGATGCCTACCAGGATGATGAGGGCCGTGAGGTTCATGAAGGGGAAGAACTCAAAGTTGAAGACCATTCGGTAGAGAAAATAAGACACAATCAGTGAACTGATGATGGCTATTATTGTCATTAAAGTGATGAAAACTGAGCGTGTGTACACACACATGACCAGCAGGACGATCACTATGGCTATAGCAGGATACACTGTGTCTGTGAGGAGGTAGTCCTGAAAGAGGTCGTGTTTGATGCCAAACTCGATCCCTGTGACTGTGGTGATGCCGTCTGAGGAGTTCCAGTTCTCAAAATTGTCCAAGTAAATGTTCATCATAGACTCTCCTTTCTCTGTGGGGGAGAAGAGCATGCTGTATTTGAGCACGGGTGGAGGATACTCCAGGCTCTTGGGACTAAGGAAGTCTTTGTCCACCAGGAAGTGAAGGATTTGGTACACAGCATTGTACCTGGTGCACTTCCTTGGCACGCTGGCACACTTCAGTTGGTCCTTCCGTCGCAGGGCCATGTCCCAGCAGTCGGGTCCAAGGGTGCCATTGTGGTAATACTTGGCACACGACCGCAGGATTTTTAGCGTGTGCGAGACATCGCGCTCTGTGATCTTCTGGCAGGACGACCTGTTGGTGAGGACTGCTATGTAGTTACCAAGTGTCCAGCTGGGGCAACAGGAGGCGTCGTTGGTGCGCTGACAAAGATTCCAGTAGTCACGATGGGAACGCACCTGGGAACAGAGGCAAATAATAAATACAAGAGCTACAATGTTACGTGAAGCTTTTTGTACTAAAACTGTGTCATCACCCGTCTTGACTGTGGCAGAGCTATATACGTACCCTTGTGTTGTCTAGATTGCACATGGATTTGATGGCCTGAATGCTCCACAGATTTTTCCCCTCAGCTGATGTGAATACCAGTCTAGAATAACTGTCACCTGTATAAAGAAGAGTTTTATTGCTCAAGTGGAAAACCCATTTCTCCTAACTAAAATAAGAAAATATGAGGAAAACACTGTTTTCTGTTAGTCTTCTCAGAATAAATGTATCTAAAACAATACTACAATAAATTCTGCTACCTGCATGATATATCTTCATACAAACAATTTTGTTGCGCTATATTGAAAATGTTACCTGGAACATCACAGAAGAACTCTTTACTGAAGTCCCACTCGGCTTGCCGTTTGTCTCTGTCAAAGTGATCTTCAGGCCACCTGGGTTCTTGGTGACTATAAAAGAATAAAATATTAGCACAGTCTACATTAATCATATGTGTGTTTTGTTGCAGGTGCTACCATGGCTACTGATTTAAAATGTGAAAATATGATGACAATCTCTACTGGCATGTTCAAACAATCAAGCAGACATTATTTCTTAAGAGGCTGATAAAGGTTCTTGATGAATAAATGAACCTTTAATGAGCTGTGTGGCTCTTAAAGCAATTGGCAGCAAATCTTTTTTTTATGTGATTCTTTTGTTCTTTGAATTTTACAGCACTTTGTACAGAAAAAAAAACGGACAAAAATCATTATCATAAGATTAAAAAGGGATAATGATGAAAACGCTGTACCCCTGCACAGGAAATGAGACTATTGCTTCCTCAATCACAGAGGGAGCAACCGAAGGCAGTGCACCAAATCTTCGGCCTGTGGATTTTGTCTGTGTTTGTGCTCTTTTGCAAGAACAGTCGCTTTCTGAGTCACGTCTTGCCTAAATGCCAGTGAGCGAATGAGGATTAGATTTCAGACAGACCTTCAGTCTGTGTATATGTTATTTTTGTTTTTTAGGGGCCACATCCTTTGCTAGAAACAGGAAGGCAGAGTAATCAGGTGGCTGTCAGAGAGACTGAGGGGTTGACAGACAGAGGGGATGAGGCAGGGAAGTCTGCTGACAGCGGCGGAGGCCTCTCGCAGCACCGTCCGCACATAAGTGCACAATTACATCTGCAGACAGACGCGTGGAGCGAGACAGAAAGGGAGACAAAGGCAGGCACAGACGCAGCAGGAGACGGAGCGATGGAGACAGAGAGGGGAAGGATGAAAGGATCCATTTTCTAATCAGCAGAATGCTGCCTTTTGTTTTTTTTTAAACTCTAATCTTAACCACATGGACACTGGATATAAAACCTGACTCAGAGGGGTGTGACCTCACTGCAATGTCAATCGGAGACAACTGTTGTGATTTCTACTGTCAAATCAACAATTAAAAACCAAATAGGTGATTTAAATGATAGTTTGGGAGATGCCTAGCATTAAGGGGAATATAGTCAAAATATGATGGCAGACGTGCTCACATTGATAGAAGCAAAGAAAACAATCACACACAAGCAGTGAGTTGAGTTATACAAAGGCCTGAAAAGTGAACAGGCAAAGATACAGAGAGACATAAAAAAGAGCTGCTCTTGATTAGTGAGCAGACTCCCACTGACAGAACACAGTGGATGACCTTGTGGATGGAGAGATCTCTACTTTGCTCTCCTTTTCTTTCATGATGGGATTCAGACTTTTCAGCAGGTCTGTCAACAGCATCCTTCAACTCCTCTGCTCTCTTCTCTCCCCTTGGCTACCCTAAACTTGGCTCCCCTCCTCAACCCCTCAGCGAGAGGAATAAAAGCGTGGGCTGGTAATGTGAGGCCACATTATTTTATCAGCCATATGCTACTTTTTTTGGGCTTTTCTTTGTAGTGCTGGTGATTTGTTGACCTGTTAATGTGGAGTAGCACTAAAGCATTTTATATAATGAGCAGCTCCATTAATGGTAGCCCAGAGGCATTTGAAAATACCAGTGCAACAAAACTGAAGTGTGTCCGTAGTGTAAGAGATGCATGTGAGTTACATTTTGGCCTGTTCGTCAGCATATTTGAAGGGGTAGTTGGCCAGCGTGGCTTTGTAGCCTGTGTTCTTCACCATGTTGTTCCATGTGACCAGTCGCTGGCCGATGGCTGTGCCCCGTGGCTCAAAACCCTTTTGGGAGGAAAAAGAGCAACAAAAAGTGATAAGCCAATGTGATGTTGATATAAAAGTTATGGTATATATGGTGCAGATTGGCCAGTTTTCCAGTTGATAATTGTAATTTGGAACTAACTATGCATGCACGTTCCACCCATTTAGAGCTAATGGTGTCACGCAAATCTGTAGCTGGATCACTTTCAAAGTGAGCTGGATTGTCCACATTACTCCAA
>JAOXYL010000036.1:3301017-3312074 GCA_028564955.1 Terapon puta
ATCAATTAATTAACTAATCATTTTCCTGTACTTGACATGTGAGCCTTCCCTGCAATTCACCTGTGATTTGTTGATTTGATAAACTTTAGTGTTACCTGACCTAAGCCAGAAAAATGAGCAGTAAAGATGCACAGCTTAACAAATGAAGAAGTAAGTAAAAAGTTGAAGCGTTGGCCCAGAGACATTTCTTTTTTAGGAGTGCTGACTTTGACTTCCATTATTTTAAGCTCCGCAGGGTCACATGACAGTTGCGATTAGTCCGTTTGCCTGGTACAGCGCGTACATACATACGCACAAAGAGGCACATATAAAGATGTACATTCTGTGATGGAGTATTGAAATAACAGAGGCGGCATAAAGGCGTGCTTGTTGACATTATGCCCACAGTCAACAAAGACGTGGTTGCACAAGAGGAGAAGTGTTCTGTGGCGGACATTTGGAAAGGCTTCGGGGTCGGAGATGACGGGCCGTTACATCGGTGCACGTCGGGAAACATTACACGAAATCGCACACAGCAACATCAAATATCATTCGCTTTGAAATCACGCGCTCCGTCGCTGCTCAGGCACATCGCCGAGGCAGTTTGGGTGTTGATAATCTGCGGCAGGCCACACGTTAGACACCACCTCTCTTCTTCGCAGCACTTTACATTAGCCCCGTCCTCCTGCCGCCTCTCCCGCTGCCCTGTGTGAACAGTCGGAGTAAGAATAGACATTTGGAGCTCAGGCTCTATCCTCAGCCGTGCTCTGGCTGTCCCGTTGCTCATTCACGCTGCCTCTGCATTAAATTACATGTCCTCTTTAGACAGCCCAAGAAGTTAAGAAGCGTTCAAAAGCCCTCGTCCTCTCCGCCTGTAGGACTCTCCAGCGTCTCGCTCGGCAGGACTGCGGGGGCGCGACACGAGGTTTCAGCTTGTCAACAATCCCACGGTGCCCTTCTGATTTTTCTCTCTTTTAAGTGCACATTTCCGTCTCTGCAGGGGTTCGGCCTTTGAGCTGGCATCCAACACGTCTCCCTCCTCCTCCTCCTCCTCCTCCACCTCCACCCCCACCACCCTCGCCTCCCTCCTCCACTTCTCAGTCTTCCTCAGTCTTGTACAGCAGCTTGTGCTACATTGATTCACTGGTGTCGATACAAGCAGCGTTTTTGAGCTCTAATTTTAGCTGCGCTGCAAGAGGCTGGTGTGGAGGATATCGATGCTGGATGTCAAGAGTCGTGACGCATTTTCATTTCAGAAATATGCTAACGGGGCACTCAGGACTTTGATGCGTTCTTCATTTTGACTGTGTCTGGGATAGTGCCTGGTTCAAAGGATGCTGTGATTGTATGGTTTGTGCACCAGTGCTATTAAAGTTGGGTGGGGGTAGGCGCCCACTGGCAATGTCTCCCATTAAAATAAATAAGTAAATAAATAAAAGAAAGAAGGAAACATGGAAAAAAGTATGTGCTATTAGTATGGATAAACGCACCAACCAGTACAAACATTAGACAGGTGTTCACAATCTGTACCAGGATGAGGAATTTAGCTCATAAGCTTGTTGGTGTGTGGGTGCGTACGCATGTGTATGTTATTGTGTATGTCGAGGGGAGGGGAATGGGCTGGGAGCCAGGAAGCAGGGTGGGTACACTGTGTGACTGCACATGTTCACTCGCCACCCTCCGTTCCTGCAAGTCTGTGCATGTTTTATTTTTCTCCTCGCTTCGGATCCGAGTTGGTGGAGACATGTCCGCCAAATGCAGTTAGGAAATATGGATCGCTCGATGGCGGCGCAGCGCATTTTAATTCATACAGTCGTCCCCTTTGTGCTCCCGTGAAATGCAACGTTGATTATGTGGGAGCCATAAAAGAAAAGGGGAAAAAAAGAAGAACAGCGCATCTACAATGCTGTCAGAATGAACCTGAGATTAAAATGGAGCCTCGGTACAATGCAAACACACATTTTGATTAACTGGCATGAATCAGTTATTGCACAACACACCAAAGTAAGCAGCACAGCATCAATGACAAAAGATTACAACGTGTGCGCTTTTGTCATAAACCAAGGATTTACAGAGGTGTAAACAATGAAAAATAGAGGCTGAAATTGTGCCGTGCACTTCGCCTTCACCCACGTATCTTCCTGTTATCAGCGTGTGGATTAGCTTTTACCCCACCTCACCTACATCTCTGATAAATTCAGCGGCTCCCTATGCAAAATGCCAGAGTGCTTCTCCAGATTCAGCTGCTGATGGTGTGTGAAGAGTCCTGGCTGTGTTCTCACTCGTGCTGTGTGTGTTTGCAGGAGGGACAGCAGCATGGTGAAGGAGGAGATCAAAGCGTTCCTGGGGAACAGGAGGATCTCTCAGGCAGTGGTGGCACAAGTTACCGGTTAGTAGCAATACTGTGCACAGGTTGTTGATTCAAGGTGTGTTCACTGTCAGTTTCTCCAACATGTGCAGTTATTTGCTGTCAAACATGTGGCTCCTTAATAAAACAGGTACATTTTACATGTTAAACAGCTCAGAGAAGATCAGGGGGAGCAGTGTATACAGAAAATTGAGAACATTTCATCTGTTTAAATTGTCCATGAAACATAAGCACACAAGGTTTAGACTTAAACAGCTCCTCTCTTTTTATCGTGCCACTACTGACTTTATGAGAAACCTAAACCTCTACTGTTTAATTTCAAACTAGATCACTCTAGTTTGACACTACAATATTATATTTAAATTAGTCTGTTGAAGGTTGTAAGTTTTGGGATTTTACTTAAATATTGGCGTAGGACATACACACAGAAAGATTTTATGACAACACAACTAGTTTGGATACCACAGCACTGAGAAACACTGAAGTAAGACATGTGTTGTATCCAGTAATTTAACTTGAAACAAACAGTATTTGCACAGATTCTGTGGAGGGAGTGTAGCTCTAGAACTAGAAAAATCATCATAAATCATCAATTTATTTCTTTTTTTAACATAAATGTTGTGTAGTAATGCATTTTTGTAATTTTGTTGTCATGAATGGATACTTGACAGTTTCAAGGTTGGTTCAGTAAGTGTTGTACCAAATGAAAGCATTTAAACCCATAAATAAAAAAAATGGCACTTTAATACGAGTACAACATATTCAGCCTTTGCAAACGTACTGCACACAAGTCAAACCCTGATTTCTGGTTCTGACAAAATCACACACAACCAGCAGACAGGAGTGGAAGGCCAGCGCTGTTTCTGCGGCTGCAGCTTGTGTGTGACAGACGAGTGATCGGAGAAGAAATAAATTCCGAGCCGAGGAGAGAGAAAAATCTTTCCCCCTCCCCCCTCCAGTATTCCCTTCTGTCTCTCTTGAAATCGTCCAAGTGTTGTCTACAAATTGTACCAGGGCTTGATGCAAAACACTCTGTTGTAATTCGATGTCTGGCTGCTTTCCAGGCATCAGCCAGAGCAGGATCTCCCATTGGCTGCTGCAGCACGGCTCCGACCTGAGCGAGCAGAAGAAGAGGGCCTTCTATCGCTGGTACACGCTGGAGAAAACCACGCCAGGTACATGTGAGGCTTCCTGCTCCTGACTGCACGCCTGGGTCAAGTTTTGTTTTATACAGCTTGCTGAAGGAGGGACGAGGGAAGCATAAGTTGTGAGGGCATGGAGAACATATATATATCTGAAATAAACACGCTGAATCTGGAGGGAGACTTTTTCAAAGCTGTGGTTGACCGAATGAAGAAAAGTTGAAGGCTTTTAAACTTGGATGTAAGGATAGCAGAAGAGTTTGCCTCGCTGAGCGCAGCAGGGGGCAGCTCCAAAGAAAGGAAGCACAGTAGGGAAACGCTCTGCTGCCAGCAGTTTCCTGTTAAACTGTTAATGAGATAAGTAGAAGTATACAGCGTCTTGTGGTGTATGTGGGAACAGTGAGATCTGATATATATGATGCCTCGGTTGGATGTAATATCTGTGATGTTAGCAGAAGCTTTGTGAAGTGTAAAATGAATTGGAGGCTGGTGGAGACGATGGTTGTAGGAGCTGAATTTGAGTGGATTAATGTCAGTTTTGATGTTTGTAGCTGATTGAGTTTTAGCCTTCTGACCAAAATGTTTCTGGTTTTAGTCAAATATCATGTTTTATTCATGTCTTCAGACCATTTTGAGCCTGACACCATCTTTGTTGAAAAGTCAGTATTTACTTGTTTCCTTTAAAACTTCAGGGTTTTACCAGGTTAAGACTTTACACTTAAATATTTTTATGTCAAATCCCAAATCATGTCAAGTGTATAATCAGTCAAGTCTTGAGTCTCGCTCTTTGAATCCTTATTACCCTTCAGCTCTGCGTTTTTAAATCCGTCTGTCACGTAAGATGCGAGGTCACATGGGCGTGTTTTTAATTTCAGTTTAACTGCTACGAGGCTTAAGATGTCTGACACAACCTCACACACTCACATCACCGTAAATGGTTAACAGCACAAACAGCGGGGCTCATGCCGGCCACCGATATGTACGTACACGCAAGCTTGCGCCGTCTCAACCTATAGCCAGGCAGCAGACATCCCACGCCTTGTCCTCTGCGGCATGTTCCTCTGTGGAGCCCTGCCAACACCGACAGCAGTGGAAACTGCTCTATGCTATTTATGGCCAGACTGAGCCCGGCCCAGCTCAGCCCAGCCCCGCACACACGCCTCCATCACTGCTGCAGAGAAAACTGATGCCCCATTCATGCCATTCGGATAACCTGTGCTGTTGCGTGGCGACCCACTTAGGCCCTGCTCACAATGTCCGTGTCAGATTAGGCAGCGATACTGCGGGCGAGCTTCTGACCCCGCGATATATCCAGACTTTTAGCTCTAATGTAGCCAGTTTTATGAGTCTGACTGCAAATGAAACCTTTTGTGCGGTTTTCTTTTCTGCTGTGGTCGTGATTCGAGACGAGGCAGCGCAGTCTTTGTCAGCACTATTCAGCCGAGTTTATAATCAGAATGTATTGTGAGATTTGCAAAAGGCGACGCGCATACATTTCCACGAAAGGGACGGGCTTTCTGGCTGTTGTGCTCCGCGCTTACACTTCATCTGTCACAACAGCCTCTGCACACATTATTACTCCATTTCTTCAGACCTTTCCCGGCGCACTCTGTGCCTCGGCGGCACAAACGCACCTGCAGACCGCACGTCCTCGAGGCTGATTGTGGCTCGACTCTTCCTGACAGATGCGCCATCTTCAGTTGTAGCTAACCGGTGACTCTGCTGCAGGTGCCACCCTGAATATGCGGCCGGCTCCGTTGCCTATGGAGGAGATGGAGTGGAGGCAAACCCCGCCCCCCATCACCACTGCCCCGGGAACCTTCCGCCTGCGCCGAGGAAGTCGCTTCACTTGGAGAAAAGAGTGCCTGGCCGTGATGGAGAGGTGAGCGGGAGACTGAAGATGATAAATTGGACTTTGTTTCATAACTTCCTCCTTATTTCCACATGGAGTTGCGGAAACATCGCAGCCTGTCCATGATGAGAGGCTGGACGATGAGCCTGTGTCTCCGACAGTCGCCATATTGGCTCGGTTGTACCGCGCACATAACAAACAGCAGTAACTCTGGTTTGTTGACATCGTCCTTGTGTAGTGAAATTAATTTAATCAGTGTGAGTCTTCTGCTATTTATAGCTACTTCAACGACAACCAGTACCCAGATGAGGCCAAACGGGAGGAGATAGCAAACGCCTGCAACGCTGTTATTCAGAAACCAGGTAAACGGCAGAAAGCAGGGCTCTGTGCGGCACAAACACTTTGTTTATGTCTCATGTAGGAGAGCTTCAGTTGCTGCTAACAGATACTCCTGTATATAATGCAAATATTCTGACTATGTGTGTGGAGCTACCATTAAAGAGTGGAATTCACAGCTTGAGGGAGTAGGTGTGTAATGGAAACAGGGCCTCAAAATGAAATGAAAACATTAGAACAGACTGGAGAGAAGTCATTTAAACAAGCCATTATGACTGTAGCGGTGTAAGTGATACACGATGCATCATTATGCGGTCTGTTTCAGGGAAGAAGCTGTCCGACCTGGAGCGGGTCACCTCCCTGAAAGTTTACAACTGGTTCGCCAACCGTCGCAAGGAGATCAAGAGACGGGCTAACATTGGTAATGTGGCTCTGAGGGAGCACGCACGTGTCCAGTCAGGCTCCCGATGGCACCGCACATTAATTACATCCCTTTTTGTTAACATGACTATTTCACATTTAATAACAGCAATTCTAACACTTTTGTTACGCACTGAATGGCTCATCATTAATTCATTCCATCACTGTAATTAGGTGGATGATTGTTAATCAGTCACTTGATACCTATAATGACCTCTGTATCCCCAGAACTGCTGTGAGATTAAAGAACTGCTCCTGCTGCTTGCTTGAACCTACTGTAGATGCCAATTAGATTAGAAAACAGAACCTCCATTACTATTTAACAATACTTTGGGCTATTTCAACTGATATGCATTACTCTCAGCTATTTATTTAAACCATGTATCCATTGCTTACTGTCATTGTATCCAATGCTGTCATCTGTTACTTTTAGCTAACCGTTTACACTTCTCTGTTGGCTTTAACTAGTTTTCATCAACTCTCAGTTGCAAGTTTTGAGGTGTTACAGTCGGCTCAGTATGCACCCTTAATGGCCACTTCATTAGGTACACTTGTACGGTGTAATGCAATCCAATACAACTGTTGTGCCATAAAGTCGACTTATATGATGCCTCAGTTTTTCAGCAGTGTTCAGAGGTGATAATTCAGTTGTGGTTTAGCACAGAGGTCGTAGTTAGTACTGGTGTTGTACTGGACTTCAGAGGTCTTTCTCATTTTTTGCCTCCTTCTTGTATGTAGATGGTAAGGAGGAAAAAAAATATATATATAATGAAGTCCAGTCCTCAGTAATACACATATAATTGAGTTCATACATTTCTGAAAAAGTCACCAAAAACTGAAACTTAGTGAAGGAACATTTGTAGCAGAGCTGTTGTGGATTTCAACAAATTGTACAGGCGTACCTGTAATAAAGTGGGCACTGAGTGTATATTTTTAAATCAAATCTTAGTGTCTCTTTCGTTAAATTAGTTCAGCTTCTCCACAATCTCTCCACGTGCCCCTGTTTAGAATCACTGCTCTATAGTTTGCAATGAGGGATATTAACGGTGATCCATCGTAAATCTAATAATACATCCTCTTCCTCCAAGAAGCCACAATCCTGGAGAGTCATGGGATAGACGTCCAGAGTCCGGGGGGACACTCTAACAGCGACGACATCGACGGGAACGACTTCTCAGAGCAGGTAGAGAGTGATTTAGGATCCCAAAAGACGCATAAAACCAGATTTATGTTGCAGACAGTACCTTAATCCACTGCTCTGATCATGGAGAAAGAGGACGGTCCTTGTTCCAGCTTTATGTCTTCAGTCTGTATTGGACTGTGTCTGATTCGTATGTATACATTTATGTTTCCTTTTGTTTTAGTGGATCATCCTCTTACCAACCATTCATATCCATCCCCTATTTAAGGCACACTCTGTTCTTGGACAGCACTCAGTATAAATGTGATCATCCATTCTACATGTCTTTCATCCCAACAAAACAAAAACATCAGTTTTTAACATCTTTTGTTTGTGAAGTTTTCTCCCTTTCTCTCGTTGGAGGTGTATAAATAATTGTTTTGCCTCACAGGCTCATCAACAGTTCCCAAATTTACACCAGAACACAAACTGCAAGAACTTTTGAACTTCTGAATATTTCCGTCCCCAAATACAGAAAGCACATAAAGTTCTTTCTTTTTGTGCTCCAAACTGTTGCTCAAGGCACATTAGTGAACAAAAGCTCGCTCTCTTCTCCCCCTTTTCCTGTAACCAATGGAAACTAAACTGGAGCAATGGAAAGTAGCAACACTCTGTATTATTGTAGAAACCTACAGTTGATGATTGAGTTTCCGTTGGCCTTCTAGCTTCACTCTTGATTGCACAACATGCGAACCCTCCTGTCAAGTCGAGGCTGCTGAGAGTGAAAACAGCCAGTTAAAGTGAACCATTCCAGCTAATGAGTAATGAGCACAGGGTGCAGGCAGTGTGCTCATCCAGTGAGCTGCATAACTGAGAGTTATTTGGAAAATTATGAATTGTAATTAAATTGGATTTGTTGAATAGTTGTGATATAAATGGCTCGTTTTCTTCTCTCCAGGCATGTGACCTGCCCTATTTTGACAAGAGACCTCTCAGCCGACCTTTTGGCCTTTACCGTCTGGAGCCCACCTCGCCGACACAGGTGCGTCCGCACGCAGACGTGAAGCTACGTTTACTACGACACCGCGTGCTGAGAAATGGGATCTGGTCCTCGTTACCCCGCTTGTATTTTCTCAGTTTCTGACGTCATGCCCGCCTGTTCTGATCAGGATTTCGTCAAACATCTTGCTACAAGTCAAACAGAAAGCTGACAGGAGGTTAAAAGAGGTCCCCTCGCCACAGTTCTCCCCCTCTTTAAATAGCTGTCAGTACTGTCAGATAGTAATGAGACAGCATGTTGCCTCAAAGTCTTGTTGATGCTTCATGTCATTTCTCACCCATTTTCTGGCTCCTCTGACCTCAGCTTGATTAATATCTTTACATTACAATGATAACAGTGCCGATTTACCACTCAGGTCTTTTTTTTCTTTAAACAGCGTGTCCTTGGAAGTTATGGTACACTGAAGTCTGCCACTGAAGTCTGTGTTAAATAGATAAATAATACATGAATGAATATGCCTCCAAGATAAATCCTGACATAAATAAATTAGGCAGAAAATGTATATAGAATGAGTCAACATAATTCAATAAAGAAACAAATGCATTTTTGTTTTAAAAGGATGTTTTTCAAAGGACTAGTTGATTAACTTTGGGGAGTTTATTTCATAATGCTACATTGCTTTACTTCTCCAAAACACATTGGTTTGTTGATTTGAACATTACAGACGAACATTAGAAGAGCTGAGAAATAAAAAAACATCCATTTTCTATACCTGCTGTATCCTGTCTCACAGGGTCACAGGGGGTGCTGGAGCCTATCCCAGTTATTCTTGGGTGGGGCACACCCTGGATTAGACACCAGTCAGACAACCACTCACATTCACACCTAGGGGCAATTTAGAGTCACCAGTTAGCAGGGAGAACATGCAAACTCCACACAGGAGTTGAGGCCTTCCCTCAACTGGGGATTAAACCTGGACCTGTGAGGCGACAGTGCTAACCACTACACCACTGTGCCGCCCTGAGAAATAAATATGGCAAATAAAAATTCCCTGATATAAATAAAAGTAATCCTTTTTAAAAACATGTCTTTTTTAAGATAAAGAAAAATAATTTATTTATTTATATTGGCTTATTTATATGTTTATATTTACATTTATTTATATATGTATTGCCTCATTTATTTATTTTAAGACATATTTATTTCTTTATGTGTATATGAAAGGCATTGCATAGGAAGCCTCTCTTATAGCCAGAAACTGTCAGTGATGCTTGTTGAAATGATAACTGATCCTGACAGTTTTTTTATTTTTTCCATAACGTTTGCTCCCTGAGCTGGCTGAGGACGCCGTCTTTGGCTGACTTCACCATTTTCCCAGCAGCCTTGTTATAAGATGAGAACCCTGTAAAAGGGTCTTGTATATGCACTTAATGGCTCCATATGTGATCATGAGGCGAAAGCTGAGTGTTCCAGACATAAAGTCAGCGTCCTCGCAGAACGAGTTGGCCCTTTAAGTATAATCAGGAAAAATGTAAGATCAGACTGTTGTTTGACTCCAACATAAGCCTGTTTGGCCGCTTAGCTCACATACTTGTCTGTATTTTCATTGCTAACAGAACAGGAGAAAAGGCTTTTAGAGTGAAGAATGACCGCTGAGTTTGGCAAACGAAACACTATCTCGGGTAACAAGTTTAGCTGAAATTCCTGTAGTGTAACTCCTCCAAATTCAATAAGGAGCAGGACGGAGCTGCTAACATCACCTACAACTCTGACAGCGTGCAGCCCCGGCTCACAGTGGGGAAATACTACGCTACAAAAATCCAATACTACACAATCACTAATCCATTCTTCACACCTTTGCTCTTGTGTATTTTGAAAGACTGAAAAACGCACCACTGCCTCAGCACACCACGTCATCATGTAATCCAAATCTAAATCCAAAGCTTGGGTTAGGGGTTAGGGTTAGTTACAGTTACTAAGTTATGATTGGACATTTCCGAACATTTTGAACCCCCTCTTTCTGTCTCATCTCTTGATAAGGTGTCTTTGGTCTCCCTGTCTCAGGACGACAGCGCGGCGCACAGCGAGCACCAGGACCCCATCTCTCTGGCTGTGGAGATGGCTGCCGTCAACCACACCATCCTGGCCCTGTCCAGAACCGGAGGGGTCCCCAACGACATCAAGACGGAGTCCCTGGAGGACGAATGAGCCGCGCGGGAACCGGGACGGAGGAAGCGCTCGAGAGGGGGAAAAAACGAAGGAGGAGTAGAAAAAGTGAAAAACAGGTGGCTTTTAAAAAAGAAAAAAAAAAAAAAAAGACCAAAATAACGCTACTTAGTAAACCTTCTGAATCTGTCCCTCAGCCAGCCCCCTGCCTCTCTCAGCTTCCCTCCTCCCACCAAGTCCATGTAAACAGTACTTACCCACCCCCCACCCCCGCCCTCTGTCCCACCCGACCCAATACACTGACACAGCTGGTGGAAACGGGTCACCGTACGTCCTCGGTGAACGAAGAAGAAAAGGGGGCGATCCAGGCAGTTCAACCTCCCCCCCCAAAGACGGTGGTCCTCGTCCGGGACTGTGTCTCCCAGGAACTCCCCTCCTTTTCCCTGAATACTCTCTCTCCTCACAGGATACCTCTTCTCTCTCCCCTTCCTCACTCCTCCCCCTCTCCCTCCCTCTCCAGCCTGGTTGTCTGAGCCGATCCTCAGTCTATCTCACCTCAGCGTCAACCTCAGAAAAATAACGTGTACTGTATATATAATATATATATGGTTCTTATGGTTCTCACACACTCACCTCATGGTGTGCTACCTACCTACCTACCTACCTACCTACCT
>JAOXYL010000036.1:3312174-3325833 GCA_028564955.1 Terapon puta
CTACCTACCTACCTACCTACCTACCTACCTGCATAGCCCTCAAAAATTCACCCTCTTCATTGTGCAATTCATCTGAAGAGCAGCCTCCAGCTTTGGTCTGGAGGGAAAGATGGATGGCGAGAGTTTTGGTCTCTCGCTCTCTGGCAACCGCAGCGGTCAGAAAGCATAAATATCAGCCAACAGACGTGTCCAGTCACTGTCTCCTTCTCTCAGTAGTCGTCATTCCTCAGCGGAGTGGCTTCACGTTTTCTACAGTAGACCTGCTGTTGGATGAAAACCTCTTTTAGAATCAGCTTAAAAAAAACAAAAAAACAAGTAGCCTTAATTTCATACAGACAACTACACCTTTTACGTTTTGCAGTACGCAGCAGGTTTTTTTTCCCTGACAGCAGGGAAAAACAAGAAACTTCTCAGTCCGCATAAGAATTGCCAGAAGTGATTTTAAAGTTTCTATCCAACAGCAGCAGCGGCTTCAGTTCTTCCACCCGCACCTCCCTCCGTTTTCAGCCCAGATGGCGACTGGATATACAATCGTTTTGCCCCAGTATTCAGCTTCCCAGTGACACTATCGTTAAGTACTCGAGGCTACGAGAATCAGTTTAGGGTCAATGTGATAATCAAGCAAACTTAAGCTATCCAATAAGGGGAACTGTGCTTTGTTTTTAAATGTCATCCATGCCAAAGGAAAAGATGCTCGGAGCATAAAGCTAAGAGGCTAAGCTAAGACCGATGTGAAAGTGGTGGTCACGCTCATCCAAAGCGATTTCTGCTAACTCCTTTGGCGTACGCGGGTCGTTTCTCAGCGAAGCCGCCGTGGCCTCGTACGTGGGCTTGACACTGCAGCCGGCCTGTGTCAGTAAAGATAGGCGTTAGCAGCCAGATATATAACGACAAAATACCCCTAAGCTATTTACTACTTGTTCTGTGACGCTGCCTCTTTATAATAGCCTAAAGAATGTGCTTTCAGAAGATTTTTTAATATCCGTGGTATCAAATTAGACTAAATCCACACTGGAAATGGTTTGGAATATCAGAAGGACTTCTGAGGCAAGTTGTTTTTTTTGTCTTTATTTCATCTCTATAGCCTCAAAGGTAAAAGCACCACTTTGAAGGGAATCAAAGACATTTAAAGTGGTGAGAATTTTTTTTCTCTTTTAAAAGCTCTAGTGGAACTTTTTTCCAAAACCATCTTGAAGATCATCATCATGCCGTAAGCAGAGACTAAGTGCTGAGTTTCTCAAAGGTACAGGTCCTGTTTCTGGGGGCTCTAATTATCACGTATTGGCACTTTTTCAGTCTTACTGCTGTCTTCAGATTTGGCCTTAAGGTGAGGAGGTTAAAACAATGGTGAGATTTCTTTGGGAAATAGGCTTATTCACTTTTTTTTTCAGGTGTTTGAACAGATCATACCACCCTCGGGTCTGTATGCTGAATATGAAGCTGGAGCCAGGAGGCCGTTAGCTTAGCTTAGCACAAAGACTGGAAGTAGAAGGAAACAGCTAGCCTGGCTCTGTCTAAAGGTAAAACAAATAGCCTATTAGCACTGAAACTTTAATTAACCTGTTATATTTAACTCTTTCAAAGCCATACAAAAAAGCTTAAAAATGACTATTTGTGGTTTAATGGTTACGTGCTGAAACTATTTTTTAGGCCACAGTGATGTCCTGTGCCCTGTTTTTTATATTCTTACAGAAAATGTGATGTGTTAGTGAGCTTTAACCTTTGGACAGAGCCAAAGTGTGAAAATGTAGCAGCCTCCTGGTTGTAGCTTCACATAGAAGCACATAACACCCAGAAAATTCGCTTTTTACAGTTCATTTTTTATGGATTAAATATTCCAGATACAGGGTGGTAATTAATGAGCTGAAGGCATGTTTCTAGGTGGATTACTATTACCTCTGCCTTTGGACAGAGGCAGGATACTTGTTTTCCATCTGTTGCTTCATAGTTGGTGTACAGATATCGTACCTATCACCTCATCTTACATACAAAAAAGCAAATAAGCATATTTCCCGAATTGTCAGACTGTTGCTTTAAAGGAACGCCTGCCTTATCGATGGTTTTGGAGAACTGGGAGAATATTCTTCAAAGCAGGATTAAGCCGTTATCCAGGAACTCTGAGACAGAGTCTCATTTAATTCTTCAAATTTTAAATAGTCAAGATACGGACGTTAATGATGTATCAAATAATCTGGTATCTGGTTCCTGTTTGTAGAATAGCTCCCAGCCCTGGGCTCTAGTCTAGTAAAGCTCTATTTAAATCTATTGCTTCTGTGTGTACGGAGCTGCAGTTAAAGTGACTCTGTACTGGGACCTGTGTTTCAAAAAGAAAGGGTTGAAAGATAAAAACAATATGTATTTATACTCATTTTTTATGGTAATGTACAAAAAAAGAATGACATATGTTTTGAAATGAAACACGCTTTTATTGTTAAATTAATCATGCTTTTTAATTTCTCAACGTATTTTTCCATTATCATTTAAACGTTCCTTTTTTTATTTTTATTTTGTTCCATCCCTTATTTGACTGAACAACAGTCTCCCCCTGTTTGTATCTGAGGTGGTAAGCTATTTTGTGAAAGATGAACGATGATGCACCTTATTTGAAATGAGAATTGCTGTTGACTAAGCTAAAAAGCGAACCTTCCCTCCCCTTAGCCTTCCTTTGAAATGGAAAACGTCCAATATACTATTGTGGGGCTGGTGTGAAAAAAAACATTTCAGTACAGCTGCTTCACACACCATCATATGAAATCAAACTCCCAGTATGTGCTGCTCTCTCTAACGCCACACCAAACTCCACAGTGAATTGTAGCATTTTAATGTTGACTGTGCCCTTACAGGCACAAGTTAATGACTCAGAATATAGCTTCAGGAAATAATTGAATTTATAATGTTAACTGCATTATTTTTTACAAGATACTGACCCCGTTGACTTAAATCTTGTCTATATTCATAGTGCTGAAGTTATTAAAAACACAATAACGTTTGGATTGTTTGGTGAAAACTGGAAAAGGAAAAAAAAAGACTAATAAAGCACTATTTGAATGAACTGGCAAAGCCTTTTTGCTATTCGAAGGACTTTTCCAGTGGAGTTTGGTGTGATGTTCTCTCCCCATACAAAGAATATTGTATGTTAGAAATAGTGAAATAAGTTGTGCGTGGAAGGAAAGGACTACGAGTGCATTTAGAGATCATTCTCTCACTATGAGACACTTTTAAAATGAATTGCCTTAGTGTTTGAGACATGCCATGGCCCAATTAGCAAGTACAAGTTTTAATCCAGCAGTATTTTATGTGAGCATTCAAGCTTGACAGCAGTGTTTATGGGATGGAAGAAAGAACCCTCAGGTGCTCAAGAAGTAAAGATTCTGTGCTGTTCCAAGAGAAAACTGGAAGCAGATTGATCTGAGTAACAGACTGAATCCTGAAATAGGATTTCCCCACCCAGTGTCGTGTGTACTCCAGTGGTAGTGCTTACTCTGAAGGGACGTCCTCTCGTGGTGTGTCAGGGTCAACATGTCTACATGTCCTTCTGTGTCCCCAGTGAAAACACCATCCACTTCATCCCAATATAGCTCTGAAAAAGAGGACTGAATGCTGTTGTATCAATCTCAAATCTAGTTATGTTCAAAATTACTGTATTGCCCATTTCAGAATTTAGTGCCTTTTTTGGACAGTAGACTGTTCTGTAATTAAGATGTAGTATATATACATTTTTTGTACAGTTTCTTTGTTCATTTTTTTTAACTTGTGTTTATTTTAGTATGATATATATAATGTACAAGAGAATAAAGCTATATCAATGAGACATTTTGAGGGGTGTTTGTACACAGATTCATTACACACTGGTTGATGTGAGCAGAATGAAATTTATTTAATGATATAAAAAGTTGATTTTGCTTTTAGTGATCAATATCATGTCTTCATCTTTAAATAAATAAGCATTCAGTCAGTCAAAATGATCAACTTGAATGCACAAGTATAAAATCTTACCAGACAAAAAAAGAATACTTTTACAATCCACAAAATCCCTCAAGTATCCTCATCACACACAAATCAGCAGGTTCCCACACATACAGAATGATTCTAAATCAAAAGATTTTTTTTAAAAAAACAGCCACGCACCATCTCTTTAAAATAAAGTCACTTCCAATCAGTCTTGAAAACAAACTTGCAAGGAGACAAAGCTATTTACAAAATCTTGCAAAATGTCAGTAGCGTTTGTATGAGTGCAAGTTTCTTTTCCCCTAGATCAGTAGAAATACACATTCAAGAGCTAAAATAAGCTTGAGTTAAACCGTTTTCACCCTACCAGCAGCATAGGATTTGGTCAAATATCACTAAGGCACATTTGCTGAGTAGTAGTCATCATATTTCAAGGCACAAGTATGAAATAAGTCAAATAATACCAGAAGGTCAAAAGCAATTCACAACAGTTCGATCCAAATATTTTTGAACACTATAAATATGAGCACGTGAAGGAGTCTCATGGTGCACAGTAATCCAGTGAACATGTAAAATGTTTGACAATTAAGCCCATATGCAAATATACCTAGCAAGTAGCACAACAATGTGCTGATTTTAAGACCGTCTTTTGATTGTAACTTAATGTCCTTCCCTGGAATGAATCCATTCCAAAATGAGACATCCACCATTTAAAATGAAGTTCATTATGAGAAACAGTTAGTATTGCATTTACACACCTAAAAAACATTCACATTTTTGATAAAACATTTTTAATTACTAAGTACATCCTTTACCATGATGATGAGTGATGAACATCTGATGGGTGAGGCGGTGGTTCGCTCTCCCAACAGGGGAGCGTGAAATGAATCATCTGCCCGACCAAAACACTACATTGTCACCCTTTCTGAAAGCTTACCCTATAATCACATCAACCAGCTGCACGTGGGTGATTGGTGAGTGGGTGTCCAGCAATTAACCATTTAAGTGATACTGAGCCTTTCAAGTGTTCCATGACTTGCGGTTCTCTCCTCTGCTTCGGGTGGTTGATGGCCCACCACCTTCACCTTTGGCCAGTGCGGTCAGGGCTGCCAGGTTCGGGTTGGACCCGGACAGGTTGGCACTGCGACGCTTTTGCTGCTGGCGACGGCGCTTGCTGCCACCCCGGCTCACCCTGTCTGGCCTTACCAGCACACCGTAACCAGGGTTACAGTGGAAGTAGTGCTTGCCACCCACTGAACCATCGTTCTTTCCTGCAGAACAAGAGAGAATGGTTTCTTTGAAATTCTGAGTGAAAGGCTGAATAGAAAGAAATGTCTGTGCACATGAGGAATGTAATATGGTCAACTTATAGCAAAAGTATTAGGTTCTGCTCTTCTTACCTGCTGGTACTTCCAGCTCCACTCCCACCCAGGTACCCTCTGCAAAATCTGTGGGTCCAATGTAACGAACGATGCCGCTCTTATTGGTTCCCACACAAACAAATTCCCCTTCTTTTAACCAGTCAGGAAGAATGGTAGTAGATGATGCATCTCCTTCCTCAGAGTCAGAGATAATTTCCAGACTTTCCATTGGCACATCAAGTCCTGTCCCGAGGCTGCTGGCCTGATCCACCTTCTCGGGATTCCCTTCCTCCTCGCCTATAATACGCTGAAAGGATTTAAGGTCTGAGGACTTCACTTTCTGGATCTTGAAGGGGTTTGCCTGTGAGGAATCAGGTTTGGACTGCTGAACACTGGACTGAGAAGGGTCTGGAGTCGTGGTGGCTTTTATACATTCGTTGCCAGGTTCCTGCTCCTGTTCATCTGTAGCTAAGGATGAAGTCAGGATGGAGCCATTTGTGTTTGAGACCTCAGAAGTGGCTTGTTTGGCAGATGAAGTTGGAAGAACCAGATCCCCAGATGGGGTAGGAGCTGGAACCAAGACTTCAGAACCAACTGGGATCACGTCTGGAGCAGGATCTTGAACACTGTCAAAGGTTGTTTGGTCTTCTTTGGGCTCCTGTGGATCTAGGAAGATTTCTTCAGAATGGTCTGGACCTTCTTGTGTAGATGGTTGTGTTTCATAGTGGAGTGGCAGTTCGGCTTCTGTCTTGTCTGTAGCATTTAGCTCTAGATCTTCTATCAGGGGGGTTTCTGGTTTGGAGAGGTCTGTTTGTGAAAATGGCTCAGAATTATCCAATTGTTCTGATCCAATATGTTCAGTTGTGAAGTCTGGCTTTTGTTCGCTCTGGTATGGTAGCTCTGAATCTGCAACTGAATCAGGCTCTCTTTGCTCCTTTAACTGAACTGATGAAAATGAATTTGGTTCTTGTTGGCTCAGGTTTAAATCTGACAGAGCATCATCTGGCTTGGATGGTGGCAACTCAGTCCTCTCTTCAACTGCCTTATCATCCAAAACCAACAATGACTCCTGAGGCTCTGACTGGTCCCCAAGAAAAGATTTAGGACAAGCATCATATTGTGTCACTTTATTGTCCTCTTCCTCTTCATCTGGCACTGCCTCAAAGCCATCTGCTTTGCTGCTAAATGATGGAGGCAGGTCCCAACTCAACGTGTAGACGTCTGACAGCGTTGCCGTGGAGATGCTAGTTGAAATATATCCGCTTGATGTGTCGCTCACCGGGCTGGGCGTGGTGTCTTCTGTTTCTGCGATGATTGCCGGTGTAAGAGGCACAGATCTGGGACTATTTGTTTGGAGGTCAGGGGGAATAATTTCTTCAATGGGAACCTAAGAGGAAAACCATGGCAATGAAGGTATTAGCGACTCAAAATGCAGCAAAGACTGAAACCATGTCTGAGATGTTATCAGTTTCCAAAGTCACGTCCTAATTCAAACAGTTACCTTGTAATAGACTGATCTTAAATTTGACTGTTAAAGTTGAGGGATATGAAGAAATGTTATATAAAGAAACTAAGATACAAAAATAACTGGCCTCACATCAGTGGTGACACAAACCCCCCTCCCGATAACAAACTCCCATCTAAGCCCTCATTGAAATGTGAAGAACAACGTAATACAATAAAATGATAATAAAAGCAGCATACTTCTAATAGTTCTTTAACTTTGCCTTAAACTGCCACCTACCAGCTGCTGAGGTTTGCTCATGCCCTCTTCAACACTGGCTGACTGCACCATGATGCGAGGCAAACTCTGGGATTAAAAGATGTTCAGTTAATGACATTTTAAATAACACTGATCTTCGACCAAAAATTGTAAAAATGAGAGATTGTCATGGTAATCAATGACAAGTCATTGTCATTTCAGCCTGACTCAACCTGGAGATTAGATATTAATTCAAGCCTGTAGATGCCCAAACCTGTTCATTACACAGTGGTCATGATGTGGTGTTTGCTGCTGAGAGAGAATTAAAAAGCTCAGGCTTCAGGCAGAATCAGAGCCTGTGGGGAAAAAGTTAATTTACCATTCTAAGAAGATGACAGAAAGTGTAGGCTGAACATCTTACTGTACTGCTTCCTCTGGCAGCCTCACAGAATACTAAACTAGGATAACTAACTAGGCCAGTTGGCCATCTGTTACAATACATTAAGACTGTACAGACATGTCTTATGCATGTAATCAGTTTAGTGCATCAATATACAAGGAAAAAAGAAATTTATTGTCATGATCAGCATCAAGATGTTGATATGAGATGCAGAAAGTGCAATAAAAATATTTGTTCATCAGATCACTCAGACAGATAATCATGATAAACTGATAAAACAATCAGCATAATTGCACCATAATTATAATTGCACCCATAATCATTTATCCCCTTTCAATATTCTGGTTACCTTTTAACACTCCATATGATCTGTCAGCTGATTAAATATTGTGCGTGATTTGCTTCTTAACAAAGAGGATGGGATAAAAGAAAAAAACTCATCATCTTATGGCTTGAGATATTTTTAGATGTTAAATAAATTAGGACAATTGTTCGACCGCGTGCTCAACAGTCACAGTTGCAGGATATTAATCAGGACGATTGTTTGACTCTCGTGCAACCTTGACATCTCATTCGGAAAGAATTAACGCTTCATTCTTTGAACTGCGCTGATCAAGACGAAGTGGTTTGATTCGGGGGTTTCTTGCTCGGTGCTCCGAGAAGAACGACAACCTACATGAAAATTGTGTCTAGCATCAGAGAGCAGGTCAAACACATCTATCCTACCCCTCTCTGGCTCAGGACAGTAAACCTGCAAGTCAACACAAACATGTCACATGCACAAGATTGTCTGCCTCTTGTGTAATCGTTCCATTTAAAAAGGTATGTGTTTTCATTAAGACGAGAATCTGACAGTTGGCCCCTTTTGGGGCAGGTTTAAAATCCTGTCGTAGCGTGTCTCAAGTCTTTGGGGGCACATGATGGTAAATACTATTAGTTATTAAGTTCGCTATGGCCGCCTCACTGTCAGAGTTCCTCTTCTGTAGAAAGCAGTACCACAGAGTAACAGAAGCTATAAAGTATTACATGGTTGTAAATTTCATTTTTCACAATAAGAAAAATGGACCACCAACCTTATCACTCAACAGTGTGTCTTACATAACTGAGAGCAACTACTTTCTCTGGATCTTACCAGGCCAGAGACTTATTTTTGCCTCATATCCTCATTCACACCACTGCCACAGGTAACACCGTGGTTATGGGCTTTTGAATGGCAGTCTTAACAGTGTTGAACATTTACACTTTATCAAAGTCACCAGGCATTTGTAACTTTGTAAAGGAGCTCTGTAAACTGAACGAAATCCGTCAAATGTACTGGCTGTGTTTCAGTGAGGCACTGAGATCAGAGCCACAATCAGTCACTCATCCAATTTACCTCAACAGCCTGCTAATATTTGCAATACTCAAGGCTTTTGTTTTTGTGTTGACCTTTCTAAACATCTGTGGCAGGCAGGGTGGAGTGAAGCACTAATTAGGACGATGGGCTCAAACAATGCGCCAACAAGGCCCGACGGGCTTCCATTCCAACCACACACCACGGCACATGATTTCCCTGATTAGCTTCCCTCCGCGGCTCAAGGTGCTAATCAGTCAAATCAGATGCTGTAGTGTTTGGATGCAACGGAAAGCTGCAGACTCCCGGGTCTCGATGGCACATGATTGGAGATCAGTGGATGAGGAGGTGGTGAAGGAGCGGGGCGACGCGTCGAGGCGACGAGGTTCACCTGCTCCTAATTAACCTTCCTACACACAGTGTGCTCCCGTCTCAGTGGGGGCTGTTTGTGGAGCCTCTGCCCTGATCACAAACATTATACAGCACGTCAATCACTTGGGAGACACCAGCTATGTTTGTACTGTATGTGCTGGTAGTCTCAGTCGAAACCTGGGTAACCCAGCTTCGATTCAGCTGAACGTCATAGCTCAGAATACATCTTTACTGCCACATTTACACTACGCCTTCTGACAGTGCCAAAGCACAGTCATGAGTTTTACAGTGCGACCTTCTTTTTATTAGCAGTAAAACTGAGCTGGCAGCAGCATTTTCATACTTTTTTAGCTCTTGGACTGTTTGTAGACGGGATAAAAACACTGCAGATACACATTAATACTGATTTATTCAGTGATTCACATCAGTCGCAGGACTTTGAAGGCTCATGTTCACAGCTTAATTAAATGAAAGGGCCTAAAAGGGTTACTTCAACAATTTAGAAGTCAGTGCCACTGATGTTTGGGAGATGTAAGAGCCAGAAGAAAGAATGGTCAAAAACCCTCGGAAGGGTCAAGTCTCAAAAAGTCCCTGTGGGGCTATTTCTGTGAATGGAGAGCTGTATAACTATCTCAGTCTGTGTGTGCGTAATCAGGTTTGTAGACATGAAAAAAAAAAAAGATTTGCTTGTGTATTAAAATGTAATCACGTGTAAATAGAGAGCTAATGAACTGATCATTAAATTTGTTTGTGCACACATTGAGATAGATGGGTTAAGATACAGTTTTAAATCTCTCACATACAATAATATGCCTCCATAGTTCCCATTCTTCCTCGTAATGCAACTCATCATGTGTTGTGCTGCATTTATGTCACATGGGAGTTAGGTTTTTATCAGTTTAAGCCAACATCAAAGACAAAGGGCATTTGTGATAAATGTGTAGTGGATCTAAATAAACTCCCCTCCGTGCTTTATTTACCAAACCTTTTCTTTTTTGTTTTTCTTCATCGGGGTGGTGTCTGACGCCGTTTCCAGCTGCTTTATATACACTGAATTATAAATCACCACAGATGCTGAATATAGAAATTGTCTTTTGAAAGTAGTTTTTAAAATTAGTCTTTCATCTTAACCCGTCAGAGAGTACAAAGGCTGAATCTCTCTTTTCAAAACGCAGCCGCAAGTGATGCACTCTTAAACTAATTAATATCAAACTGTTTTCTCAAAAACACTGTTTACTCAAGTCTCTTCCATCTCTTTGCATTTGCAGATCAATGGTAAACGCAGCATTATTTATAACCTGCACTGAAGATGTATAGATGAATCGATGTAATCAGTATCTTTAGCGACTGATCAATATGACACTGGATTGCATTTGAAAATCAGAAACAGGCCCCACCCTGAGGACGGCAAGATGATTGAAAACATCTGATGAATAAAAAAATGTTCTTCAGAGGAGTTTTACCCCAAAACCTTAAAAACACGATGGCATCTACAGAAAAGCTGATTTTTTTATTTCTTGTTCCTGACAGTTTATCACCTCTATTTTTTGCCGGCTCCTGAGAGCCGCTCATCTGAAAGTGCATTTACGCACTCTCTGTTTATTGTTTGTGTTTCCATCTACAGTACATAAGCTCTGTTTCCATGGCAACAGAAGAAATAGGACCAGCTGCTGATGAGTAGAGGGGATATTTAGATTCAGGCTGCGGTGATGCATATAAACTTTAAATCTCCGATAAGACAGCGAGCAGAATACAAGCTTAAATCCAGAGCGCTGTGAGCTGAGTGTACCTGCTGATGGACAGCTGCCTGGTCTCCACTATCTTCCTTCCCACCAGGAAGCAGTGACTTCAGCAGCTTGGGCACGGCCTTCACTGGAGGGAGATAAGACGCAGCAAAGCCTGAATGCACTGGCAGCGAGAAGACGAGAAGAAGAAGAGGAGGTTGCAGGAGCAGAGATGGAGAAAACAAGGGCAGGAGGAGAGAGAGGGGGAAATAGGAAAAGATTACACTCTTTGAGGCGGGGAGGAGGGAAATTGAGTTGTGTTGGCAAAGAAGAAAACAAGTGCCACATTTAGATTCAGAGCAGAAGGACAGATATAGTTGTCCACCGGCTAAGGCAAAAAAAAAAAAAAAACGAGCTGATGACATCAAAAGCAGCAAATAGGGAGAGATAATTCAAAGCCCGAGAAAGAATCCATTTGAAGATAAAGGGTTTTATCAGTCGTACCCGTCTCTGGGTTCAGGTTCTGGGATATGGAGCTGGGCAGTGTGCGCCTGGATGAAGGAGGCGCCACAGAGAGGTCCTGGTGGCTCTCCCAGCCCTGTACACACAACAGGCGCACACACACACACACACACACACACACAGGGGGTGACACACATGTGGCATCATTTTAATAATAATCCGTGACCTTCAGCAGCCTCTTCTGGTGACCAGGGAGAACTGCAGCCACAGCACAAGAATTCAACCATGAATCCAGCAACCAAATCCTCTTTGGGTTTCCGTCATTTCTCCTCTTAGCTTATCATTGAAACTGCTTAAAATGTTCTGCTCGTGTCGTGAAATAAAACAGTTTAAGCCTCAAAGGTGCCTATGTGACATTTTATACTGGTTCTTACATGCATTGGTAGGCAATGATATGTTTGTGTTATAAACAGAACAGCAAATCATAGAGAAGATCTTAAAAGCGAAAAACAGAAAACAACATAAAACACAAGCCATATGAAAAGCAGAAGTGTAAGGCATGATGAATAGATGGATGTTAATGGGAGGACGAGTAGATGTCATTCATGCCTCACCTTGAAGTCATTGAGTTTATGAGTGGAGGAGTAGAGATCCAGGCTGCTGGCTGACAGCTGGTTAGAGGGTTAGAGCCAGAGTGTTAGTGGGATGAGTTAACACCAGCGAGACATGTTAACAGCAGGGAGGAAAGAACTGTATGAAGAAAGCAAACCTGAACCCCAGAATACAAAATAAAAAAAAAAAATGGACTCCATCTTGTGGTTCGCAGAAAAGAGACGAGCACGCAGCGGTTCAGTGCAGTGGGGTTAGAAAATACGGGATCGAGTTCATGTAAGTGGCGCGAAGTATCTCAGAAAAAAAAACGTAACACGAGTTTTGCTTCTGTCACATTTAAAGTCACAGACATTTGAATATTCAGAGCAAAGTCACATTTGAGCTCTCCTACCCGGTTGATGCTTGGAGAGCTCAGGCAGCGTCTGGGAGCTTTTCCTCTGACTGCCAGCTGCTCCCTCACAGCCACCTCCTACACACACACACACACACACACACACACAAATGTGTTTTGTCAGCACTTACAAATGTGTGATTTATAGAAACACCGTCACTTCGTGTCTCTCTTCGGATGCTCTGTTGTGTGCACTCGTCAGCTCTGTTTGTTTAGTTTTCTTTCAGCGTTCAAAAGAAAATGTTCCGATTCCTGCTCTGGGTGACATTTTCCACAAATTACACAGACAGCAAAAAAGGACAATGAGGATTTAATGTGCTCATGCTCCAGAGAGATATCAATCAAACGAGGAGGACTGGTCAGACATATGAATATTGTGATTCTGATGCTGAATACCAAATGATTTAAAGCTCCTGTACTGTTTGGACAATAACAAAGAAAGTGTCTTAGGTGTTCCTGGAGTGCACTCCCTGACCTGTCTGAGTCTGTCCAGAGTGAGGATGTTCTCCACAGCCAGGACGCTGCGCAGGTATTTCTCTATGGCCGCCTCGCTGTCGGCCGACCGCTCGTCCTCAGTGCTGGCAGCCAGCCGGGCCAGCATCTCCCTGTCCTCTGGACCGTGGATGTCCTGTGAGGGAGAGGCAGCGTAAGGGACGGGACAGTGTGCCAGCTCCTCATTCACCCAGCTGGAGTTTCATTCATTTACATGATCCTGCTTATGACAGTAAGAGAGCTTTTATTGCGAGCCACACATCTATTACAAGTCCACTGTCGTCATAAAACGAGTGCCGAGAGGATCTATGAGCTATAAAAGCTGGAAATGTAATTAGAGCAAAATAAGCAACTCCGGTGCGGCGGCATCAGACCACAGCAGAAGCCAATCAGCATCAAGTGTTCAATAATGCTGTGTTAAAAGGGATGATACGAGCCTACATTCAGAAAACATGTTAGTCTACAATGTCCACATTTGCATGAGGTGTTTTTGAAGGCTCATGGATGCACACTGAGCACGCTCCGCTCACGACAGGTTGGTCGACTTGTCGAAAGATAAGCGCAGCAAAATAATAGCTTCTGATTCAAAATGAAAGTAAAAGCAGGTTTCAGTCATAGTTGTGGGCAAGTAAGACGAAGACGCTGGCACACAGAATTCAAAAGTTGTGGTTTCATTTTAGGCCTGTCTCCATGTAAATCTGTGCCGACTCAGCTTTCTTCTGTTTGATCCATTGATGTAAACATGACCAATCATCTTTTATTGTAACATAGAATGAGGTGCACCATGTCGTCATGTTGTTACATGGTTTCATGGGGTAGCAATGGTTGTTCTGTATAGTTACAGTATAAAAAAACCCAAATG
>JAOXYL010000036.1:3547664-3564494 GCA_028564955.1 Terapon puta
TGTGTGTGTGTGTGTGTGTGTGTGTGTGTGTGTGTGTGTGGTGGTGATGGTGGGGGGGTTCAGGTGATAGGAAACTATACCTGCGTCTGGCTTTATATAACACCACATGGTAACATCTTGAGTGTGTGTGAGTGCACGTGGCACTAATGTGTGCAGTCATGAGCGTAAATTTATAAAACTGATTGTGTGAGTATGTTTGTGTGTCCATGTGTAGGAATGCATGTGCTCAAGCTTGTGTGCGTGTGTGTGTGTGTTTCAACAGCGGTCAGAGTGAGAGAGAGAGAGTCTCAGTCATGGCCCAGAGCAGATCAGCCCACACCCCTCCAGCTTCACATATGACTCACACTGGCACAGCTGAGCAGAATATTAAACACACACGTACACACACATGCATGAACATGGGGCATGCACAAAATGGCGGCGTCGGAATAACAATTTTTGCCTGTGTTGCGCCGATTTAGACAGACCCCCAGATCCACAGAGAGGACAACAGCTGATATGTCGTCCATGTCAGATCAGAGGACGTGAGCACCGGTGCTAAAATATTCTGAGTGCTTGACAACAAGCGAAAAGAGAAAGATGAAAACGGGTTAAAAGGAGACACAAGCGAGGAAAGAGGCCAATGATCTAAAGACGATGAAGAAGTGAAGAGAAATAAGAATTGGTCCCATCAAAAATGGCTGCTCAAATCAAGGCTGTGCCCCATTCCCTTCCTTACCCAGGCCCCTTCCTCAGCCCCCAACGCTCCAGGGGATCAGCTGTGCTCACAGCGAGCACTGCGAGGCAAAGCTGTGTCATTGTAAGAGGAACGAGATATCACAGAGCGCCGTCCCTGCCAAGTGGCTCTAGCTAGCAAGCTGCGCTCTGCAGCCACGCGCTTCTTAGAGAGGGAATTGGGACGTGCAGCCACATATCTATCGCTGCGCAGGCTAATAATAGACATCCAACGGTCTCTGAGAAAGGGACAGACAGGAGGGATCAAAGCAGCCCTTTATTACAAGACAGCAGTTATTTTTACCGGCAGAGCTGCTGTTTTCTTAAGTAAAACTCTGGTGAGTTGATACGTCTCAAACACGCTGAAGCAATTTAGCTTTGATCTTGAATCCAAATTATTGCAAGCCTTCAATGGACTGACCGCGTCAAAATAAACATTTAAGAAATACGTCGCTGTCACGGCTCTGTTCAGAATTCCCATCATAAGGTCGGGCACGCTCAGACCTCGAAGTGCAGACAGTTCACGTTGAGTTCATGTCGATAAACGTCAGACATTGATCCTTTGTGTGTCCCGCTGATTGTTCACATTGACTCCACTTTGTTGTGATACATGCTCGCTTATGCTCAATTCAATGAACATACATACTGCAGACTGTAGACAGCTCCAGAAACATTGACTTATTTGTTCTCCATTTTATGACATTTTTATAAAACTGATTGCACTTTTCCCATTTAATGATGACTGCGTCTGTTTGAGCCTGTCATGTCCTCTCAAATGGAAACTAACTGAATCTTTGATTTCTCCACAGTCACTGGAGAGCACTCGTCGTATGCTGCAGCTGGTGGAAGAGGTAAGAACGGCTGAATTTATTACTAAAAATGACACAGCACAAATGCAAGATTAATGCATTGACACTTGAAGAGCAGGCACAAGATAAAGTTTGTTTTAACTTTATTGTTCATACGTTGTCTCGGCATAGTTGGTATTTTTACCCCTTAATTGAGAAATTATTACATTTTACAAAAGTACAATACATTTTTTTGTAGTCAGGCTTAAATGGTGAATCTGAGGGAGCCAGCATTACCAAATCAGTTTTTACACAATGTCCCCATTATTCTCATTTTCCAACAAAGAACACCATGTTATTCGCCAACAATTGAGGGAGGAGCAGCACGCCACTGTAGAGACACACATGAAGACAGTAGGTTGTCTCACAGGAGCAGGGCTGAATGTGTACTGGTACAGCAGGGACAGGAGGATGTGTTTCCTTTCACTACATGGTTGTGCTACATTAAATCTGTCAGAAGCGGTTAAAAATCTCCATAAAAGAAGAATGGGATAATTTGGTGAGGATGAGATCTTATTTATTTTGACAAGAGAGCAAACAAGTCTATTTCTAAAAATGTCTAATTATGTTTCAAACATCTGTCCTGCTAGTGTAGCATCTGCTGATGACACGTTGACTAACAGAATCTACTTCTGAGTCACCTTATCGATCTCCAAATTCACGATTTGACTTCAGCGTACACAGCGTTTGCGCTGCACTAAGTGCTTGAATCCATTAGTCCTGTCAGGCAGGACTGAGGGAATCATGAGTCACCGTGTGACGCCGTGAGCCGCACATTATCTGAAATGAACAAACATCAGAGAGAGGCTACACACAAACGCACACGCACTCTCTGTAGATCTTTATTCGCTCATGAAACATTCATGCCAATAAATAATACCACAATAAACTGGGAACGAAAGACAAGGAGGATGAGAAACAGGGAGCTTGAGAGCGACACTCCACTCAACAGGGAGAGATGGAGGGAGGAAGGGAATAAAAGGGAGAGTCGTGAAGGATACGGGGGAAGAAAAGGCGCAGACAGCTGGGGGCGGCGGTGCCTGACGAGGCCGCGGTGCACATCTCAAGGTCATATTGATCATCAGTCAACATATGTCACCACGCAGCTCCACCCTGCGACTGTGCTGCAGGCAGGAGGACGGAGAACGTTTACTGCTCCTCCTCCCATTTATAGACGGTCAAAAAGATGGAGTGGGGGTACTAAGATGAGGGGGGGGGGGGTTACAGATATGCAGAGTAAGTCAAATACTTACATCTAACAACTCTTACGTGAAATAAATCTTAGAGGACGGGGACAGTGGGGTGAGAAAGCGCAGACGAGAGGAGAGATTTGATCGGTTTAAAGCAGAGCTCCTGTGTTAATGATGAGACTCCAGAGTTTGGTTTCACCTGAGAAAATTTATGTTGGACGTACTCCAATCGATTCCATCATCCATGGTCACTTGAAGTCCCTCAGCTGTAAAAAAAAATAAAAATAAAAAATAACCAAACCACAGTGGTTTGCTTCTAAGTATAAGGCTGATTTCATAAATAAGGATTATTGATATGATCATATGAATTTGTTTTATCCAAAGGCACATAAAATCATTTAATGGGGGAAAATGACTGCATGGAAATTCAGATAATAAATTTGATGAACATCACAGCAAGCAGCCAAAAATCACAGATTCGACAGTGGACTGTGTCTTTGCAGGAATTGTTTAATAATTTAACGATAATCTACCATCAAAAGCAAAAATTCATCATTTGGCATACATCAAATTTGCAACCTACCTGTCAAAAATGTATGAATCTATCCCCCCGATTTATTGAATGAGGAATCCGCACTGAGCCATCTCCAGTCCTGTGCAGAATCATGGTTGATTATTCACTGGAGTTGCCCCAGAGACACATTTTGAGTACTTTGGGATTTCTCTTGGACGGAGGCTTGCTGAATTACAGAATAATTTATACACCAAAGCTTCCTTATTGCTCCCCTCTCGCCTCAAACATCAATGTGGATTTCCTCCTAAACTGCTGAGGATGCAGGGGGGGATGGGTGTGTAATTATGTGTGCGTTCGTACATTCAGGTGTGTGTGTGTGTGTGTGTGTGTGCACTGACACACCATAATCTTATTTATGCCTATCAGGCCCAACCAGGTGTCACATCTCAGTGCGGCAGTGCTGCATTTCTAAGAAGCGAGGAGAAAGAGTTGCGTATAAGAGAGTGTCGCTATCCTCCACCTCTCCACGCGCTCTCTACCAGCATCAAAACCTGCAGCCAACCCAGCATATCAGTGACTAATAGCTTTACTGTTGCACTCATGCATGCTCATGTTCAGATGGTTGAGAGTCAGGAAGGAATTTAAAGGCTTAAAGAAGACTAACAGACACTCTAGAGCTGTGGGGGGAAAGAAAAATAGTCTCACTTACAGGGATGCAAGCCATATTAATGGTCCACAGGTCCAACAACTGCTGACACTTACACAGAAGGGCTGTTGGGATCCAAGGTTATTAATTGTGTCGTTTGTACAAGCAAATCCAGTGGAGGAGCTTTCGTTTTAATGAGAACTCTTCTCTGCTGTCTGCTTGATTATTCTTAACCTCCTGGGGGGCTGTTTCCACGTTTCCAGCTTAAGGTATAAAGGCTAAATGACCTTTGCCCCCTCTAATCAATTCCTAATGTTAGAGGTGCAAAACATTGTGTTATTTTACAAAATGACCCCAGGGCATTGTGATGTTCGCCGTTTACTGTATGCATGGTAGATTTTTATTTTATTATGTGTGACTCAAATGGATTTGGAAGATATCGTATGTACACACAGTTAGATTTTTTTAAAACATGCAGCTCTTTATGTCGCAAATCTCGATGTGTTCCGTTTCTTTCTCTTGAAATATTTAATGGAATGGAAAATGTTCTTAATTTTTTACTTCCTTGACAAGAGTTAGCTGAGAAAACAGGATGCCAGCGCTAAGAAAGTTTAGATTAGTAGACAGGAAGCAGTGGACAGTGATCGGCCTACTTCTGCCAAAATGTTCAAAGAAAAACACACCCAAAACCCGCTGATTAACACATTGTATCACATTTTTGTGGTTTGGGGTGTTACATACAAACACTTCTCTCATCTCACTCTCCAACGCATATCTTTCCGTACCGACTGATTCCCTCAGCTGTTTCATTATTGACCTCTGTTTCATTTTACTTTTGCTCCCCTCCCCTTTGCCCGTCCTTTCAACCTGGCTGTCTTCGGGGAATAGAGCAAAGATGCCGGCATCAGGACTTTGGTCATGCTGGACGAGCAGGGAGGTAAGTCTGCAATAAGGGCGATATTAAGTCACAGCATTTAGGTATTAATAATTGAGCTGTTCACAACAACACAGCTGAAGTAATTATTATGTATTTAGTAAAAATCATTATTGTGATTATAGACACGTACCAGCAGCACATCCCAGGGACATTATAATGCCTATAGAGCAATGTTGGTCTTACAAAACACTTGTGAATGGATAAATTGTTTCATGTGCAGTTGCTTGTTTTCTTTTAAATGCATTTCCTAAATAATTCATTTTCAGAGTACAATTTAGGTTTTGATTGAGAGCATGCTTTATTTGATTGGTCAAGGGTGCCGGGTTTAACTTTGGGGAAATTTTCTTTCTTTCAGCTTCCTTTAAAGTTTGTTTTCTATGTCTAACATTTTTCTTTTTGGTTTGCCTAACTGCCTTTAATTTGCCAGCAGCTTTTCTTTTTTCATTAACAAACACAGACAGCTGAAAGGAAATCTTAAAAGTGCCAAAACATGTACAGAACAATATTTAATGCCAGCAGTGCCAAAAGGTTACAGCTCAGCTTCAAGGTGAATTATTTACTGTCCAGAATCCAGTTGGGTTAACATGTTTGCCATTTGGCAGCCATTGACGTGGTCACTTCTGGGCTGTTCTTGGATCTGTCCGTGCTATAATCTTCTTCAGATTTACTAAAGAACAACTGTGTGGTTCATAAAATGACTAAAATGCTGTCATGTCAGTGTCGTAGACCTCCAGTAGTAACCTTGAACTCATTGTGTACTGATTTTACATTTTAACACCTCAGCCTTAATGTGAATAAATTTAAGTAAAATGGCCACCTCTGTTAATACGCCCTATTATGCATTGGTCAAGGGTCACTTTTGAAATTTTTAGAATTTGGCTAATTTGTATTCAGCATTTTCCTATAAGTACTACTGGAGGTCTAAATGGCAAACTAGGTCTGAGAACAGCTAAACCAAGCTCTGCCACCCTGCAACCAGTTCAGTGGTGTAAAAATAAAAGAGGTGGATGAGAGAAACGATCGATTTTGCTGGTAATGACAAAATATTCAGTCACTCAACCCATATACTGCTTTGTACAATCCCTGGTTCGATGCAGTTTCTTAATGAGAGAGCCAACAGCTCACATTATATAACATAAGGTTTGAAGTGCAACCTCAAACACAAAACTGGTGAAGCGATGAAAAGGTACCCCAGTGAGAATGTGGGCCCTCAGCTCTCTCACTGGCTAGAAGGTGTGTAGCCAATTCACCAATCCCCTAAGAGAGAGCCTTAATTGCACCAACAAGGTTGTTCGCTCAGGAGGATGAAAGCTCCATCCATCCTCTGACCATTCATTTATGCCCTCGTCCCATGTGTCCAAAGCACTATTCTGCACCCATAGGATCAACGCTCCAAAACCAATTGCAACGGCTGACTGGACACATGGGGCCTGAGCTGACCTCTGATCCTGCATTATTGACTTTGTGCAGGCAGCCAAGCCTGTAGCTCTATGGCATGTGTTCCTTTAGACAGTTATGAAAGGGTGTTGGGTTTGGCTTTCAGTGAAGTTATGAGTATTTCCTCTTAACAAACACTCTTTAATGAGTGCTTCATGTTCAGTGACGTTACCCCACTTCACTCTAATAAAACTGACTCAACATGGATTCTTTCTTGGTTGAATATATTTACATAAATGCATGCCAGCCAGGGATTTTACAAATCTGAAAAAGTCAATGAATTGCTTTTCCGAATCCGCTCCATATTTAACTGTGCCTCACCCTTTCACACTTTGCCTGCACTGTGTTTCTTTTAACACAATTTCACGATCCAGATGGAAAATTCTGCGTGCCGTGGAACAGTCACCAACCCACCATCCACCACATCAGCATGACAAAGGCCCTGATGCTCATGAACCAGAATCCAATCACTTGAAATCCTTTCAGTTACCTTGAGCGTTTGCAAAGCCAGACAAAGCAACACAGGCACCGGTTCAGTTAAATAAGTCAGTTTTATTCTTCTACTGCTGCAAAACGTAACAGAGTAATTCACCAGGTGGGATTAGAAAGAATTTTAAGATGACTCTTAAAGGATCGCTTAACTGGTATGCTCACACCTTGATCCACAGCCCACAGGGGCCACAATTTATATTTCAATAATCTTTGAATAATTCCAGTTACTGTTCATATCATAGCTGCCAGGGCTCAAACAGACCGAAAAGAACCATCACTGCAGGAAAAAAAAGAGAAAAATGAGCTGCCAGTGATGGACGATGCTGACACCACGTTAAATAGTTCCCAAGTGAGAGTTCTTGTGCTTTGGTCTGGTGAAATTAAATAAAATAGTTGCTCTAAACACAGTTGAAAGGACTTGAATTGCAACAGAGCAATCTCATTTCCCATGACACTTAGAATGTGTCCACAATTAAGGGAGTTAAGTTTGACATTTTGGTAAAAATACATATATTTCCTGTCTTGCATCAAGTCAGGTGAGAATATTGATACCATTTTCATGTCTGTAAGCTCAGTATGAAGCAAGAGACCGAGACCGTTAGCTTAGCTTAGCATAAATACTGAAAGCAGAGGAGAGCTGGACAGCTGGATTTTGTTGCCCTTGGACAGTGCTAGCCTTATCCCCGGCTAAGCTAAGCTAAGGTAATTGGCAGCTATCTCCATCTTCAGCATATATATACTGTATATATATATATATATATATATGCTATCAAGAGAAAGAGCTTTTTTCGGTAGATGTCAAACTGTCCCTCAAACATAAGTGTTGAAAGATTTCAACTAAATTCGACAAGTACATTGAGAAATATTATTCAATGTCATTATTTAGTTTGTCGTGCTTTTTATACTGTTCTATAAACCAAACGTTCCATAAGTGCACTCAATTGTATTTCATCCCACCAAAACGATGCATTCAATAGAAACTTAATACAGACTTAATCTCTCTGACGCACACGTACATACCAGAGCACACACACATGACTTACTGCTCATCATAACTCATATTTCTGTCATATATCAGTCAATGAAATTCATTCCACTACTGTCATCCCTTTGTCCTGACCAGAGCAACTCGATCGTGTTGAAGATGGCATGAACCATATCAACCAAGACATGAAGGAAGCCGAGAAAAATTTAAAAGATTTAGGGAAATGCTGTGGGCTTTTCATATGTCCATGTAACAAGTAGGTACTGACAACGTGCCCCAAAGGTTCTTTACATATGTGGTGGCGTCCAGTTTTTCCTCTTTTTTTTTCTTTTTTGTTTTACTTTCTTTTGTCACAGTGAGTGTCTGAAGTTGTTGTCTTCTCTCCTTTGTCCTCTCTTTATTTCTCTCTTTCTCTCCTCTTCCTTCCTCCCTCTCTCTCTTCTCGTGCTTCGTTCTGTGGGGGATAAATGACTTGTGTTTAATCAGAGCAACTGGAGCGCATCGAGGAGGGGATGGACCAAATCAATAAGGACATGAAGGATGCAGAAAAGAATTTGAACGATCTAGGGAAATTCTGTGGTCTTTGCTCCTGTCCATGTAACAAGTAGGTGCTGCTTGCCTGCCTGCCTGCCTGCCTTTGAAAAATTAGAGTAAATATCTAAGAAATCAAAATATAAACGAGGTAGAAGTGGCATCACGATGGCCATGAGCCAATAGTCCGCTCTGCTCCAGCTCCAAGTAAACTTTGACTCCGCCCCTTCCATATCCATAGGAGGTTTCGCTTTCAAAGACGCCCCACAAAAGCACTCAGACAGTTTGAAGTCGAACTGAAATGTAAATTCTCCAAACTTTTGTAAGGAAAAAATACTACTATTAATCCTGATACTCCAACCACAGTGCATGATTTTCCATTAAGATTTATAGAAATTACAAAGCCTCTGGGTGGGTGTTTTCCATGTCAGCATCTGACTGACACATAAAAGAGGCTGAGGGATGTTAACTTCCATTGTGCACTAGTGACTGGAAAATGCCACAGTGTGACCTTGTCTGGCCTGATTTTGAAAGTCTTTTAGAACACTACTTTTGTGGTTTCCTACTGAGCTGATAAATTTGTGTTCGGGTTGAAAGGTGAAAGCTACCAAGAAAGACTAACTAGCTCCCTCTTGGCAAGCTAGTTATTCCTAAAAAACATTACTCAGTGACACACTCAGCAGTGTCTATGTAATCTACTACAAAGCAAGAAGTATTGCTACAATTAGCAAGCTTCTTTTTTATGCTGTCAAATCTCACAGCAATGGGTTGTTCCGTTCCTGAGCAAAAATGAGTTTTCATTTCAGTTCGACTTGGATTGAAATTCAGATATATACTCTAGACTATTCCGGGCCCAAGCAGTAGTGTTGGGTTCTTAGCACACCTTCTCACCTAGACTCACCTCCAGACATACAGTAATCCAGAATTCATAGTTTTAAGACTGGCAAGCATCCCAGAGTCCATCTGCCTGAGCCATCGCTACATTATCAGCTTTTCAAAATTTTCACATCGTTTTAAATGACAAAACTATTTCATTAACCATGTAAACATCCTACCCAAATATGCTAATCTCTTTGCTGCTGCTTTTGCGCATTCGAACCAGATTGTGCAAATAGACTGGGCAACACCCAGATCCCATAAGCTGAAAAGTCCAGTCCTCCACGAAAGCTCCACTCCACTCAGCCAAGGCCATAGTTCATCAATAAGTGCCTCTCTTAACGCCCTTCTACCAAGTGCCCTTCTCCAAGTGCCCTATTCTCTAAGCTTCCACTTTCCCAAACACCTTTGACATGGGAGTCATCTACATGCAGTTCTAGCCATTGTAGAAGTCCCACTTGTAACATTTGTACTGATTCCTCCTGAAGAGGAATTATTTTGGGAAGAGGGGACCTCTGTGAATATATCACCGGAGTTGTTGAACTTCCTAACTGTAAAATAACAAAGATTTAACCAAAAGAGCAGGGCTGGGGCTCCCAAAGCATCTTGGCACTCAGATCACTTTGTGTGTTGACTCCCACTGGAAGTCCAGTGATCTTGGTCCCAAAATGTCTTTGGTTAGCCTGGTCCAGGACTGTTTGACACTTCTCCTCATCTGCATGATCTCTACCACCACCACACCGCTCTAACATCCAGTAGATTCTCACCTCTTTGCAGACAACGAAACCTTTTTGTTTCCCTCTGAGCACCCCCCTCTCCCCACCACCATTTTTGAACCACCAAGTGCCAATGACATGGAATGACTGGCGAGCATGACCCTTTGAATGCTCATGCATGCATGACAATGCAACTCATAACAGCAATGCTATACATGATGATGCTAAGATGATGATGCTGATATAGCAATGAAGGTGATGTTGGTGATGTTGATGGTGATGATGAGCAGATCTTTATATGTTTTATTTACTACAATAAATATAAAGCCTCAGGGTTTTTTCTGGTGAAGAGTAAACAGAAGCTAGTCGTAGCAATTTAATCATTTTATTTATATTAAAAATGGCTAAATCGCTGGGAAGACAAAGATAAGAGAAGAAAACGAATTCAGTATAAAATTAATACATTTATTATTTTGTTTGTCTAAATCTGTGCCAAAATAGCAATAGTGTCATGTAACTTGCTATTGCTACTGCTCATATGAAGTTGTATATACCATTTGCAGGATGATTGCAGTCATCATTTTGAAACTGAATTTTAACACTTGTGATCAAAATAAATGTGTTAAGTGAAGTCCTCTTGCATGAGAAAGAAGGAAAATATTTTTTTAAAAAGCAAAAGAGAAGAGAAAAGCTTCATGACAAAATTGTCAGATTCTAGAAGGTAGGCAGTGAACTCATCACAAAAAGACAAAACAGAGGGAATCTGTGTGGCTCTTAAGAGCTGGAAACTAGGTTAAGACACATGAACTGTGAGGTATTTTCATGGATCAAATGTTTGTTCTGTCAAATGGGTACATCGTGCCACTGCGCATGTACTGTGTGGTACCCTTGTCTTTACATGGCTCCGCATGGCGGTCCAGCCCACTGCTGCCGTGTTTTCTCTGTTGGTTCTGCTGCAGTTTCTCTGTAGTGCCACTTCTCCTGCAGAGCGCTGTGCTAAATTAGCTTTTATCCGGCACTGGCTGTTCAACATTACTGTGCACTAAGCTCCCTCTCCCGCAGGGAACTCGCTCACATGTAGGTCAGCCACATCAGATAGTGGCATGATAGCCTGCTGGGAAGTTGGCTCAAACTGATTGCACACATAGAAGGATGCTAGAAAGACAAAGGAGAAGTATTTTTGTTGTTTTTTCGATCACCCAGAGAGAGACACTTAATGCCATCATATATGCTGGGAGAGTTTTTTAATCCCTTCAGCATGCTGGCTGTCTATCAGAATTAGCTGACTCCTAGTTTCCTGGTACTCACTGCCTTTAGATCCTGGCTGTCTGCAGTCCTCATGCATTTTGATTGGTGGATAGCTCAACTTTCAGGTCACCCGGGGAATGAATTAGATGGAATGAGTTCAGTTTTACTGCGGGACCTGCAATACTCATATGATCTAATCAGATGATCTCAGTTCAAATGAGCAAAGCTGATTAGAGAAGTGCATTATATCCATTCTGAGGCTGCAGGGAACCCAATTGCAAATAAGAGCAAACTGGATATCAAATGAAAGTAAAGGGGAAAGGAAGGCAAGGTGAGGAGAAGAGGAAGGAAGTGAAAAAAAACAAAGGAAAGAGCAAAAATGCTGAGAAGAAGAACAAACTAGGAATAAAGAGGAAGGACTCAGACAAGGGTAGCATGTGTGTTTACCACACTGGTGTGTGTCAGCAAGGACGGGCAGCTAAGCAAAGCCTTGCCTCAGTCCATTTCTATTAATAAAAGCAGTGTAGGAGGCTGAGCCATCGCCATCCCTGATACAGCTAGAATACATCCACACAGGACTTCAAGGTTAAACAAAACTCGACACCTGAAGCTACAATTCAAGCAAAGAAATGACAGAAAGTTGCTGAATGGATGGGAACCAGTATGTGTAGGGTTAGGGTTAAAATGCCTGAAAGGTGAAAGGTGTTTGGCTGTCCTGCCATCAAAAGTGCCTTAACGTGCTGGAGACACAGATACAATAAAACTGAAGAAATGAAAGATGATTTTTTTCTGTTATTCTCTCTATTGTGCCAAATCAGATGCAGAATCTGACAGTATCAAGTTCACAGTCAGAGTGAGGTGATGGTTTCAAAGACTGCTGCGTGTGGTGTTAGCACAGCTGTGTTTGCTGCGCACTTTCTGCTCTGGACACAGAAGCAGACGCAGATGAAGGGACGTGTTTGTCAAAATCCTTATCTCAACTTTTCACTTCTCTGCCTCACCACAACCTGACATCCCAGCTTGTCCAGAGCTCTGAGCCTTGAAGGACAGCGGCTGCATTTAAAAAGCGAGGGTGGGGTTGTTGCAGGGGGTCTAAGTGTAGTTAACCATGGTGTTATTCTCTGTTGACTTCTTCCAGTTTCTTGTTTTGTTTTGTTTCCTTTTGTCGTTTGGCAGTTTGTTCTCCACGTTAATCGTCGTCCCTCCTAACGATGTGACAGTCCTGTATAGTCCTGTGTTGTGTGTCTGCCAAAAGCTCGTCTCTTCTCTGTTTTCTGTCACACTGGGACATGTAACTGTGGGAGTTGGGTGGGGTTTATCATTGCAGTAACACAGAAGTGTCAGGAAGATGGTTTAAAGACGAAAAAAAAAAAAAGGAAAGGGAAAGGGGTATTCACACACTGATTCATCCCACATGTTGAAGCTATTAAAATGCATGCCCAGATTATACAAAACAGACAGATGTGACTTGTGTCTGATTCTGAACAGCATGTTATATACCCGCAAGATATAACATCACACACATTACTAGTGTGTAACAACAGAATGAGCCTGTACCTACCAAACCCAATACCAACCAGTCCATGCCTGCTATGCTTTGCTTGACTTAGTCTAGTCCCCACCATATATTTATGTGCCGGATGCATGAAACCAAATAACACCGTCGTGTCAGCTGGTCACGCCACATACTGATATATATACAGTATATAAGTTTCTGCAGTACCTCAAATCCAAGGCTCTCTTTGTAGAATTGACTAATGGGAAGCCAGCCTGGTTGAGGTAAATGATGAATCGTTCCGTCAAACTGTTGAGTAACTGTCCCCCCTCGCCCTCCCCTTCGCTGTCGGTGGCCAGGATGAAGAGCGGAGCTAGCAAGGCCTGGGGGAACAACCAGGACGGGGTGGTGGCCAGTCAGCCTGCCCGCGTGGTGGACGAGCGCGAACAGATGGCCATCAGCGGAGGCTTCATCCGCAGGTAAGAGGCAGTTTGAGGGACATGCAACTAAACGCCTGCAGTGTGAAATGGGCTGGTGCGGGAGAAGGAGATGGAGATGATGTTTTAGGGTCTTAAGAGAATCATAAAGGCAGTGCGATGGGTTACAGAGATGTTGAAGGTTACACGTTTTGCTTTCTTTCTGGAGTTAGGAGATTAACTTATTTCAGCTAAAAGACTGGAAGAAAAGGGGGTCATATCAAGTTTGCCATTCCATATGGTGTTATATGTAATAAAAGGACATTTACGGCTCCTTGCCAAGAAATAACACATAATAACACACAAATGTACAAGCTTTAAAGGTACTGTCTTCTTTCTCTATTCTCTTTTCTTTCCAGTTTTTGACATCAGGGAAGGTTGGATTTTATGTGGAAGTGAGGAAGGGCAGGACAAAGGGCAAAATATTCATTAATTCTTCAACACTTGATCGTGCCACACAAAAATCAAGTTGCCTATATATTACAGACCAATTTGATGGTGATATAAGTATCCTGGTATTCATTGGTGTTGCAGGGAGTAAACATTCAGTTCTGCTAATAGTTTACACACCGTAATACATTCGTTTTTGATTCTCAGTTATGTGTAAATGGTTGTTTGTCTTTATATATATTGTTGACAGTGAACACACTGTGGTGTTTGGGGATTCTGTAAATTGAATTGGACCAATGCTGGAAGTCAGGCAATATCAGAAATATCTTTGCAACACAACGGTTCAAAATGTTTCCTTTTCCATTTTGTTGGATCATTTCAAATTGTAAATTGGGGTATTAAATAAAATGGAATATTAAAATAAAAAAGCACTGAGCAATTAAAACCGAACAGAAAGTAGCAATAAAAAAAGTCATTTGCAGTGCATCACCAGATGCCTGGTGTGAGGTCAGATACTGCTCTGTGGACAAGAAGGTGAAATATGGACGAGAGTGTGTTCAGCACCTCCCTGAACTCAGTCAGCCTGCAATATGTGCTGCGCATGGCCTGGTGCTTATACAGATGTCATAGTATTTAAATCTGCACTCGTGTATGTGTTCAGGGTAACAGACGATGCCCGGGAAAATGAGATGGACGAGAACCTGGAGCAGGTGGGTGGCATCATCGGTAACCTGCGCCACATGGCCCTGGACATGGGCAATGAGATCGACACTCAGAACCGCCAGATCGACAGGATCATGGAGAAGGTATACATGATACATGTCATTACAATGATGTAGACTCAGAGCTTCATTCAAGATTAAAATTATAAAAAAATTATTATCTGCAAGATGCAGGTCATACACGTGTGAATTTCCCTTGAATTTACCTGATTTTAATTATTTGACAAGAAATGACTCCCCAGAGCGTATTACTCTGGGGAGTAATATGCTATTACTTTATCAAGATAACGACTAAGACATAATGACAAAAGGTTCCTAGCAATCAGCATCTAATTTAAGATGTTGATTTTTTCAACAACACACATCTGACTAGATCTCAGAACTACCATTCATATTATGCAGCACCACAAGAAAAACAAGACATTTACTAATATTAAACAGGATAGCACAGCTTTGCTCTGCTTCATCTACACATTCACACAGACAGCAGCAGGCCAGGCTCAGGTGAACACAACATTTATGTCATTTTCAGCATTAAGGAGTCAGTGACACGAGGCCGCATGAAATCCAAGCTTTCTTTCTTTGATATTGAAAATATCAAAGAAAGCAAACATATCTCTTGACTAAAATGGGAATATGGGGTTAAAAGAGATTTCAGTCAAATCAGGTCTTTTCAGCTCTCTTTAAATTATACATGAACAGATAATATATAAAACATCAAACCAGGGGCACTTGACTGCTCCGTTATTAGAAATGTGTTCTCAGTATCTGTGATGATACTGTTTACTTTAGTTGAGCTGAACAGGGTGACATCATGTGCTCTCGTATTTTAAGCAGGTAGATATTTTTTAGTTCATCAAGTTAATATATTTCTCTGCTGTCATCTTCCCCTTTTTCCTTCACTCACAGGCTGATTCCAACAAGACCAGGATTGACGAGGCCAACCAGCGTGCCACAAAGATGCTGGGCAGTGGCTAAGCGCCCTGAGCCCAGAGCGTGATCCCGTCCCGCGCCGCGCGTCGACAGGCGCCGACATGCTTTCATCATGGTATTGACCTTCTAGGTTTGCACACATGCACATATCACCTCCCCTCCCCATTGTAAATGTTGTTATGTGTGTTGTCTGTCGAGCTTTTTCAAGATGATTGTCCTCGTAAAAAGATGATTTCTTATACTCCGTATATCATTCTTTCCAAAGGTTGTATATAGTGCTGACTCGATGGCTCTCTAGCTCACCTGTGAAGTTTTTATCTCAATATCAAAATATATATATATCATATATTATTCTATATCATATATAATATATATATATATATATATATATACATATATATAAAAGTACACTGCTCTGGATGACAAGTATATAATAGGAATGCTATACAAGCTGTTTGTTTTTATTCTTTTCCTTTTCAGTATCTCAGTATCGTCTTAGTAAAACTGTGTCATTCCATTTAGGCTACTGTCATGCCCCTTATTTTGGTGTCACGACAAAAGGGAGAGGGTTGATGGAAAAACATGAGCAAAGGTGATGAATGGGATTGCAAAGAGCACTTACAATCAAAAGACAGTCGTTGGTACATTTTCCTTCATTGCAATCATACTGAGTTACTGTTTAGACAATGTGCAACTAGACTCTCTGTAGCTGTATTAGACATTGCATTCCAAGTGATGTGAATTGTGCGTTCTCTGCATGACAAATGGTAGATTTTAGTCTTATAAATAAAACCTGTCTGAAAAATATATATAAAAAATGATAACATGGCAGTAGCAAATTGACAAAACGCATGCTCAGTATTAGGACACAGTTGATCGTTCCATACTCCTGCAAGTTTGCAATAGTGCCACTCTTTTTGTCTCTATATATTTACCGACTGTGACCATCTCGTTGTAAAATAATGCAAAAGGGATCAAAAAAGTGAGATAAAGATGAAAAAATATGAGGACTTGGGGTTGTATTGCAAAAAATGACCTGTTTTCTAAATGATTATGCAGTTCACTGATGAAGATGTTGATTATGTGCTGAAAGATGAGGACTGGTTGTGTATTGTAACATAGGTTTTGGATGCTCTGAAAAAAAAATAAACGTTTGCAATGTAAAGCAAAGACGCATATTTCTGAGAGACCTTACTTTTATAAGAAGACTGTATCTGTAAGTTTATTCTCCCCGTGTGGTTTGTTATTGGTAAAAATAATGACAATATTGAATAACAATAACTATACTCTGAAACAAAAAATACAAAAGGGTTTTTTTGTTGCTTCTGTACTTTAGAGCTATGCACACCAAATCGCCAAAATGTCGAGTAGTTAGAGTAAGGTGATTAAATACCTAAATACCTGAATGACACAATAGGTTAAACCGTGAGATTGATGTCCTCAACGCATGTAATATTAAAGACTCCCTCTCTGTATCCTGTCAGTGTGTGAAGTGGTGGACATTTTGTAGCTAGCTGAATTGATTAAAAGTAATAAACCCTAGTTGCACACGTGTCTGTCTTTATTGCTCCTGAGAGTTCCAGGGGGATATTTACAGAGAAACACCACCAGGTTGGACATTTGTACATGTAGGTTATCACTCATGTGGCAGACAGTCCGCCAAAAGTCCTTTTTTTTAAA
>JAOXYL010000036.1:3603824-3616059 GCA_028564955.1 Terapon puta
ACAATGATTGCTGATGTAAACTGTTGTGTAATGACAATAAATTCTTGAAATCTTTGAAATCTTTTTTTTAAACCTACCCCCTCTGTGTGGGACAGCTTGGCCAGGTCTTTGTCTGAGGCTTGAGGGACTCCTGTTGGCCACTCCACCTTCACCTCCTCCTCCTCTGGCGTCTCCTCACACGCGTCCTCCTCCTCCTCCTCTACTTCCTGCCCTTCCTCGTACGTCTCCTCCTCTTCTCCTTCCTCCTCCTCATCCCCAGCTGGACAGCCTGTCCGTGCTGAGAGAAGCTCAGATTCTGCGTTCACGCTCTGCTCTTGTTCTTTGTCCTGGTGTGTTGCTTCAGGCTCGTCGCCTTGAATGTGGGAAGCATAAAGGAGGCTGGTTATTGATTATAGATTATCACTGCGGGTTTACAACACATTGATACAGAGGCTCTGTGCCCATGAGAGGATCAGAAAGTCATGGCACTGACTCTTCCACTTCCACTTCCACTGTCAGACTCAATATGATAAAAAGTCAACTTCATATTCCACTTCTATTTTTAAGTCCAGCTTACAAACATAAGTTGAAATAGTTAATAAGTGATGACACAGAAGTGCCAGTGTGTCTTCATACCGTGTGTAAATAGAATGGATGAAGGGATGTTTTGAACTGGTAGGCGGCACTGTAGACATCTCATTTACTTTGTTGCTTTATACAGAAGAGAATACATGTTTACCTTTATCATGGCAGGGCTGAAGTTCCTCATTCTTGCTCTGATCATCTTTCAGTGTTGGATTCAGTGCGTTCTGCTGAGTCAAACAGTTAACGGTGATATAAAATGTGGGGAAAGTCTGAGCAAAGATTAATATGGAAAGAGAAGTCTTACCTGCTCCACGCTGATAGAGGGTCTATAAGATGTCAAAAAGAGGAAGACAGACAGAGACAGAGCAAAGTCAGGACAGACTAAGACCAGACAGCCAGCAGATGACACAGAGTTAGACAAAGGTTAGACAGTGTGTGTTGCTTAACATTAAAATGCTCAAATATTCTTCAGGCCTTTGCAGGAAGACTTTGCATGCCTTCTCCAAAATGAAATCCACCTGCACCAAATGACTGTGGACTACAATAGCATACCAAGAGAGTCACAGGACTGGTGGGACAAAACTCTGTCTGGTATGCCTGAGCAGACCTGAGGTATTTGTCTGCGTCTCACTATGTTGCGGAAATCTTCCCTCCCTGTCAGAAACATTGATTTTCCTAATGAATCCCATGTGTGTCTGAATCCTCAAAGACTAAGATGGAGATCGATTGCAGTAAATCAGATTGGGAGCAAAAAGATTTTTGTCCAGTAGTGATGAAGGTAATGGGTAGAAATGACACAGGGAGGAGCTTGTGGAGAGGATGAGCTGTTTACAGTGGATGTCTGTATCTGCTATGAGAACTATCAAAGGAATAACTTTACTGAACGCATGCTAAATGAAAAGTTGCAGAGTCTGCCTTTGTGTCCAGTCTCTCCAAGAAGGGAGTATTGTGGCTATAAAGTTGTAAAGAATTCACGCTTCCTCCCTCCCCCATTTATCTCTCCAGCCGAACAGGTTCATGAGACAACAGGATGCCTCGATTTCATCCGATGTGTTGTTTTGTACCTGTGGTGTGTCCTGCAGATCTGGCTCAGAGTCTCGATGTGTTTCTGACTGATACTGTCCGTGTCAGCCGGGAAACCGCTCTCAGCGTTCTTCTTCTCATTCCACTGGCTCTCTGGGAACATGTGTGGGGTGCAGGTGCGCACAAAATAAATGCACAAACACTAGAATTATACTGAAGTGTTGGATCATTGGTAATATTTTAGAAAGGAAAGAAACAGATGCACACAGTACCCCAGTTCTCCTGCAGTGCGGCGAGGTTGGAGAGCAGACGCTCATGGTAAAGTTTCTCCAGCTGTAGAAACTGGATGGCCCACTGGTCTGGTGGCATCACTAGTTAAAGACCTAAACTGAGACTTCCATTACAAACCTCTCTACCAATTTGATATTTTTATAGTTTTTTACAAAAACTGGATCTTTTTTATGACAACTGTATCCTATAAACTCTCCTATTTTAAAGAAACTCATTGGTGTCATTCTGTTTTTCACTTAACTGAAATAAGAGTTAAAGACATGAGCCAATAATATATACTACTCCTGAATTTAGGAGGCTGATGATTGATGATGATGCAGATAAAAACAAAAGAACTAAAATCTATATTTAACACGAGTGATACAGTAAATGAAACAGATGCAAGGATGGAAAATTCATCTCATGATCAAAAGTCAATTACAAGAGTGCTCACGTCCAAAAGTACTTTGCATACATATTCCCACTCAACACCTTTTCCTCTTCTCCCCTGTCTGCAGTGCTTTTGTGATCTATGTTACAGACCCTCCCATCAAACACATCAAGCCTTCTCTCTGTCTCTGTCTGCATCAGCATCGCGGCACGGGTCGACATTTATTACTGGGCTTAGAGGAAACTAGTCTCACAAGCCTTCAGGGATTTCAACCAAAGTAAAGGGATGTTAGTGATGTTAGTGATGTTAGTGAGGCAAAGAAGCTTTTTGCCTCTGACATATTTTGCTTTTCCGGTTTCATTGCTTTTTGCTCTGTTGAAACAGCTTAATATTATTACTTTTGTCCCTTTAAGGTCAGTGTCACCAGCAAAGGTCTCTGATGAAAGAAATTACTTATAAAACTTGTGAGGCCCCGAATTTGCTCTGTTTTCACCAAACATGAATGCCCCTTTCAACAAGATGAGATTGAAACATGTGCTGCTCTCAGCAGAAAAATATTAGCAATGCGTAAATGTTGATGCATTAAAATATTTTAAAAAGCCGTCACAGTATATTTGAAAGGATACAGTCCCCTTTCAGCGAGTAGGCCTCTGCAATCTGAAAAAGAAAAGATAATTGATTAAACAGGAGGTACAGTAGGCCCATTCACACGTACAAATGCGTGACTGTGCACACATACATGTCATGTCTGTACCTCTGAAACAAGTCATGTGACACATTGCCATTGACCGTGTGGCATCAAGCACACGGAGACCTTAAACTGCTCCGCTGTGCTCTGAAAATGACGCTGCCCAACACTTATTAAGCTGTTCGATCAAATGATGTTTTTGTTTAAACTTCACCAAATCCCTTCAAAGATGAAGATCACATGTCAGCGTCACACCAGGAGGCAGAGCCGTGCAGACACGCTGTGAGACATGAAGTCACATGCACCTAATTATGGTCTGGATTAACGTGTCTCTGGGCTTTTTTCCCACCAGTTTTTACCTTCCTCTCCACAGCCAGTCAACCATATGATTCAGTACATTTACAGATGGAGACATTTCCCTTCCTGAGATATTCTTCTGTAGTTTGTTAATATTTGAATATTTGAATATTTTGTGAAATTGCCCAGAGATGAACGTGACTTAATCAGACTGCTTGTTTTTATTTCCTCAGCAGCCTTTATGTCTTAAATACATCTAAATAAATGAATCCCTATCTAGCACTGACATGAAGTTTATGTAGGCTCTTTGTGTTGTTTCCATGAGCCTGTTGCTGCCAGTGAGCGCTCAACAGAAGACCAATAAACGGAAAAACTGTCACCTTCAGGCTTAGTGAGAAAACAGAGTAATTGTTTAATCAGTAAGGAGACTGCTAATCACGTGCCAGTTTGAGTTTCAGATTCACCGGGTGTTAATAACACTCAGTTAACACATTTAAACATTTAACACAAAGCATGTGTTAAATGTGTCAAAAATGAAGTTTTATCTATCTGCAGTAGATTCTGTATATTTGTTGGAACAGCACTGCAGTTTGACAATGTTCCCTTAAGGACAGACATTCAAAGGCCCCCCTTGCTCTTCAGGGCCCCCACAATTGAGCCCCGCAGGCTTGTTCAGCAAACAATCCACGTTAGAAGAAACCTCCAGATATCAGTTCCCTTGTGATTCAATTACCCTCTTCTATTTTCTCTCTATTTTCTATGTCTGCACATGAGGCTGTGTCCTGCAGTTATAAAAATCCTGCTTTGCCAAGGGCCAAATCTATCATCTATCAGGGTCAGGTGTGCAAACCTAGACAGAGAGTCAGAGACCAAAACTGAACATGTTTAAAAGACATGGAACAGACAGACATTTTTGTTTGTTAATTCTTTTGTTTTCACTTCTTTGATTTGTTCTTTTGGCTATGTGTAATTTTTGACAAATTGCACAACACGACGACAGGTACTAGCATATGTGACCAAATATGGATGTGCATGTCTGCAAGAGTATGAAAAGACACTGACCACGGTTCTGCTAAAAGTTGGCTGAGCATAGTTATCTGAAGATTGTAGCATCGCTCACACCAAATCAGAAACAAAAAGACAACTCTGATCAACAGTTCATTTAACTGTGTTTTCAAATGTATATGGTCCTGATTGCACTGCCTCCCCTCTCCTTTCTCAGTACGAGGGGCAACACAACTTTGCCTTTGTTCCGTGATTACTGAAGCTGGCAGTGAAACAAAGTAAACCACAAGCTCCTCAAGGTGCTGGAAAAGCTTAGACAAATTAATCATATTGTCTAAGCATGGTTAGGAAACTGTGGTCTGCAAAGTGTTGCACCCGCTACATGAACTAACCACAGAACCAAACTATATTTATCAAGCCTCTAATTAGCATGCTTGTTTGAGTGCTGTAATTGTGATCTGAGGCAGGAAAGAAGACAAAAGAAAGACGGAGGGTGGTCAGGTCGAATCCTTGCCCCTGCAGAGTAGAACAATACATTTACAGGGAATGTTAAAGGTTTTCAGACAGCTGAGTGAAAAATGATAAACCAAGCCATCTCACTGCATTTGCACACTCTAAGGTTATCTTGAGAACTTCTGAGGAACATCGGCACAGGGATTTGTTATATTTGTCAAGACAAATGGAGAAAACAGACTGCCATACACACACATGCTGAAGATGAAAGCATGCAGAAACTCACAAACATATGTGGATGCATACACACCCACACACAGAGCTATTTTGTGTGACTAAATAAAGAGACACATTCCCACTGGAGCATCCACACAGACACACACCTGGTGCAGGGAGTGTGGTAGCAGTGTGTCGTCACTATTCTCTCTGAGGGATTGCAGGGAGGCCAGCAGCTCTGAACTGGGGCCCGGCAGCCCATCTCTGGAGAGGCTTCCTGGAAACAAACACAACACAAACAAATGCTAGAGTGAAATCGTATAGTTCAGATATTACACCATTACATCATGGTTACTTCCAGCAGCCCTGAGTCCTACATTCTCAGCACATCATCACAGCATCTGTGCTGCAATTTTATGCTTTGTTTAATCAGTTGTTGATAACATAACATATATATTATCATTTAAAGGGCCACATCACTAACTGTCAGTTAACTGGAGTCCTACTCAGCCTATAAATAAAGGTTTATGTTGTTTTCAGGCTCTTGAGGGTCTTTGTCAAATCTAACAAAATAACCCTGATTTCATTTTAATGTCACCAGAGTTATTTCCTGGACATTTACCAGGGAGATTCTATTGGTTACATCATGGGAAATGTAGGCTCCAAAAGGTTTTGGGGCTTGAACAAAATTAGGGAGTAAATGTTAGGAACATACAGGCACTGGTACATCCTGGTACATTGAAACACTGCATCACTTTTGACCATTCTTCTTTAAAGCAGCATTCTTAATTTTTTATCACTAATATCTGAACAGATTGTAACGTATCTTAAAAAAAATTTGATGCTATGACATTTTAATTTCCAGGATTTAGGTTTTTTTTTTTTTTCTAAAAATCTCAACGAGTTCCAACATGCAGAAAGGTACAATACTGTGGAAGTTACTTACAAAAAAAGTATTCCACTGTATGCAAGTACAATATTGGTTTAGTGGTTTGTCATTATGAAAAGCAGCTTACATATTCTACCTTTAAAGGATGAGTTTGACATTTTGGAAAATGTTTACTGATTTCACTTAAAAATCAGTGTTAGGTGGGATGTTTAATACCACAACAGCTAGTTATCTTCGCTGAGCATAAAAACCAGTATCAGTCTGTTCTAAGACATCCGCCTCCTGGATTGTCTCCTGGTTGGAGGCAAGCTTACAGTGTGAAAACACAACATGTGATTTTTTTTTACACATTGTTTTTATTCAAGTGAAACCAGTGGAACATAATGTGTTTATAGGAAATAATTTTCTAGCTTGACCTACTGTACAGGGACAGGCAGAATTTGTTACTGTCAGTCAGAGCCGACAGTCAGTCTTTATGCCAAGACTCACACTCACAACCCTTTTGTCAGTCGGCTTGGGTTTACTGTGTGTGTGGTGTGTGTGTGTGTGTGTGTGACATGGTTGCCTCAGAAGACATGGCTGACGCTAGAGCTGACAAACAGGCTGTTGCCATTGGTGACAGCCAGGACCTCACCTGCAGTCTTTTCTGTAACAATTAGTAGCTATTAGATTTATAGTGTAGCCCTTATATAACACAGCTTATCAGCTCCAGCTGTATAGTACATTGCAAACATCCTAGAGTAGTGGCCGTGGCTTCCTTACAGCTTAGTATCATCCTGATCATCTTAAGCTCTGTTTTTTCCAGCGCTCTGTGGCAGTTTATGGGAAACCACGCTCCACAGATGGGCGATAAGCTTTGAGTTGTTCGGAAAAGCTTTCAATCAGCAGTTCGCTGCAGAGTACCGCGTGCTTCCTCTGCGTCTCTCTGATGTGCCATAAGATTAAAAAAGTCAGCCTAGGATGATTTAAAGATGATAAACTGTCTCTGAGAGGCTGTAATGAGGAGTGTATTGTTGAGTGTCAATCCCATCCACATTAGCTGATACTGCAGACAAAGCACCATTCCCTGAGGTGCACAAACATAAAAAGCACATGGCCGTCATATTCTGGATAAAAATAAGAAGGAGAAAAGGACTTCACCTGTGACACCGTCGATGCACATCCCATCCTCTTTCTGTGTAGTCCCAGTGTCTGGGCCTTTTGTGGGGATGGCATTTTTGTTACCCATCCCCTCCGTCACTGCAGCAATCTTCTTCTACAAGCAGATCAAAAGCTTCTCTGAGACCCTCCAGTGGGCCGTGGCTAGGTCCTTCTTTGGATCCTTAGTCGAAGAACATGGATTGTTTTGAACTTTTATCAGAGTTCATCCCCTGAGTGCGACAGGTAATTTGCTTTGGAAAGTTTGTGTTGCTCAAAACTCCCAGGAATGGTTCGACGATGTCTCGAGCTTTAGAGAACAAGGTCTCTGCAGGTCTGGTTTGTGATCGCTCTTGACAGAGCATGTGATTTAATCCTCAGTGACCTCTCCTGGGTGGGCAAGTAAGGGGAGATTCAAAATGTCCACCATGGTCTGTCAAGGCTGAGCAGTGGAGGAGGATGTTCTTCAGTTTTTACGGACTTTCCACAGTCTGCTGGGTGGTTTACAGTGCTTTTACATGCAGAATTCAGTGAAGGCTCCTCTCCTTGTCCCCAGTAGGCTGTCAAAGAATGGGTGCATTTTAAAAAGAGAATATAATGTATGCCTCATGGATGCAGAGTGGCCTTAGAATGAGAAGACACGTAAAGCAGAGAAGGGCGAGAGAGTTGAATGGAAAGCGAAATGGCAGTTACGTCACTGAGTGAAAGGCTCGTCTTTGTCTCCAAACCATGACTGCCCATTGAGGCATGGCAGAGTGCTCCGTTCTGAATAACTCTTGGGTTGAAAATAACGTCATAGTAGTCTGAAGAGTAGAATAATTAGCAATGAGTGCAGACAGACTATACACTGTATATTGTCAATAAACCATTCTTGCCTTTTTTTCTGCCAGGCAGGGAGGTTTAGAGGTAAGGGTCAACATTATATTCACTATTTTATTCCTTACGAAATATATTAATATTTTTTCAACTCAAGAGGGATATTTCATAACTTGAGTCTAGGCAATAAGGTGATTGAAAGTGCATTCATTCATTTAACTAGCCATGTATTTGTGAGTGTGACTCATGTTCATTACATGAGCGTAAGGACAGATATTTGCCTTTTCTCAAAGGGGCCGCCTTTTAACTAGCAAGACTAACTGTGGATGCTAGCATGCTAATGACCAGATGTTCATCATGTCATATAAAATGTGTGGGCAGAGGTAAGTGTTCTCTGCATGTGTTAGAAACACATGTAAAGTATCCCCATTTTGCAAAAGGCAAACTTTAGATCACAAGCACTTCATCATATATTTTATCCTTTGTGGAATGACAAATATATGAAGGTAAAAATCTCCTTTCTCAGGCCTCTAGAAGTTGTTTTTATCGAGACAAAGAATGCTTAGTCAAGGTATTTTTAGTTTAGTTTCTTGCCTGAAGTCATTTCTCAAACAAGTTCACAAAAGTCAGTAGCTGTTGACAAAAGGCTGACATTACCAGGTTGAAGGACCTTCTACAGAGCAGTCACTCTAACCTCCAACCACTTCATTCATTTTAATTATTTGAAATAGCTACCAGTATTCTAAAGATTTACTGCATTTTATCTTTCATTTTTGTGCATTTCCTACTGAAACTCATATTCTAACCAGTTTACCAGAGATCACCAGTGGAAATCTCATCACAAACGCGTGCAGTATTTGTGTAATCATGAAGCACAAGCTCCTCTACAAGCTTGCACAATCATGGCTTCCTCACTCAATTGGTGACATGCTGTAGATGAATATATTTCCGCCTGACGAAACCTACATTTTCAGGCCGAGTGGTCCGAGGGCATGAAAGCTGTGTGATACTACATGTTCACACAGCATGTTAGCAGTCATGTGGACGTTGTGAATCCTACAACATGGAATGTGACATAAAGTACAAACGCTGGGAGCAGAAACTGACTCATGGTGTGCAGCAAAAAAAAAAAAAAAAAAAAAACAGGAATGACGCAAGGGAGGCTGAAGATGAAAATCTGTGTAAATGTTACTAAAACAAACTCTGACAGGCCTGAGTAGGCTTTTACATTATGAGGTTTCTCATGTAAATATGATATTTAAACTGTTCTACATCCTTCACCTATTTTTTAAAATCAGTGCTCCCTAATCATTTAGATTCATACCAATACCAAGGCCGGTTTTTTTTAACAACTCTGCATAAACTGATGTGACTCTCGTGCCTGAACCAGGGGACCTTTAGCGTAGCTTAGCATAAAGGCTGGAAACAGTGGGAAACAGCTAGCCAGGAGTGATGCCCCCATCTGCACTGCCAAGGTAAGAAACAATTAGTGACACAGGAACCAAATAATAACACTAAACTGGCTGTTGTACGTGTTTAACAAACCAGATACAGTCTGAAGTGTAGGCAGGCCAGCTTCCCAGCATACAAGCTAAACTAAGCGCTGCTAGCTGTGGCTTCATATTTAAAGTTCAGACATGACAGTTTTATAAACATACATCCAAAAATTTTGAACTATTCCTTTTCTTTCTTCATAAATGCTGACTGGTCACACAAATCTTCACTCCATAAACTGTTAATACTAAAATAATATAAAAGCACGCAGACATTCACCAGTGTAAAGTGTAACGTCTCACACTTAGTTTCAAACTGCTGAAATAAATAATAACTTAACACGGAAATGTATCGGAAATATCTTCAGGGGCTGAAAAATGCTACCCAGCGATAAATGCTTGTTTCTTCCTGACAGAATAATGCTGTCTTCCCTCAGTGTTTGTGTTCACACCGTCCATCAGCCCGCGCCTTTGTCTCTGCCCGTTTCTACAGCTGACTGCAATAATAAAACATTAGCTTTAAAAAAAAAGTGTCACACAAGTGGGCGGCGCGCGTGCACGTGCCCGCGTTACGCAAAGTGAACATTTGCATGGCTGCGCGTGCCGTCTGACGCCTCACGCGCCGCGAGCCCTCGCGCTCTATTAAACGAAATCCAATTACACATTTATTTGAATGTTTCCCACGAGCTCTCCCAGCCTGCCGCCACACTCACCGACGTCTAAAAACACTCCGCACTCCCCAGTCCGGCTGCGACACCCTCAAATCTTAAATCCGGTGGCTGTCACACTTCCTCCCGGCGCGAGGCAGAAACGTATCCGAGGCGCGGGATGGAGACGCGGGCACTCACCGCTGGATGCTGCCGACGGCCCGAGTCCGGCTCCGCGCTCCGGCTCCGCGCAGACCCCTCCTCTGTCACCTGTCCGCCTCTCGGGCTCTCTCGTGCTGCTTGTTTACGCTCCAATCCGGGGATTTCTCAGCCCCCCTCGCCCACCCCCCACCTCCATCATCGCAGAAGATACGTCCCTACATGTCGCCTCGGATTCTTTATTCAGGCTGCCATCTCCTGGCAGATGTGTCGCACTGGCTGCGGCTCGGCGGTTACGTAAGAGCAGATGAGGCGGTCGCGTGGTGGGGGTGTTAAGCCGATGAGGCGCGCGGTGGATTACTGGGGGGGGAAACAGTGAAAACGCACGCTGCCTTTGCGTTGCCATTGTTGCTGTTACATAAGCAGGACAGAAAGAACAGTGTGGAGAAAAGAAAAGAGGTCCATGAGATTGATCTTTAACTCCACCGAGCAGCCCCCCCCCCCCCCCCCCCCCCGGCGCCGCCGCCCCCCCCCCCCCCCCCCAGCATGTCTCATCATCGACCTGGTTCATTTATTCCCAGAAAATCACACCGTGAGACACAGACTGAAGCACCTCCCGCTCCACACAGCAAAACAAAAGTCATTATTTGGGGATTTGAATGACTGAATGAGAGTCAAACTACTTCCTGAGTAGGTTTAGCGAACATTCAGGCAAATCTAAAGTAAATGTAGTGCTGAACTGAATCAAGTGCACTAAAGGTCCTAGATTAGATTTACATTGAGCATGACATATTTTTATATACAGGCATTGGAAAAAAATGACTAAATTAACTCATTATTCTTCAGTTTTACAAAAAATTGATAGAATAGAATAGAATAGAATAGAATACTTTTGTGGTGTAATGATTAGTGTAAGAAATGTAGGTTGGTATAACACAGGTAAAAAAAAAAAAGGTCACCACAAGGCCTTTTGTTACCTTTCTAAAATAACATTTAGATTCTGAAGTTTGATGAGTCTTGAATGTGCTTTCCCCACAGTTCCCACACCTTCGTCCCAAGATGTTTGGGTGCTTCATCCCCAGTGAACACACACACAGCATGGATTTTTTCACTTCTGCACTCGAGTTTCGTGGAACTTGAAACAATGAATGAGGAAGTGGAGCAGAAAGAGAGGAAGGGCAAAGTGAAGCATGTTTGTGTGTATGTGCATGTGGGGAGGGGGGGGTCTTTCTCTCCTGTAATGAGTCTGATTTTATAATTGGGCCGCCCTAGGGCTCAACTCCGCTCGCTCTCGTTTCCTTTTCACTTGCTGTGGATGCTATGAAAACTCATCCTTCTGTTGTCAGAGTGCATCACAGCGTAGCACCGCATCTCTGCACGGACCCTTGCACAAACATGCATACAAGAAACTGAAATGCACACTCTGATCACTACATACAGACGAACACACATGATGGCAGCATGGACAGGAACTGCATCGTGACTATCACACCTGCAAATCAATGGATGCACAGAAAACACTACCAACACAGAAAACATCAGAGCTGTGGTCGTTTATTAACAATGACAGACAACATGCTGATTAATAGGATTCACAAAACAGACATCCAGTGTATGTGTGTGTGTGCGCGCGCGTGTGTGTGTTCCCTCTGTGAACATTTAAACACATTGATCCAGATAGAAAACGTAGCTTTGTCCATTGATTGCTATGCATCAGTACTTCCTCTCTTATTGGCTCAATGACTTCAGAGCCACGAGGCCCCTCAGACACGATGACGTTATTCCTTTAACGTAATTACTCCTCCATTACCTCGTGAGTAGAATCCACATTTTTTTATTCTGCCACTAATCATTTACTAATGTCTTTTAGCAGCAGCCGATATTGATCGCTGGCCACCCGTCCTCTGAAGAAAGTAAAAAAATCACAATGGTGTCTCTTATGGCGGGAACTTAAACCTCGTCCTTAGCGCTTCCTCTAAGATAGCTTAGTCACTGTTTCCTCAGCTAAGAGAGAAACTGCTGAAAGTAATCACCTAAAGCCAGCATCCTTGAAAGCATGCTTTCATTAGTTTGAAAGGATTTGATATACACACATTTCTTTTTTCATTATATTCAGCACCAGAATGTATATACAAAATGGCATATTCCTTTCTGAACACAACATTGGAAAGTAATAATAATAATAAT
>JAOXYL010000036.1:3618160-3632113 GCA_028564955.1 Terapon puta
GGCAGCATTGACCCAATTTCCCCTCATGTGGTCATTAAAATTGTATTAAAGTTGCCATCCCTGAGACTGGTGGAGGCGGGGAACAGTCTCATGAGGCCAGACTTCTCGTCATGGGGACATTACATCAGCACACGCACCGCATTTTGTTTTCAAGCACATTTCAATTCCACATGCAAGGTGGAATTTTTATTGAACCTCCCTTTAATTCACTGAGAACGCTACTTTTCATGCTGCTTCGACTATAATCACACACGAAACCAGTCAGCTTCACAGTATTTGTGGCCATTGCAGTAGTTGTTCCTCAGCTAAGGGTGCCAAGATAGGGGGCATTGAGTGTAGGTACTGAGTCCTCATCCAGGTGAGCACAGCTGTCTCCCACTCACAATAACATTATCTTTGTATGTTTTAAACGTGATATGAGTGCATTGTTGATAGGTTTGTTTCTTATTCACTATGGCGACAGCACAGTTACTAGGTAGGATTGTGCTGATTAAATCCTTTTAGATTACTTGTTAAATCAAAATAGATTTAGCGTTCAACCTTTACAAGTATGTAACTAAAGATATGGAAAACTAAAACCACAGTCTGAAGCTACATATGAAAAATTAGATGAGCAGCAGAAAATATGAAATGTAGATTGAAGGTACCTGACACAACGTAATAGAGGTGTTACCTACTACCACACTTCTCAGAAGCTACAGTACATGCTCCTTTTATGGATGCATATAAGTATTGTATATGTATTACATGGATATAAAAAAATGAAAATGATCAATTATCATTATCAATCCACTTGAGAAGCCAGCTTGAATCACAGGTGCCCTGTACGTGCACATTTAGATTTTTTTCTTTTCTCCATCACTAGCATGACTATATCTATTTTTTTTTTGAGTAGAAAACACAAGGTCACCTGAGGAACACCAAGTTTCATGACTGCATCATCTTTGGCTGTTTGTCATTAGCCTCAAGGAGGCTTTTTCAATTAGAGAAATGACTTTCTTTTTCCCCATCATGATTTCCCAGCCTCGGGTTATCTCAACGCAAAGTATCATGGGAACAAAGTAAAAAATCCCTTTTTTAAAGGAATTGATGGAGTAAAACATTTATTAGCTTCTAAGCTTTGTACATTCACCCATTATCCACACTGCTTATCCTGACTCACAGGGTCGCAAGGGGTGCTGGAGTCTAGCTGTCATTGGTCAAGAGACAGGGTAAACCCTGGACTGGCCGCCAGTCAATCACAGATCTAAACTTAGTAAATCTGTGTATTTTGATAAGCAGGAATGGTGTCCAAAGTGGAACCAGCTGGAACCAACCATATTGTTTTGAACTTGCAAAAAGACTCTTTTTCAACCCTGACACTTATATAATATTAAAAGGGGGCTTTGGACATAGTAGAAGAGGTTTGGTGGACATCATTCTAATTTTGCTAATCTCGCTGGTTGCCAATCGAGGTTGATAAAGGTCATATTTTACATAATGCCCTTTAAACCTCCAAAAAAATCAAAATAAACCCAGCACCTGTTTGCCAGCACCTGCTCTTTTCTGCATCCTCTGTACATTGTCGATCTCATAGACCTTGATCTCGTAGGCCTCTGGGATTCCCCGTTCCACCCAGCGAGACTGCAGACCACTAGCCGAGCGTCTCATGGACAGTGGTGTATCATGGGATACACGACGCGGGTGAGTACCTACAGCAGGGTGTGGCAGAAAGTGCAGTGAGATGCTTTATCTCAACTTTCTCGTCTCCTTTTTCTGATTCTTGTACTGTAATGAGCATATACATGGTTCAAATGTTGTGATAGTCTCAATTTAAAAAATACCATATCAAACTACAAAATTTATAATAGTATTATATTTTAGTTTATATCTAATGTTGTTGATTTTACACTTACTGATATTAAAACCAGGCACTGTTTGCTGCAAGTCAATTTAAAAATGTGCCTCAGAATTTTTACTTGCAATAGATTTGCATTGAATGACATTAACTTAAACTAAGCAACATGGACTAGATTATTCTGCTTTGTTCTATGGTCAAGTTTTTATCTCTTTTTATAAATAAAGTGTATAAATATCCTTGATCTGCTACATTGGTATTATCAACAAAGATTTAGAAAGCAGGCTGTGAAAAAAAGAACTAAGTACTATATGTTTGATAAATGAAGACTATCTGTCTATCCCTAAGTAGCCTTCAATGCCCAGGACGTGCTCTCCTGGGGAACTGAAAGGTTTGCCTGAGGGCAAAGGCAGCTTGCCAGGGTTGCAATAATATTCACTTAAATCAAGGAGACACGATTTTTTGATTCTGGATTGACTGGGTTTGCTAGTACAAGAAAAGAAATGTGTGTGTACATATACATATATATATATATATATATATATATTCCCATATTTATTGCTCCATTAGCACTTTTCACTATGTTATCCATGTTTTCAACTAAATACTATTAAGGGTTTCTCAGTGTATATCCATTAGTATGTGTTGTTACTATGCACACAGTCATCGTCATAATTTACTTATCAACTAAACACTCTTCATATTCTGCATCTGTGCGGCCAACAGTAAGTGCTGCCACTTGATTCATGTATAAATGATGTGACCTCCAACACAATTAGGCTTTTAATGGCAGTAAGGAAACTAGGTCTGACTACATTCTACAGATGTGTGTCATTTCCAATTAATGTCACATTAATATGTTATGTGGTCAGACTACAACTATCATGCATAGACAATGTGTTATTTATGGTTTGGAAATTGTATATTCAAGATCATGTTCAGAGAAAAAAATAATAATTTCTGTTGTTTTAAATTTCTGTAGGGCACTTTGTGCTACTTTCTGTATGAAAAGTACAAATGAAGTTTGATTTGATTTGATGGTATATTTGTCAACATTGAGACCACAGCTTTTAAAGTTATATTCTTTTAAAAGTAGAACTGCATTGAAATTTCCATGAAATGTAACATCTGAATATTTCAAATGACACATGATTCAGCACTTTATGCTGACAATTTTACATTTGCATTTATTTTGATTGGTGTGCGTGTACCAGTGATTTGGAAAATGTCAGGTTAGAAATTATTATAAAAGTGCATGACTGTATCACAGTGCTACAGTAATAAAAAAAATCAAGTAAAAGAAACCATGGCATACATTAAAATATCTGCCAGTTCATGATTATATTGTCTTGAAAATAATAGAAACAAGTGTATGAATCAATCAATTACCTCTAGATTATCATTAAAAATTCCACATGAATACCAGCTAAATATTTTTTAAACGACCTTTACAAATATAACTTATAACACCAAGAACACATTTTGCACTTGCGTTAGATTCTTGTCTTTCCAGAAGAGAAAGTCATTCACCTCTATTCATTAAAGGCCAGTTATTCCAGATGTGTTACCTGTGTTGCCTCTCCTCCGAGATGATCGGCTGCTCCGGGCCACACTAAGGAGAGAGCTGCTCCGGTCACTGACAGAATCTCTGGCTGAAGTGCTGCTGGCTGTGGCTTCACTGTCCCTCACCATGCTGTCATATCCACTGCTCACCATACTGTTCCTGTTAGAAAAGTGTAGGGATGTCTTCCCCATGGCTGGTGGCAAATCTCCACTCAACACACTGGTGGTGTCACTCGCATGTCCACTCAGGTGATCAGGAACGCGCGGAGCAGTCACAAGGCTGTAAGGCGAGGGAATTGTGGTCATCTGTTCCAGTCCTCCCGAAGTGGGGCTGGAAGCCCTTTCCTTGAGAAGGTCCGAGATCCGGCCATTGACAAACCCCTGAATGACAGATTTTGTGGAAGAACAGGTAGAGCTCTGGCTCGGAGTCCGACTGATGGAATGAAAAGACCGAGGAGGGGAAGAGGAGAGAAACGAGGACGTCCGTTCGAAGCAGACAGTTTTACTGTCTGGAGAAAGGCTGGCACTGCGGTTGATGGACTGGCGCAGGCCTTTGTGGGGGAGACTAAGGTTCTTAATACTGGGGGCAGAGAGTCGCCGGACTTTGGGGCTGGTGATCTTGAGTTTTCCAACAGCGGAGAGTTTGGAATGGGTATGCCTCGTAGATTGACTTACAGGGTCTTCAGGGGCAAAGAAGTGATGACTTTGGTCAGACCGGGGATTCTTCCTGGGGCTCCTGCTAGCCCTTGGTAAGGTGTGATCTCCCTCATGGCCTTTATAGCTTCCCTTACCAGCCCCTTCAGTACTACCTTTGGAACTCCCCTTGGAGCTCATAGAAGTATTACTACTGCCACTATCAAGGGTTGGGAAGTCTTTTGGGGTTCTCCCGAGTGAATTAGTCCTGGTAGCCAGCTGTTGCAGTTTGGCAGTAAAAAGCCTACTACTATCATCAATTGGTGACATCAGCCTCCCATTTACATTATCATGTTTCATTCTTTGACTTGTGTTCTTAAACAAGGATTCAACACCTTTTCTAGGAGCACTACTAGCATGTTCTTTGTGCTCTGTTCCATGTTTCCGAGACGAGGCGGTGTGTAGGCTGTGGTTTGCTGAAGACTGCTGTCTGCCCTGCCTCCTTGCTAGAGTTACCCCTGGGCTACACGGGGTAGATGATGTCATCCCCCTTGGTTCTCTGTGGTCGTCTGCCATGTAACCACCATGGTAGCTGGCTTGGTTGTTGGCATTTTGCCAGCCTCTAGGCAAACTACCTGTTTCAAAGAAAGCAGTGGTGGTTTCTTGGCAACCAGATGAAACATCAGTTCTCTTGGGGGGATTCCCAACACGTCTGAAACTGGTTTCTCCCCCCTCTGAGCCCCTTGGAGTATTAGTGGAATAAACATGCTCCCTGTCTCTAGGGTGGCTCTTCTCTGTATTTTTTGATCCCTTTCCACATGTTTTGTTTTCTGCAGTTTCATCACGGAAAGCTGAATTTCCCCAACTTATTGGGCCATCTGTGGTTTGGCTAAAAGATGAGTCATGTACTTTGTTAGACTTTTTGACATGTGTATCAGAAGCAAAAGCCCCATTCTTCTTTTCACGAGCTTGTCCGTTTTGTGGACATTTGATATCATTTCCTTTGAGCACAAACATGGCTTCTCTGTCACTATCTAAGTCACAATCCATATCTGTATTAATCAGCATGGGATTTATAAATGAAGGTAAACACCTTTTTTCCCTTCTGGAGTGATACTGGGGGTTTTCAGTGCAACCCTCTGTAGCTGCAGACTGAACAGAGCTTTTATTTGTATGAGAGGAACCTGCAGCTACAGATTCTTCACTGACATTGCTGATTATTCTGATTGGTTGAGAGCTGGCAGAGCCTTGAACATGTGTCTCTGATTGGTCTCTTATACAAATAATGTTTCCACCAGCCCTTCCTTTTTTTAATGTTCCACTGATGGTCACCTCCTCCACCATAGAGAAGACAAGTTCATCTTGACCTTTTAGGTCCAGTGGCTGTTGAACAGTTACTGTGATAGTAGCCTTCATTTCCTTATCATCCTCTGTTGGGCGATTAGGTAAGACATCTCCAAGTATAACACTGGTCGCCAAAGACTGTGAAGAGCAGAAAGAGGAAGGAGATATGGGGGAGCTCTTGCCAACTGGTGAGGTCCTTTTGTCTGGTTTGAACCAATCAGCAGCTTCAGGACTCTTCTGTTTACACGTTGGCTGAACTGCAAGGGAACTAGCAATAGCCATGCCCTGAGCTTCCACATCAAAGTCCCGAGAAGAGAGTTTATCATCTGACTTAAGGGTTACATTTTTGGGCCGCTCAGAGCGGCAGGTCATGTTAAGACTGAGAGTTTGGTTTAGCAGTTCCTCACTGGAACTGGTTGCACTACACTCCTCACAATCATACAGACCTGAATCCTCTCTCTGAAAACTGTCTCCAGGGAAGGCACCATCTGTTTTCTTTTCTCCAACAGAGGTCTGACTGCAGCCTAACCCCTGATTCAAAGTCTGTGGTGTTTCTGATGAGTCTGTCTGTTTCCCTGTTTCTTTCTGGGACTGTGATTTGGTTGGGGTATTGTTAACAGGAGGTCCTTTTGAGGAAGTCTTAAGCATATCGATTGTTGTCTCACTTCCATCAATACAGCCCAAGCGCTCTTGAAGTTCTGCAAATGTGTCACATTTAAGACAGTCCCTCTCTGGCCCCTTTTTGTCCGCTTTTAGTACTTCAGTATTTCCTTGAACAGTTTCTTCGTTCTTCTTCTCTCCATGGAGCTGAGGAATTCTCAGAAGCTCTTGGAGCAGAGCGGTAAACTCCGGGTCATCCATGTCAGCCTTGTTAGGATGCAAAGATGGTATGATGGGCACAAATTCAGGTTGTAATAGCCTTGAGGTTACTTTGGACTGGACCAAACCATCAGAGTCAAGTTGGATGACTGTGTCACAGGACTGGTCACTACTGGAGCGCTCGTCCAGTTCACCACGCAAACGGAAACGAGGAACGTCAACATCTACCTCTTCGGTAGAGTGGAACGCCCGCAGAGACAAAGACTGAGGCCCTCTCTCACAATCCTTTGTCAAACTCCTCCCACAGGGAGAGCATGAGCTGGACTGCTGTTGAATAAAGAAGAATTGTTGAATTACTTCTAGAACTGGACTATTGAAAACATAAATTAACAAATAAATCGTGGTTGGACAGCACATACAAGTTCTAAAACAAATGATCAAATCTTTGCTTTAGAAAAAGTGAGAAAGCACTATGACACTTAAAAGGTAGATTGGTATATAGACTTCACAGGGCATGTATGGTACCTTTGTCCTCTTCTGTGTCCTGCGGATACGAGAAGCCAGCTGGGTGATGGATAAGGCCTCTTGAAGATGTGCCAGTGAATCACTAATCTGAGCGATAACTGTGGTATGGCAATTTACATGGCCCAAGGACTCTCGAAGGAGCATAGTCAACTTACTACCCCTGTGAAGAGACAGTGCAAATGTTTAGCCATTACCTCATCTATTTTAAGCTCCAAGCAGCATATCTATGAATTTCCACATTTTTTATGCAGTTGTTATTGTAGTCCCTTCAGTTCAGACAAAATGGAGTTACATACAAAAATTTGACTATTTTTGGAAACTAATTTACAAGATTCACTATCAAAGTAATGAATGCAATTAACTCTACACCAGCGTATGTCAAAATGTTTACATCAATAATCATTTTGGAATTCTTACTTTTTGGGGGTGGTTTTGTGTCCACTTAGTAGAGACAAGACAACAGGACCCAGTTCAGAATATGGAGGTTTATTTCTGCTCATACCTCTCATACCACTACACACATCGATCATGGTCAACTTAGTAGGGCCCCGTGAGCCTAAGGATGGAAATCAGAGCACAGAGGAGAGTGTTAATGCAAAAGACCTTATAATCCTTAAAAATGCAAATAAAAAGCACATGAATTCTAAGATATATATTAAACACTGTATTAAATCAGCAGTGATTCACAAGAGACAAGCCGCCCTGGTAGTTGAATAATTCATTACAACCTTTGCCAGTGGTGCTGCTTTCTGTGCGAGGTGGCTGGACATGGAGAGTGAAGAACATTATGGAGCTGTGGGACAGGTACGTAACAAAGTCACTGTGCCGACGTGCTGCAATGGCTGCATCAAGGAGAGAAGCAGCCCGCTCAGCAGTAGGAGCCTTCACTCGGTTGTGGTTACGTATCTGGGTGGAGAACAAACGATAGTCATGAATCCCATGTTGGAGTATATTGTTATAACCACATAAATCATCTGCCATCTGATTTCTGTCAATCTGCTGCATGATATGGATATCAGATTACTGAACAAATTCAGAGAACTGTCTAGCCTTGGCAGAGGTTTGTTCCTTCTGCCTGATTTTTGGTGCTGACTGTTGTGTCATTCTTCTCAGTAATAGAATAATTTGGAAAAACCATTCAGTTCATAAAGCAGGATCCATTTTCCTTGATGATGAAGAAATCGTGAGAAATGCACAGTGCGAGGGAGGACACAGCTGCACAATCATAATGCAATCACATAATCTTTAACGCAATCTAATGGGTTTGACTCACTACCAGTATTATCTTCTCACATACAGTGTAGACCATTGTCCAAATTGACTATCTAAATAAACATTAACATTAATCCTACCATATTTAGGGGGAATAGCCTAAATTAACTGAGAGGGATCCAAAACAAGAAGTTTGTTACGAAATCTAAAACATGACTGATACCTGGAGAGATTTTATCAGACTATGGCTTCTGGTTCATAACTATTTGAGGAATTCTATTCAACTAATCAAATATATTTTTTGTAAGTAAACTCTCAGTTTGAGTCTTTGATAATTTGCCAGCAAAGCAGAGCCAAGAAAATCTCAATTGTCAGTCCTAAACACTTTTGAGATTCATTAGACTCTGCACAACAACATCAATAACAATAATTCGATAATAATAACTTTGAATAATTTATATAAACAATCTGTTTTTTAGATGTATTTGATTTTAAGGCTGATTATGTTCTTCAAAGGAATACGCAGAGAATTTGGGTCAATGGACCCTTGTTTGTTTGCGCTTAAAAAGAGTGACCGATTTGGGACACTGCAGGAGCAGCATTTCATTTAAGAGGCCTCCTTGTTCTGAATAAAAAACATTTTCATTCTACCTGTATTCCATAGACAGGGTCTTCTTGGAGTCTAATATGGGCTTTAGGGCTGTCCTGGACACTGCCTAATGAGGGGACAACCTCCCCCAGCAGATCCCTCAGTGTATCCTCCTCTCCACAGCAGAGCTCTATAGCAGATACTGATACAGTCAGATCAGTCCAGGTCTTCTCTCTCCGCCGCTCGATGGCACTGTACAGCCAGGAGATGGCACAGGGAATCACCCCGAGCTTCTGGATGCTCTCCCCACTCCCTACCATGCTGGACCAGGACCCTGAGGCAGACAACAGAGCAAATGGATGTATGCATGCTTCAGACATGCTACATGCACATTCTGGCCTTTAAATACAGGGGAACCCCGTCAGCACATTGAGTATACATTTTGAAAAGAACATGAGTCAAGCACTGGGTTACACAGATCACAAGACACGGCATACATTTAAAAAAAAAAAAACATGGAGCAGAGTTTACAAGAGCACTCCCACAAACACCTTCAGATTTTCTTATGGACGACTGCCATACTGTATGTTGAAGTACACTATTGCCCCACATTAGTACTGAGTTATGGACCTGTTTTACCCCCTCTTGCCTTAGCCAAAATGTAATTGAATGAGGATAAGAGAATTGGTTTACTCCAATTAAAGGCCAAGCTGCTTGCCGTTATTCAGAGAGAATAGTATTCTGTGGAAGAGATTGATATCCCCTGGCTGTGGTCCACATGTAGTTTGTATTGGCCGGCTAATTCAATCAGATTTACGGAGAGTGGCGTCATGTGAAAAAGCAGCTCCAAGGAGACCCTGTCCTTACCCTCTGTGTGCCTGTGTGTGTGTGTGTGCTGCAAATCTATTAAGGCCCTTCACCGATGCTAAGTGCAGGGTCCATCTCTCTAATAGAAACATATTACAGAGTCCATTTTGTTTACAGTCCCCACAGAGCTCAGTGCTTCAGCAGAATAAAATAAAATATTTGTGTCTTTTTGTGCAATATGCTGACATGTCTATCCAGCAACAGGAAGCTTTTAAAAAAGCACATGTGCTGCATAATTGATGAATGGGCTTTTATTTACAAAGTAACAGGTGACCGATGAATGACTGAGTAGGTGAAAGTTGGAATGGCAACACTTTTCTGTCACTACTGCGTGAAAAAGGAAGACAGAGAAAGACAAATGGAGCAAGAGCAAAAGAACAAGGAAACGTGTAGCAAGATTGATAAGAGGAGAAAATGGAGACAGGGAGTTTAAGTGATAGAGAGGAGAATGATTGCAGGAGTGGGACAGAGAGGCAGGGGGAGGGAAAGGAAGGGGGGGTGGATGGCCCCTGAGCACAGATAAAAGCGTCCCACTCCCATCTTAAGATTTTAACCCGTGGCCTCTCGCAGTGACCGATTACTCACCCACATCAGCACATCCCAAACCGAGGACGCATCCATCGCTGCCGCTGAGCACGCAGCGGATGACATCAGCCAAGACGCCTGCACACACCTCAGCCTGGTCAGAGAGAACAAAGGACGGCGAGCATCTTATGATTCATCTCAACACTGAAAAAGCACATCCAGTGAAGCAGGGGAAGGATGCATACTGATTCTGTAGATTCCCTTGGGCTCAGATACTGTAAGCAGAGCTCGAAGAAGCTTGAATATAATTGATGGACTGTGTAATTGTGGTGGCTATCCAGGCCCTATCATTTTTCAGGTCATCAGACTAAGAGAGCAGACCAACCGTGGTGTGTAGTGAGCAGAAGGGATAACATGCATATCTTTGAGAAAACACAGGATGCGCTGGACTAATGCGACACTTTCAAAACAAATCCATCTATTTCAGTATTTAGTCAGCACAACTGGAAACATTTAAAACCATAACTGAATAGTGCCCAGCAGTAATCAGGATAAAGAACCAAACCTGGCTTGACTCTTGAGGATAGGCAGCATCAAAGTTGAAGGTCTTCAGATGATTTTTGCCATCTCTGCCCAGTGTCATCGTAGTGTGTGGTTGGCTTTTGCCGACCGGTTCCATTACAGTGACTCTTTTCTTGGACGGGTCAACCCAGAGAGCAGATTGTTGGCCTTGGCCCTCTGACAGTGTTGGGTTCACCCTCAGCACGACTTTAACCTGTACATACACCAAAGGAGATGGAACCATGGTCAAAATATAAATTCTACATTTGATATGATTCTACCACATATCTGGTAGATTGCCATGAAACTTGAGCAAATATCTGCATTATCATCATGCGTATATTAGTCAAGAACAGCTCAAAGAGCGGTTAGCATGGCTGGTAACTTTCAGTTAAAGGTATAACGAGTAGGACTTGTTCATTGCTGCGGGCAACTAAAACATAGCTGTAAACAAAGTTGGCTCCTCCTCCCCAGCTTACATGTTGGCTTAGGATTACACGCCACTGGTTGAAGCCCAGAAGAGTCCCTAACACACCAAAATGGGAAAATCTAGGCAGCGGACAGCATCTCTTCAGATACAGACACCATCACACTTTTCCAGTGGGTCATCAAGTCTATCTACAAACATATTACTGCACCCTAATGATGAGTCAGGGGCGTGTACTGCTTAAACTGATTTGCCACCCCAGTTACCATCCAATTATCCTAAACTATGATTGGCTACCCAGCCAGAGTTGGAACCAACAAGTAAACCAAAACTTTTCTTTCAAAAATAGTAAAAACCTTTTTTGAAGTCCTTCAAAGCCAAGATAAGAGCAGACAATCAAAACTATTGGTTGTAATTAAGGAGATATGCCAAATATTGTACACACATGGGCTTATTTATTGCAATTTTGTTGTTTTTGCTGTTACTTTATATTACATTTGTATGGTACCATTTTGCCATGTTGTGATTGATAGGTCTGATTATCTTTTAAATGAAAATTCTGAACTGGAATGTAATAGACTGTAAGATACTTTAATGTTAATTAATTGGAGCTGATATGAATTGTGCAGCAAGAAATGAAAAATTAAAGCCAGTCTGACGTGTGTGTGTGTGTGTGTGTGTGTGTGTGTGTGTGTGTGTATGTGTGTGTGTGTGTGTGTGTGTGTGCTTCATGAGCTCCTGCATAACTCTTGGGCCACTCGAGTCAAAAATGTCTGGACATGCCACTGTGCTGAGTCAGCAAATGAGCAGCTACAGGCTAAAGGATGTAGAAGAAACTCAACACACACACACACATATATATACATCTGAGCGTCCGACAACACTGTATATAGTGAGAAAAAAAAAAAAAAAGAAATATATAAAGAAATATAATACATAAAACTATATACAGATATATAAATGTACATACAGATTGTACGTATGCCACGAAATCTTCAAACTGGTTGTGTAAAGCTGCCTGTTATATTATCAGTTGCTGTGTTTTTTTGGTTCTATTTATACAGTGGTTTTTAAAAGCAGTTGAGGACTATGTTTACCAAAACTCAGGAGTGTGACATCAAATGAAGCTGTGTGAAAGAGAAGTAAAAGTCAGATGTCAGCTCAGAGCCCCTGCTGCTCTGTCATGGCAGGCTAAGATACTGTTTTATGCAATGTGGGTTGCGAGAACTCTCGGTTGGAAAAGAGAAACCTTGGCAGAACAAAGTAGTAAATGTCAAAAGGGATTAGGTTTGAGCATTACGATGGTGAGCTAAAGATTGCGTGCCTGGCTGTTGTGAATGCACCCAGCTGACAGCACTTCAGTGAGGAAAGTTTGTACCCTTTAACACACCTCTTTTGCTTCATAACCATCAACTGATTTGTGTGAATAAAAAAAAGAGCACCATGGTTTTTAATGTTAAACTGAGATAAAAACATGTTTTCGTTATGCTGCCGTAGACAGTTGATCCAGTTAGTGCAGAAACTATGCATGCACTTAAAACTGCATGGCTACGCATACCCCCTGCTATATTTCCGCATGTCATGACATTAATTCCTTAATGCAGTTCTATTCAGGAAGCTTTAGGATTTAGAGGCTTTAAGGTCTTAAATTAAGTTACCCCCTGACCCTGACAGCCATTTAACAATGTTCATAGGTCTTAGTCTGCAGGAAGACAAGACAACATTCACCTAACAAAAGACAATAAGCTCTATTAAGGGTTATAAACCAATTATGAAATTATTCCTAATCAGGATTGAGGGCTGCAAGATTGCAAGCAGCCCCGTATGCTATGACACCCAATCAAATGCGGTTTTCTTGAAACTGTCCAGGTCTGCATTACACCACAATGACATCATCCGTCTGATCAATTTGAAAATCTGAAGGCCATATTCAGTGATTCGCAGTGCCTGTGAAGGATCCTTCCCTTTAGCCTGCTCATAATTTTAAAGCCTTATGCAAGAAGTGGCTCCCTAAACCTATTGAACATGTGTCAAACCCTATTTATGAGGGTTAAATTATTCAGGACCCATTTACAGGCGGAGAAAATCCCTCTCCGTTCTCACACATGTATATAGTCTGGAACACGGAACTGAGTGCTCGAGCAGGTGTGGCCGGCTGTGGGGTCTATCTGAGCCCTTATCTGTAACTCTAGACTAAACCCAAGAGTCCATCTATCTGAGACGAGGGGAGGCAGGCAGCCATATTGATCTACCCAGTTTCTCCCAGAGGAGGAGAGTAGAGGGGAGGGGAGGACCAAGATGGAGACATTAGCACCACATTACAGTGTATCATAAAGAAGGGCTGATATAGGATCTCCTCCAAATTGACTGTGATGTCTTTACTCTGCAACAAGGGTGGTAAAAACACTTCCAAGATGGTGGTTGTGGACAGAGCTGGTAGTACACACGTTCTTATATACACCACCAACCCAGACCTATTCTATGTATTTACACAATATCAGATACTCACATACCACATGTACACCGGTGTCTCAGCAGACACTTCAGGTAAGATGACCGTTAGTGGAACTGTGTATATCTGTATGTATATGTGTGTATTATCTATTTGAATATGATATGGAATATACAGCAGATAATGCATGTTGTATACATCCTTTACAACACACACCATAGAGGACAAACAGGTTGCGTGCCTCTTCCATTATTGAGTGTGTGGTTTGTTTGGCGGTTGTTTTCTGTGCACGTGATGTACCGCCAAGAGCCGAGTCAAGAGTTCAAATGTTGTGAACTCCGGACCCAAGCTGTGTTGATCTTAATGGGCGCAGTTAATGGCACCGCAGTTAATGGAGCGCTGTGAAGATGATTTGTTTCTGGACATAACTACATGAAAATAAATTATCATCTATCACTGTGACCAAAGCAAAAACATGTTTTTAGGTGAAATATTAGCCCTCAGTTTAAGCTTTCAGGTTTGCGTGAGTCACAGTTGTAGTATTGCAACAATGTGTAAAAAATACATGATTCGTTTTAACACCTCACAATAGCTAAAAT
>JAOXYL010000036.1:3644125-3655966 GCA_028564955.1 Terapon puta
TGATGAACACAAAGTGAAATAATAAAAAGGCCTCAGAAGACCGGCAGAAATAAAGTGCCGCATCAAAGTGGACAGGCAGGGGTCAGTGGACACCAGAGTTCACCCCCCTGTATTAAAAAGTGGCTGGGATTACTGGGGAGTCCTGCTGAAACAGAGCAGTGACAGAGACGGACAGATGACTCAGGTAGCTGATGTGATTTGTATCCCCTTGTTTAAAATGAAGAAATCAAATGCATTCAAGCTCTTTTTACATATGTTTAAAATAAGGGGGGACTTCATTCATAAAAACAGTGTTCAACTGAGTTTTTGCTGCTGCAGCAGCTGAGCATCCTCACTGATGAAAAGGGACACAATCTGCGCCATCAGTGAAGGTATTTTATTGGGTTTTTTTTTTTTGTTTGTTTTTCTTTTTATTTAAGCATGGCATTACATCCAGAGGCTGTGCAGAGTTTGGCTCAGATGGGACATCAGTCGGCTTAGTGATCTTACTAGATGGCCCCTGGATGACCTTATTAGATGGCCTTTATGTAACCTTATTAGTGTACATGCCTTTAAATAACTTCATTATATTTTACATTGCGTGATCAATAAGTATATAGTACATGCTGTATGTGGAAGAGAGATTGATTGGTCACAATCTATCAAGATGACGCAGACCAAGAAAAAAACATCCTGGGTAACACTAAAGAATGCGGGTGTAGTGTGGGGGTAAGGCATTAGTGTGTGTTGTTTCTTTTCTGTTCTTCACAAACAGACTGGCTTGTGACCATGCGTATGAAGTCGGATGACATGAGGAGACTGCGTGATATGGGGAGACACCCAGTCGGAAGAAGAATACAATCATTTGCGTCATTTGTCCTTGTGTAATTGTAACAATACCTGGACCAGGGAAAGACAGAGCATCAGACTTGGTGAACTGACACTGAGAGGTGTTGTTGGTCAGGGACGCTTAGTCTAGTCCAGAGCTCTGTAAACAATCTCATTTTCTATTAATACTTTTGCTGTTAGCTGTCAATAAAACTAAATTGATCGTCTCCTGCGTACTCCATCAAACAAACACATGAGTTTAAGATTATAAACTCAACAGTACGCAGCCTTTATAAATGAGGCCCCTTGTCAGGAGGCTTTCCAATCGTATGGACGATATGACTCATCTGAGGATGCAACACATTGTCTTTGGTGATGAGGCATAAGATGTGAGAAAATGCCTGACAATGCAGTAAAATATGGCTTCTCACTATAGTGGAAGAGTGGAGTTTCCAACAGCATTTCTGTGCCAATACACCCAAGAGACCACACATCACTCACCTCGCTGAAGGGATGTCCCAGCAAGACCTCTGGAGATCTAAGACACGCAGGAGAATCACAAACACATTACTGAGGCTGTAAAAGACTAAAAGTATTCCAATTCCACTTACGGTCTACGCTTAACTGTCTATGAGTTACTTACCTGTACCACAGGATCTGAACAGTCACACCCCTCCATACCATGGGATTTTGTGTTGCTAAGCCAAAGTCTTTCAGTGGCTGCCGTAGATGGTCCACCATCATTATGTTCTCTGGTTTCACATCCGTGTGGACAATTAGAAACTACAGCACAGTAGCCAACTGAAATCACAAGTAACAGTGTGATGATGTGACTAAATGTTTTACAGCTCAGATAAGATTTAACAGTATTTACATGACAATTTGTGCGAAATCATTTCGATTAAAATAGCATACCCGTTTCAATGTGGGGCAGATCACTGCCAGCTGGAAGCGTTGACAACTACTACCCTGAAGGAAGCCCCAGAGACTTACAGCTTGTTTCTCCTATTCAAGGATATAATGCCCCTCGTAGTTGAAGGAGTCTGTCCAACTGATGATGTTTCATTTTTCTCCACCAAACTCCCTCAGCTTTCTTGGGATGACCTCATGGGAGAGATTCAATATGAATGCAACATGTTTTTATATAGGAAAAGTTATTAACATTAATTGTACTGCACTCAATGTGTTCCCTGCTTTTGTGGACACTTAAAGTCACAGTTTCGTTGGTGGAAAACTTGTGGCACTGGGCGACCGCCCCAAAGGTGCCAGGAACTTCTGCACCTCATAAAAAGTGGTGGAGGAGGTGATGAGGCCACCCTCCACGAGCTGCCCTGATTGTCAGTCATGGTTTTCTTTCTCCTGACTGTAGAGTAAAAGAAGGAATTTAGCAATATTGCAATTACAATATTAAAATGCATAAAATTAAAACTACTAATAACCCATTTTTTTTAACTTTCAAACTCTTTATGCCCACCAATCTTTTTTTTTGTTTCTGTAAGATTCATATTGGTTAGTTTGTAGTTTGTGTGTGTAAAAATAAAGCACACAAACGAACCAACAAAACTATATGGGATTCCATATTTACATTGCAAACAAGCGTTGAAGAAAGCCTTACTTCAGGAGGATACTAACAAGGAGCATTTGGATCGTTAATCAAACTTACCAGACTTCGAAAGTCGAATTAAAGTCGATTGTGATGACTGCACGTCAAAATGTTTCGAGGTAGTTTTCAAGCAATCAAGCCAACAGACACAATTGAAGTGAGTGAACTAATGGAGTGTAAGAGGTATATGCCCTTTAAGGTACATTCTGCCCCCTATGTGTCATCAGCGGAACAGAACAGCTGGTGGAACTTTGTGATAAAAAGAAAAAAAGTGATTTTTTAAAAAATGAATTCCATTGGTCACCCCCTTAAAGTCTTTTATTAGCTTAAAATGGATGCAACCAGTGCTATGAAAAATCAGATTGCAGCCCTAAATGTTCTAAATCGTGGTGCTGAGGCCATATAACTATATCGTCAATGGCTCGCTAAAGCATTGTCACCAATAAGCTATGCAAAGTTAGGGAAAATGTGAATGCTGCTTAGACAAGTGTAAAACAGAAGAAAGTGTTAAAACCAAAAGTGATCACTCATTTTGTATTTTGGGCGTAAACATCATTTAAAAAGTGAATGAGACCCAGGCGTTCCTCTAGGATTGTCTGGTTTAACAGATAATTACATACTGTACGGATGTACATCCTGTCTTCATGATGTGTATAATGTTCAGTTTTTATTTAGAAGAGAGGTGTTGATTCAACTTTTATCATGGTTTAGGCTGTGGTATGAGCTCAAACTGAACTGTGTTATCGAGAGTTATTTCTGTAGCCTAGTTTCATCATTGTTTTCTTGTATGGATGGATAGATGTAAAACACAAATAATAACACAACATTAATGAAAGCACACACATATACCAATGGTTATTAGTTGTTACTGGTTTAATGGTTCTCTTTATTGGTTATCTTGGACATATGTGACAAAATGTGCCTCCAAACTCACAGTAAACAAACATCAGTAGATTTTCACAAGTCAAATTTTAAACCTGAGTTAATTAAACTGGCAGATAACTGAGGCAGAGAAAATGTGATTTTACCTTATAAAACTCCTTTAGCCAGTGCACCTACCGCTAAAATATTCCCAGTCATCTGATGTAAAAGGCATATTAACTAATAGTGTGCCAACTGAAACAATAAAGTTAGCGTGTTAGTGTTTTTGGTGTGATACAAAATATGTGAAAGATGGATTACAACTACAACATTTCCTGAATTATGTCATTTTTTTCTTTGATTCATGGTGTGTCAGTGCTGGGAAGCAGACCGTCTGTGAAGGCTCCAAAATGTAATTAGAAACAAATGATCAATTACTGGGTATGGATCGTCTTGTTGTTACTTTTGGTGAAGTTTGGACAACGTTAGCACATGAGAATAAAAATGAAAACAAAACAATGAACAACAACAAATGAAATAAAGATGAAAACTCTATTCATTTCCCCTCATCTTCTTGTTTGGAGAACTTGGAGAGGTCTTTCTTTTCTTTAATGGGGAGCTTCAACCTGATCTTCCACATGGATCAGCATCATCCATGTCAGCCATTTTTCTTTTGTGGCACTTTAACGGCATCTTCAATTCCTCCCGCTCCATAGCAGGTACAATGTCTGGGCTTCTGTGTTGATCAAAGAATTGTCCAAATCAGAATATAATTCTGCCAATGTCACAGGACACACAGGAAGTTTAGGGCATATTACACCCTTTTAGAGTACTTATGCAGAGGTGATGTCTCCCAAGTAGAATTTCAACACCCTCAATAACTATTTTAGCATTTATTGGTGGAATGATGGCTTCATTTCCCTTAATAATTATGGTGTAGATGCCAAGGATAATTTGTTCAAGTTCCTTCCCAGCATCAGAATGATGAGGGAGACAGAAATGACAAAACCAAACTGAATTCACAGATTCTGCAGAATTCCAAAGAGAAAATTTGCATTTCAGTTTTCCCAAGATAATGTAGCTAGCGTAGATGTTTTCAGTTTTTGTTGACATTGTGTAAACATGTTTTCCTAACATTTGGCCTTATATGTATTAATGAGGTACACACAATATTAGGAGTACTTTCGATATAATGCACTCAGACATGATTGGAAAATAACTATTTAGATGTGAATCTTGTGACCTACAAGCCACCACGCAAAGGTAAATCATTATTTTGTGTCTGAAATACACCAGTTTCATATTTTGCCAGCATTTGGCCAGTGGTTTGTCTTAATTTCTCATCCTGACTCCAGTATGCCACAACTACCGACAATGTCACCAACTACTTAAATGTTTAAGTTTCCTTAAGGTATGGCAGAGCTGTTGTCTTAGTTTGTATGATACTGCTATATTGCATTCAAAATTGGGTTTAATACAGGTAGAAATCAAACAACTAAAATGACCAGCCAGGTATTCTTTGAAGGGGATGGTCAGGTCTTCATTCAGGCAGATACAAAGTGTCCTCAGTATGCACTCCCTCCTCTTTTCAACAATTTCATCCTCGTTTGGAGTCATTTGGAGCTAAAAACAGGTATTTCCCTTAAGCTTTAATGAGTGTACCAAATTGGGCTGAGTGGCATCAGTAGATCATTATTTTTTTTACAAATGCAACTAAGCAATGTGAGAAACTTCACTTACTGACAAGATGAACTCTATAGTCACTTCAACTGTGCAGTATTTATTTAGTAGCTCTAAACAAATTTTGTACCAAGGGTGAACTGTGGCAGTACCTGCATGGCAAAGCATTGCAGGACCACAATGCTCTCAACAGTGTTGCCATCACATGTGGAGTAATGCTCATAAACTGAATATAAAGTTATATTATTATACTTTTGGTAAGGTTTCACAGTGGTAACGTGCTCACAGGTTGGTGGGGCTCGTCAATGGGATAAAAGCAGATCGACCTCGGCCCTGCAGCTAAAATGGGCACAAAGTTAACTAGCTAACAGTTAGATTAAGGAACATTAACATGTTTCAAGACTCATTTGCTTTCTAAAACTACACAAGTATGCCAAAGTTACAGAGCATGACTTGTATCAAACACAAAACACAATCATGCCCACGATAAAAATACTACAAAAATAGGTAAGGGTGAAAAAAATGTCTTTGTATACCTGTATAAAGACCAACTGGTCTGCCAAAACTAACAGAAAATTTAGAGGTAAAGTAGTGGTGGTCAAATTATTTGTGCATGTGCAGTCTGAACCATCTTAATCTTCTTCTTTAGGGTTTTACTGTCACTTACTTGTTGTAAGGAGTATTTCTATCCTAATTCACTAAACTTAAATGTTTTATTATCAAAAAACACATTAATATTGTGTAAAGAGAAGGAGAGACACAATTATATATGGCAGACTTTATTTAAAAAACATTCTTCAACTTAACAAATACACGTATTTTAAGTAAATTGAACCTGAAAAAATAAAATAAAGGACACAGCCCATCTCATTAACATTTTGGGAGTACCTTAAACAAATAAGAAAACAGTAAAGCCCTCTAAACTAAAAAATAAAAAGAAAACATATTTTTGCTCATTTGTTTTGGTATATAGCTCACACAGGCTCCTCATGTTGTACCTTAACATTTATTGCTTGTACATTTTTACCCTTGAAAATGGATGTACAGTTGCACTGAGGTCCAATATTAGTCAAAGAAGGTATATTAGTGTAGATTGTAGCTATTTCTGAGAGTGTAAGATGTATCTGAGGCCTTTCGTGATTTTAAAATGATTATTAAAGTGATTTTCATGGACCACTCCACACCTTTGGACCCTGTAAATTTGTGTCTTTTGAGTCCTAGTGTGGCTCGAGCTCTAAAAATGCAGGAGCGTACATTTCATCAGGGTTATTTTCTTTGACCTGACAGAGCTGTAGGACAGCAGAAGTCGTTACACAACTGTTTTCACAAGCCTTTAAATGAATTATATGTAACAATAGTGCTTCTTAGCATCCACCAGCAAAGTGACAGTTTTTGTGCTTAAACGTGTGCTTAAATTGAAAAATGTCTGAAAACGACTGCATTTATAGTTGATTTATGAATTTAGTATTTCTGCTATTTTATTGCTGAACAAAAGGCTTTTTGCAAACATAAATCCTTCTTTCATCAGTATAAACAAATAAAAAGAGCGAAGCCTACCAGTACATCTAATGTTAAAATAACCAGCTGTGCTGGATCAAGATGGGTGAATTTATGTGAGCTTCACTCCATTAACCATTTTTAAACTAATCATTCATACCTCCATTTTCTCTGCTTTTACTAAACATCTACCAAATACACATCACATCCTACTTTTTACAAAGACCCTTATTCCTCCTTTAATTAAAGTAAATGAAAGCTGTAACAACGGCTTCATGCTCATATGTTGTTTCAGAAATACTCTCCTTACAGTTAAACATTGTCTGGGTGACAGATTAGTTTAGGTTTTGTGTGTGTGTGTAATTGTTTTCCACGGTCGCCCCCCTCCGGGTTGCGTCATTACGGCGGTGGCAGATGGTCTGCGGCGCCTCCCCGCGCTGCGTCGCTCTCCGGATGGTTACGGTAGGGGGCGGCCTCTTGCCCCTCCCCCCACCTCCTCCCCCACACCGCGGACTCGGCTTTTTTACCGGTGAAAGATTGGTCGGAGAGCGCGGGTGCCATTTGGCGCAGATTTGAGCTACATCCCGTGAACAAAAGGGCGTCCGTTTATTTATTTTCGCCGTCGCGTTTTGTGATTTCGACCGAGCACGCTTCGCCTCCCGACCTCCACCATGAGCGCCATCAACGTGAAAAAGCTGAAAGTGAACGAGCTGAAGGACGAGCTGAAAAAGCGTAATCTGTCGGACAAGGGGCTGAAGGCCGAGCTGATGGACCGCCTGCAGGCCGCGCTGGACGAGGAGGCCCTGGTCGGAGAGTCCCCGCTCAACCCGGACGCCGCGGCGGACGAGGGCTACGGCCAGGCCGGCGACCAGGAGGGCATGGGCGAGGAAGAGGAGGGCGAGGGCCCGGTGGAGGAAAGCATGGAGGCCAACGAGGAGGAGGAGGACGAGGAGGAGGAGGAAGAAGAGCCGGAAAACGGGGGCAACGGCGATGGCGTTGCCGAGGATGAAGAGATGGGTGAGGGGGAAGAGGAGGAGGAGGACGACGAGATGGACCCCATGCTGAAGGGAGACGTGGACGACATGGAGAAAATCGAGCCGGAGGACGGTGAGCCCGGGGAGCAGGCTGCTGAGGGTGAGTCCACCGGAGGGGGGGCTGACAGGCTGACTGTGGCTGGATGGACTGTGGCTGGGTGCCGGGATTTTTTTGGTTGCCGCGGAGGGGTGGGAGCCGGCTGGGGGAGACTTTAAATTTAAATTTGAATGCGTAACGACACGAAACAGCGTCCATGTTGAGATAGATAACGTGACCTTAACCGGAGCAGCGAAGAGCTAGCCGTTGAGCTAATCTGAAGCTAGCGTCGGCCGCCACCTTGGTTTCTGTATCGGCAATTTAATTACAAAACGGTCAACTTTTTCAGCCTTATTTCGCCATTTTATGCCGTCGTGCACAGTTATTAAGCTAATCGCGCAAGCTATTTACCGCCAATAATCGAGCGCTAGTCTAGGTTTTGGTTTCGCCCCGTTAGCATGCGAGCTAACGTCAGTTCCTTTGTGTCTGCAGCGCTAACTAGCCGGTCAGCTAGCTCGGGGGAACACATAATGACGTTTGGCCGCTTAACAATGAGATGGCGAGGTGGCGGCGACACAATTGACATTTGACCCTACCTAAAGGTGTTAAATCTTTACATTTTGGTACAAACGTTTGCCCACTGCAGTGAGTTAATAATAGACTGCCCCGCGGTCGCCGTCGTTACGTTAGCGTTAGCTCTCATACGAATACAGATAATGCTCGTTTTTAGACTAGGTGTGTACGCATTAGGGTGGTCGTGCGTGTTCGCCTGCTTATTTTATTAAAAGATCCGAGGACACCTAAACTAGCTGACCCGACGGTGAAGATGAGGCGCGCTCGTCCGACACGTGGTTAGGCTGTACGTGCTTTGAATAGAGTGTCATCTTGAAAACAGGAGCTATGGGAGCATAATGAACAGCCACCTAGATATATCAGGGTAAGGGGGGCGGAGGTTTGGCGATCCAGGTCTACCCAAATTTTCCCCATTTCCTTGCATGATGCATATGTCCCATAACAGCAGACTTGTCCTCCTTAACGAAATGGACTTGAACTTCATTAAATAGTATCATCCAAGCCCTTTACAGCAGGATTAATGTCCCTTTACTTTGCAGAGACTTGTTCCAGCCCCAGCAAACACTGTTCACAATGTTCATTTGGACCAGCCTCTATTGTAAATTACCATCTGGTCATTAGGGCTGTTACATTGATGCAGTATGATTGTGTTAAAGTGTAATCATGAGGTGTCGCCTCTTAGTTGCCTTTTTTCTTTTTCTCTTAATATTGATTGATTATGGTCGACTCAATGTAACTAATGAACCGGGCTTTGTGGGCCAAAAACCCCACTGCCAGTCCGACCTCTCTCTCACATAAAAAGGAGCACCTCATTCTATATCTTTGTTCTATTTTCAAAGGGGATGCGGACAAAGACACGAATGCTGATCAGAAGAATAAGAAGGGTGTTAAGAGACGCCGGGAGGAACATGGAAGGGGCTACTTTGAATTTATTGAAGAGAACAAATACAGCTGGTAAGGATGGGACAGAGCAAAAATGGCCTTCAGCATCCCTGAAGCGCCATCCATAGCTTTGTTGAACTGTATTGGCTTTAAGTGCCAATGCACATATAACTAGCAAGAGGGAAACCCTCATTTTCAAGTATACTATTTATTAATAACCCTACTTTCACACACATGTCTTGAGTCATCCCTGACTACTTAAAGAGCCTTACCATATACCTTTTTACAGTGCCCACTCACATTTGTGTCTTTAACGGACTGCATTCTGTAGCAGAAGTGCAACTTTCAAGCCTCTATGAATTCTCACATCTGTTCCTCATGCCACTTATTGTTTTGCAAAGCCCGTTGTGTCCTCAAGGTGAATGAAGGCTGCTCAAAGAGAACAAACCCAGAGGAAAGTAGCAGATGTGCACTTTTTGAATGGAGGGAGGGGAGTTTGGGGAGGAATAGCTGAGAGGCGCGGGAGGAGGGGTCCTCTGCTGCAGGGTAGCACGCCAGGATTTAGCAAAAAAAATCCCAAAGTGTTTGGAACGTCCACGGAGGAGCTCGCTATTGACCGTCCATCGTTTTGCCTCGCAATGGTCCTTTCTTTTTTTCTTCGTTTTTTTTTGTTTTTTATTTCACTGGTTGTATGATGTCAAAATGCTATTTCTGTCCCATGTATCATGTCTTGTGTGTATGTTATCATGGAGTGAGAGTGTGGGTGTGTGTGTGTGTGTTTGCAAGGCTCTTCTACCCCAGCACAGGTGACATCATGCATGGTGTGTGTGGATGTTTGCGGGTGTGTGTGCATACATGTACCTACTTCTTGGTCAGTGTTTTGTTTTCATTCCGCTGTTGACAGACTGTAAGATCAACTGGCAGAAAATGGACTCGCTTTTTGAGGATTTTTTAAAAATATATTTTGGGAAAAGTCTTGAATGTTTGGGGATCCAGAGCTTGATAGTACTGCTGCATCTTCAGGGTTTTTTCCACCCCTCCTATCCTTTTTGGGGTTTTTTAGCTGTCCATTAATTTCTAATTGAAGGTTACTTTTTTTGGACTTCCCTTTTTATTTTATATACTTTTCCCCCAACAAGTTTTCAGAGCTTTCCACCCCATGTCAACCAGTGGCCCTGGATCTGCCACAGGCCTATAGAGCTAGTGTTTTAGCCACTGGCTACCTGCAGACTGTATGCGCCAACTCAGACAGTATATTCTCCAGGGCCACCATAAATCTCCCCACAGCAGCCATTTGTACAGCACTTGAGGCTGTTTGAGGACAAATACAATGACAGATGTCAGTGGAGATGTTAAAATGGGATGAAGAAACAAAACAAATGTTTGTTTGCCTTCTTTACAACATTTCGTTTAGTGTCTTAAACTTCCCTTAAGAGACATAGGTATCTAATCTCAAGCTACAGAGTTGGTAAGTTGCTGTAGCTCTTAATACTGTGATTTCTCATTTCAAGCAGCTGCGCATGGTGACAGCTTGTACATTTCTGCATAGTTACACAGTTGCACTGAACAGTGTGAGTCAGTCATGACCTTTTTAATTTGGAGTTCCACACATGGGAAGTTAAATATAACTGCACCCGCCATCGCTTTGACTGACCCCACAGCAACCCTGGAGATCATAAACACACTGATCTCAAAGGGGAAAGGTCTGCTCTGGTTTTATCACTTTCACCAGTGGGTAGCCTTGCATGTTAAGGCTAGCGGAGGTGCTTTCTTTCTGTGTATCTCTCATGTTTTAGATTTCGTTGGATTCAGCAAGGTAAGTGTTGTCTGCCAAGGCCCACAATACAGCTGACTATCCAAAAGTTTGGAGGCTCGCTTGCCCAATTTACTTTTTCTTTTTTCTTTTTAAATGGTTTCCCCTAGTCTGTTTTTCCACTTCTCTCCCTAAATATTTTTCAGCAAGTGGTAACCAAGACATCTATATGTTCCATGCAGTTTCATTGATGAGTGAGTCATCTAATTGACTGGTTTCCCTTTTCAGGGCCTCATTTAAGTCTCCTGTGCCCCCTCTGGAGGAAGAAGACGAGGAGTGCGATGATACAAAAGTCTGCCTGGATGCCTGTAAGCAACTTAAAGTGTTAAAGTGTTTTTTGTAATGTCATGCTAATGGTATGCCAACATCTAAAATTGTAATTGCAAAGGAGACCTGCAGAGTAGCTAACTAGAACATTAACGACACTTCTCCCTGTTTATACGACTAAAGATACTGATGTATGTGCATCTTTTGTGCTCTAGACAACTGCGACCTGCACTTTAAGGTGTCACGGGACCGTTACAGTGCCTCATCTCTCACAATGGAGAGCTTTGCTTACCTGTGGTCCGGAGGCAAGGCCACCTATGGTGTGAACAAAGGCAAAGCTTGCTTTGAGATGAAGGTACAGTAACACTGCTGCATTGTGCACTTTGAATTTAATTAACTTTTTTCTGTCATTATACTTAGATTGTGATAAGGTCTAAAATATTGGTACATACAGAAATGGATGTGGTGCTTTTTGTTCACGTGATTTACTTCATGTCAACAGATCACTGAGAAAATTCCTGTCAAGCATATTTCCAGCAAGAACATGGACATCCATGATGTGCAGGTTGGCTGGTCCCTGGCTACTGGCACCCTGCTCCTCGGTCAGTGTCTTATTTATTTTTGCTTTTACTCTTAACGCGTTGTGTATATTATACTGGCTGAATCATTCATCAGTGGAATGAAGCGTTGAGTCTGGTGATTTTCCATTTACCCATGGGGCTTGCTTGTAACATTTGTTCTACCCATTGCCAGACTAGTTTCTACTTATTCACATCACACATGGCAT
>JAOXYL010000036.1:3726396-3738468 GCA_028564955.1 Terapon puta
TTAGTTGAGCCAGGCATTAAAATTAACAAGAAATTGAAGAAAACAAGGGTGGTCTAATAATTTTTTCCATGACTGTACATTAATTGCCTCGTCTCGGTGCGTGTGTGTCGGTCCAGACACCTCCTCAGCAGCGCTGTAGTTGAGTGTGGTTCTGAGAGTTGAATCATAAAATCTGTCGTGACCTTCAACAGTACAATGATTCATTTTACATATTGGAGCAGTCGTCATGTTCGTGGCTCAGCACCTTTGCTTGTAGTCACGCTGACACTGAACCTGTTAAAGTCATTAAACAGTAGTGCAGTTTTCTAATATAATGTCATGGTGTCAGTGTATCTCTTAATCCATTCACCAGGTGTCTTACTTTCTTAGTGACAGCTTTACGACTCTGCACTTTTTCATCTGATGTTTAATACAATCCTTTTTCTTTGCTTGCTTGCTTGCTTGCGTGTGTGTGTGTATTCCCACAGCTGACCAGCATGTTTGAGAAGGTGAGCAGCAGCAACAGGCAGCTGGAGGACGAGATGAGGGAACTGGCTGACAAAAAGGAGAGTGTAGCTCACTGGGAGGCCCAGATCACAGAAATCATCCAATGGTGAGACACACACACACACACACACACACACACACACACACACACATAACCACATGCACACCGTACCCTTCTCAAATGACTCAGTTTTTGCTGAAGCGTATCTGTTCCTATTGATGCTAAAGCGCAAACTGAAAGACAGCTAAATTCAGTCTCATGCATGAAACACACACACACACACTCTCTCATGTCATCTAATAGCGTATTGGGTTCCTCCATACAGTATAACTGCGGCATTTCTCACATGCCTCCGGCGATCTCGGAGCTACTTGACCCTCCCTTCCTCTCAGATCACTTCCCATTGCAGCTGACACCTCGCCAGCTGCTCGGCTTCCCTCTGTTGGACAAGCCTGCAGTCCTCGCATAGCACACATACCACACACATGCAGACACACACTCTCTCTCACACGCACACACGCATGATGCATCCAGACGAAGACACACACAAACCAATGCACACACTAACATTCCAAACATGCACATACAAATGTTGAGTCTGGAAAGTATTTTCAGAAGAATTTAATGATTGATATTGCCCCCTGGTGGAGATGTTGTGCTACTGTATTTGATAAACTGGAATGGGATCACCGATAAAAATGTGTTCAAGTTATTTCCGTGTATGGGTAAAAGTAGGTCTCTGGAATGCTTTGGCATGTATAGTAGTGCTAACATGTCCGTTTGTGTGTTTCCTGCAGGGTGAGTGACGAGAAGGATGCTCGGGGCTACCTGCAGGCTCTGGCCACCAAGATGACGGAAGAGCTGGAAGGACTGAGAAACACCAGCCTGGGAGCAAGAGCTACGGTGAAACACACACGCACATGCAAACAAACACAACTTATGTTGATGCTGTTGAGTCAAAGAAAGTTCATCTGTATTTCTGAGGCACAAGGACTCTATGTTAATGAGCTGTTAAATCCTTATTTGGGTTTCTCTACATTTTGGATTTGTCTTTTACTGACACCAAGGCTTTAACTTTAGTAACAGATCAGCATTACACACTTTCTATGTCTGCCCCTCATTTCTCCCCAGAACTCCATCTTTCCATGTTTTTTATTTACTTTTCCTCTATCTGTCTTTAGGACATGCCGTGGAAGATGCGGCGCTTTGCCAAGCTGGATATGTCAGCCCGTCTGGAGCTGCAGTCGGCCCTGGACGCTGAGATCAGAGCCAAGCAGGGCATCCAGGATGAACTGAACAAGGTCAAAGCCAACAGCATCTCTACAGAATGGTAAGGATACTTAACAACAGTTAAAGTAAAACTGACTGATGTGTGAAAATATCTAGGTATTTTACTAGATAACTCCTCTGGATAATATGTGATGTGTTGTTGTCTCTGATCTACCAGTAAACTGCAAGAGGTGGAAACTAAAAACCAGGAGCTTCTGGCTGAGATCGACAGGCTGAAGAAAGAGACGGAGGAGCTGCGGCTACGAAGGGGTACAACTGAAAATATCACAAATTACCTTTTTTTTTTTTTTTTGTCAATCAACAAAATAAATTGAAATGACAAAAGTTGATTCAGCATTTATATTTTAAAACCTCATCTGTGGCTACTAATGTGCTAATGAAGTAAACTGAAGCAAACAGAGCAACGCTTTTGATACTCCTATTAAATTAATTTCACAAACATAGTAGTTCCAGAGAGTTACAATTATAAATTTGCACTCTTAATATATATGGATTGATAAACGTATTTAAACAAAGGGTTTGTCTGTTTACGTGCTGATTGTTGAATAGACACTGCACAGTGTGAAACTTTTCGTGAGAGATATACCAGCAAAATAGGGATAACTACATCCAGGAAATATGATTAGTGTTTTGCGTCAGCAGCCATATTTGACAAATAAAATCATGTGCTATGTACATGTAAATGTACATGAAATTTGTTACAAAGGTCATATGAAACATCCCCCCACTTATTAGAAATGGTCCTGTGACTCATTTAGTTTAAGTCACCCTTTGATGTTTTAATATCGTACTTAACCACAGTTGTTATTTGTTCTGTGTCTGTAGGTGTCAAGCACCAGGATTCTCAGAATTCCTTCTTGGCTTTTCTCAATGCCCCCACCTCAGCACTCGACCAGTTTGATGTAAGTTTTCAAGAGACAAAATCCTCATAGAGGCTTATTTAAATGTGAGGAAGTAAATATCTGTCTGATTGAAAGATTTGAAATCCTAAATCTCATAAATCTGCAGTTCATTCAGTTTTGTCTGTGCTTCATGCTTTTATGTTTCCTTTTTTCTTGACATGAATTTTCCAAATTTGTATTTAATCTTTTTGGTTGTTTCCTTGCTTCACTCTCTGGTACATCAGGACTCTTATTCCTCATCCTCATCTTCTTTAATTGAGTTTTGGGAAGACGTAAGTTGGTTAGGTGGAGGTCCATGTGTGTGTATATAACAGTAGCTGTATGCTGTAGGACTGAGCGTTTTACTAGCTGACAAAGACAGTGTAGATCTATGTATACATCTTTGCATCTGTGAGTTTGTGCCTGTGCATCAAAGTAACTGTGAGGAACAGCAGAACCACTGCAAAATATATCAGTGCTGTAATTTTAACAAGATCTGAATCTGATCTCTGTTATAAATAATGTATAAAATGAATGAAATACATTCATTTGCTTTTAGCACTATTCTTGTTAAAACTGATGTTTTTTTGCAGTGTGCTGCCTTCATATTCAGTTGCTTATTAGTCCTTGTAGCCTAGTGAATGGCTCTAGTGTAGCACTCTAGTGCTAGAACTCTGTTGAACAGAACCACAAAGTGCTCAATATATTTAAAGTCCTTCATAATCTCTTTCGTATCCTGTTCATCAGTTTTTTAAGACAGAAAAGGAATTTGAGTTGTCACTGTGCTCCTTACTGACTTTCCCAGCTGCTCCCGTCCCGTTGCCATGTGTATTGTTTCCATTAGCACCCATCGACCCTCTCCAGCCTCCGTCCTCAGTTCAGCCCTACTGGATATACAGTCTAATCTAGTGATTCCCAACCAGGAGCACTTGTACAGGTGTCAGGGGTCATGATCAGTCCAACCCCAAAAATTCTGAATAAATAAAAATACATCCAGATCTTTATCCTTATCTTACAGACATTTAAACAGTCATGTGGAATTATAAAATGATGTGATCTTCAGAAAATGTACAGTAACAACTAAGGTACTGAATGATCTGAGGCAGTTGTAGTAACACCAGTGTTGCGATGAAGAGTGTGTGAAGAAAAGTTGAATCATGGTTAGCGTAAAGTAAAGAACAAATGATTGAAAAAGATACTGTAATATATGAATGAAGACAAAATGCTGTATGGCAGTTATGTAAAATAGTTAAATAATGTAATATAATGCATAGTTTCAAATAACATTCAGCTCATAATCTATATATGATGGTGGTGCTGATGAAGGGTTGGGAACCGCTGGTATCATGTAATACAGGTTCATATGACCATTTTCATGTTTCTCCCTCAGTCTGTTTAAATGTGTTTTCAGCTCTGTTAGACAGCCTTTCTGATATTCACTCATCTCTGTGTCTCTGCCACTCTCTGCCTCTCCTGCCACTGAAGCGCTCGCCATCCGTTGGCCCAGCTAGCAAAGGCAGACGTGTAAGCACCACCACTGTGCTCTGTGATCTCATTGAGCCTCTTCTAAATGTGATGTCTTGTCCCCGTCACGCTGATGTTTCATGTGTGTGTGTGTTTGCATTTCCTGAATGTGTCTGCTGTGGCTGTCTGATCGCATGCCAGGGGAAAACTGAAAAAAGGGCTGTTTTTCATTGTTGTGTTGTCAAACTGTGTTGGTTTTTTTTAATACTTTGGTGTACATGGATTATTACTATGTGTGCACTGGTGTCTGTGTATTTTTTCCTTGTTGCTCTTCGGTGTAGCTTTGTGAATGGCCATGCATGGTGAATGGTGTCCTAGCGTAGCATGGTCACCTATGACGTGTTAGTATGTTAATATGTGGGGTGTCATAAAGTTGTGGTCAGTTTTACTCTGTTTTACTTGCTTTAGAAGTCCAGTGGATATGGCCGTATATCTTGACCACGATATCTGTTTATTCTGTTTTCATTTGTGTGTTTTGGCACCTGCATGGATGCCGCATGTTGTTCTCAGGTTTCGACTTCTTTAACTCTCTCCTGTCATCTTCCTCGGGCCATCTGTCTCATCACCGCCATTTTTCTTCCTTCCTTCCTTCCTTCCTCCCGTCCTCATCCTCCCCTCTTGTCCTTCTTTTCTTACCTTTCCCTGTGTCCTCTCACACTCATCCACTCTGCCTCTCTCTCCTCAGGTGGACTCCATGGATAACTTCACACCTTCAAATACTCCTTCCCGGGAAGATGACCCCAAGTCCCACCTCAAGTCCCGCTCCCGTTCACCTTCCATGGCTAGTGACATGGAGCCCATAGAGGTCAGACAGTCCCTTCGTCTGGGCACAAGACTTGTTTTTGTTTAGAGAACTTGAGGTGACTGTTGACCTGGTTAACTACTGCAGGCCTTGTGAAATACAATGGTAGAATCTGAGGAACGGTTGAATGTAATTTCCATCCTGTTGTCACCAGTTATAAAACCTGATCAGGAGTTTCTCTCTAAACATGACATCTGTGTGTCAGGCATGTGGAGGAAGAATAAAATAAGTCCAACTATTCTAAATAACTATTCAGTTGACAGTTTGCTTGCTCAGAGCGGCTCACAATACTGGACTTGTCAAATAGGTCACCCCTTGTGAATTGCACGTAACTCAATTACGGAAAAATGCGAGTGAGACTCCAGTCTAAACTGAACTTGGTGTGTTCTCAGGCTGTTGTTGAAAATGGTGCTGCAAGTAAATATCAGTGTCCTATTCAGGACTCGTGATGTCTTCTTTAATCGTGTTCACAACAGATAAAAGTGCTTGCAAACTATGGTTTGGAAAATTCCTCCAAATGGAGTCCTCCTTAAACAATAAAGATGACCAAAAAAATACACACCCAACATCAAATACTGTGTTTGGTGCCAGCTCTAACTTCATCACCTCCATCCTCCCATTTGTCAGCCTCTTGCTCTTGCCTAATAAACAGGTTTTATGTCGGATATCAGTCAAAAACACTGCCAAGATGCAGAGGTGTATCTCACTGCTTGATGTTCTGTTGTGCAGTTGATAGACCATCCTCCTCGTACTGTCCAGACCCCCACCATGCGCTCAGGAGGGTATGGCAGCATTGGGCGTTCCTCACCTAAGGTTAGGATCACACTTACCACATTACTCATCTGATGTTAATAACCACTGATTACGTCTGTCTTGCTTGTTCATACTCATTCATTCATGCACTCCACAGCCCAAAGCACATCAGTTTGTGGTGAAGTCATTCAACACGCCCACCAAGTGTAACCAGTGCACTTCCCTCATGGTGGGGCTCATACGTCAAGGTTGTACCTGTGAAGGTAAGGACAGGAATAGTGGAAGTTGATGGGAGCACAGTAGACTTGTAAGCTGTTCTGCCCATTTGATTTAACCCACACACACCACTCAATCTCTATAACACACCAAAACCTTTGTAATATTTAATTTGATTATTCCAATTTATATATTCTCACATTAAAGTTTAAGATAAAGACATTAAGATAAAAAAAAATCTAAATTATTTTTCATTCATTTTAAAGTCACCTAAAACCTGTGTAAAACCTTTGTCTCCGTCTGTCTCCTTGTCTAGTGTGTAACTTCTCCTGCCATGTAACTTGTGCGGACAAGGCTCCAGCTGTGTGTCCCGTACCCCAGGACCAGACCAAGGGCCCTCTGGGTATTGACCCTCAGAGGGGTATTGGTACTGCGTACGAAGGGCACGTCAGGGTGAGTTTCTGGTATTTGGACACCTTTAGACAAGCTCTGGATTTTGAGGTGTCTGAACCCAAATAAACTTTAGTTTTCATTTTGTCTGCTCTCTCCCTGGTACCATGAAAAAGGTAAACATGAGTTTTAACGTGTGTTTTGTCTGTAGGTGCCCAAACCAACAGGGGTGAAGAAGGGTTGGCAGAGGGCGATGGCTGTAGTTTGTGACTTTAAACTGTTCCTCTATGAACTGGGAGAAGGAAAAGCAACACAACCGAGCGTAGTAGTCAGCCAAGTCATAGATATGAGGTAAGAAAAATACAGTAACTCGTCTTATTCAGTTTCCTGTTAGATGTTACACTTAGAAAATGAGCAAATCATTCCACTTGAGAAGTTTAAACTAGACTGAAAAATGATTGAAACAGTTAAACAACTATCGGATATTTGCTGATTAATTTTCCAGGGATGAAGAGTTTTCAGTCAGTTCTGTCCTGGCCTCTGATGTCATCCACGCCAGCCGCAAAGACATCCCCTGTATATTCAGAGTAAGTTCTCTTGATTGTCTGCAACCACAACGTTTCAAAATAAATCTAAATACCACAAAATTCCAAAACGCTATCCAACATCCAGTGTGTTTCACTCATCCCTCTTCTCTCCTCAGGTGACGGCGTCCCAGCTGTCCCCCTCCAGCAGCCACAAGCCCTCCATCTTGATCCTGGCCGACAGCGATCAGGAGAGGAACAAATGGGTGGGCCTCCTCAACGAGCTCCACCGCATCCTCAAGAAGAACAAGCTCAAGGAGCGATTCGTCTACGTCCCCAAAGAGGCGTATGACAGCACCCTGCCGCTCATCAAGACAACACAGTCTGCTGCTATCATAGGTGGGCCCTCATAATGAATATCACACATTCACTGGACAGAACCACGAGAGGTGCTTCATGGGAAAAACATGTCAGAGCTAATCAAAATGATCTCAAAATAACTATTTATTTGTGAATTTGCAGCAGAGCGTAGTTGCTCTTGATTAGATATTTTCACAGATTAGATCAGAGAAACTCTGAGCCCTGCAGCTTGTTTTTTATCATTATCATACTAATAATAGAAAGTAGCAGCTTGGAACATTTACTGCAAATAATGCCCTTTTTTGTCCAATTGCTGGTGCTGATATGACCGCCTCACTTTGTTTGCTTTGCCCTTAGATCACGAGCGCGTCGCCCTGGGCAACGAGGAAGGCCTTTTTGTCATCCACGTCACCAAAGATGGTAAGATCCACTCTTTAAGATCTACTCTGCATCATTGTTTACTTTTTGTGCTTCCCCCTTGATGCTTTTATAGTGTTAGCATTAGTAGAATGCCCCTACTTCTTTATTCACTCACATCTTCTCCCTCAACCCTGCAGAAATAATCCGGGTGGGGGACAACAAGAAGGTGCACCATATCGACCTGATTCCTCAGGAGCAACTGCTGGCGGTCATCTCCGGCAGGAACCGCCACGTCCGCCTCTTCCCCACACAGGCCCTGGACGGCCGTGAGACAGAATCGTACAAGCTGGCTGAGACAAAGGGCTGCCAGACCATTGTCTCTGGCCCTGTCCGCAACGGCTCGCTCACCTGCCTCTGCGTGGCCATGAAGAGACAAATCATATGCTACGAGGTGAAAATACACTGATTAACACACTGAAATGTTTCCTTATTTTAGTCAATACAAAGCTGTGGACCATTTTTTCTTTAATTCTTTATATACTCTTAAATTCTTTTCTTTATTATTTACTGCTATTATTTGCTAAATGAGTTTCCAATTTCCTTCCTCCTTCTGCACTCCTCCTTCTGCACTCCAGGTCAATAGGAGTAAAGCTCGTCACCGTCGGCTGCGAGAGCTGCAGGCCCCGGGGCCCGTCCAGTGGATGGGTCTGCTCAGCGAGCGCCTCTATGTAGGATATCAGTCCGGCTTCACCCGCTACAGGTAGTTCACCTGTGAATGGACTGATCTTAAGACAGAGGGGATATTCCTCTGATGGTTTTTAATATGCATTTTTATTACTCTGTTAAGATTGTTCATTTATTTTTATTGTTCATAAGTGATGACTGTACAGTGACTAATAAACTATAATGTGTATAATTGGATTTAATTCAGATTAAATGGCAATATTCATGTCATAAAGCTGACTCTGTTCCCCATGACCTCCAGCGTCCATGGTGACATGTCCCCTGTCAACCTGCTCCACCACGAGGACCACACCCTGGCCTTCATCCCGCAGCAGAGTCTGGACGCCCTGTGTGCTGTGGAGATTTCCAGCAAGGAGCTGCTGCTGTGTTTCAGCGCCATAGGAGTATACGTGGACTCTCAGGGCCGCAGGTCACGTCAGCAGGAGCTAATGTGGCCAGCTGTCCCCAACGCTGCCTGTGAGTGCAGCAGTAATGTTCATTTATATGGTGATAACGTGAAGGATCAGGTTTAAAAACTCTATATCATGGGTCATGATCCGACCTATCTACTAACTGTGGACAGTCACAGGATGGCAGACAGTCATCGTATACACCTTGTGCTTGTATACTATAAAACTAGTCATGCGATATGATTCTCACAAATGAAGTATTGACAGTAAAAAGGGACTAAAATGAGCCAAAGACAGAGAACAGATGATGTTTTCTTTTGTCCAGGCTACAACGCCCCCTACCTGTCAGTGTACAGTGAGAACGCCGTTGATGTGTTTGATGTCAACACCATGGAGTGGATCCAGACCATCCCCCTCAAGAAGGTCAGTGTGGTGGAGCAGCCTATTGATGACATGATGAAGAGAACAGTGTCATGTCAGTCAGAAAAGTAGAGGTAGCTCTGGCCCCACCTGGTGGGTGAGATGAAATAATCCTATTTACCCCTGTCACCATATTAACCTGATTTATTCTTTTGATAGCCACCATGTCATTTTAGCTGATGAATAAAATTCAGTAATGTTGAAAACTAACTAATAAATGTATTAAATTTAATTACATTTCTCTGCTTTTGTCTTAGGTGCGGCCTCTGAACGTTGACGGCTCTCTGAACTTACTAGGACTGGAAACGGTGCGGCTTATCTACTTCAGAAACAAGATGGCTGGTAAGAATTCAGAAGTGTGTTGACTGAAGCATGACACAGCTAAAAACGACTAAAATATCAGGCATGACACAATGAAGTCAAGTATTTATTCCATTGTGGTCTAAAAGGGTTTCTAGCTGCTGATAGAGACGGTTGTCACTGCAGGACTTGATGAGTCCTTGAACTATTTTTAACTACTTCTTCTGTCTCATATAGTGTATGTATATGCACATATATTTATGGTTTGACATAACTCTCTCAGCCACCAAATCACATTTGCAGCACTTTGTAGCCTTTCATGTCAACATGCCTGTGGCTTTGTTTCTTGCAGAGGGTGACGAGCTGGTTGTCCCGGAGACGTCAGACAACAGCAGGAAGCAGATGGTGCGCAGCATGAACAACAAGAGACGCTTCTCCTTCAGGGTGCCTGAGGAAGAGCGGCTTCAGCAGAGGAGGTAGTTTACCTGCAGCACGAGGCACAGAGATTTAAACCAGAGGAGCCTTTTTCTCAATTCGTCACTACCTTCACCAAAGCTTTCCTGTCATTCTTTCCCTGCCTTTAGACTTCTGTCAGTTTAAGTCTCAGCTTCTTCTGCTTCCTTGCTGCCTCATGTGGAAATCCTTAATGATGTATTTTCATCTCGGACCAGTTAGCAGCAGTGGAAACATTTTCAACAATGTAGTCACTCTGAAAACATCAAATATACAGCTGCCTTCTTACTGAAGAACACACAGGAGAATCAAAATCAATATTACATGTTGTAGGTGTCAGAAGTAAGAAAAAAACAGTGGTAACCGTTGACTGCTGCACTGTGCCCTTAATCTTTCATATTTGTGTGTGATTTTCAGAGAGATGCTGCGAGATCCAGAGATGAGGAACAAGCTCATCTCCAACCCCACCAACTTCAACCACGTGGCCCACATGGGACCAGGAGATGGGATCCAGATCCTTAAAGACCTGCCCATGGTATGTAGATATTTATATTTAGATATATACAGAATATACACAGACACCTCTGTAAATACACAGAGGTGTACACAGAGCATCCAGTGCACTGTTGAAAACACACATGGAAACAGACAGTCTGTTTCAGATGTGTGTTTGTAGACCTGCTTCTGCAGAACCAGCAGCCCCTCGTTGTCCTTCATACTGTGCCTACTGCAGCATGCCCACACTAAGAGAGAAGAGAAAGTTGCACCACGCAGAAAACTAACCTTGGAGGCTTAGTTGAATCAATCAGTGAAACTCCCCCTCCCCCTCATCCTCCATCCATCTCACTCCTCCTCCCCCCTCGTGTGTTCACTCAGTACATGCATGTCAGACGTGAGTGGCCGATCAGGGATGAGCCATGTTTGTGTTCAGTTGTGTGAGCATGTAGTGTTTTTACAGCGTCACCCTCCTCACTCCTCTCCCCTGCGCTGCACTCTGCCTTGTGTGTGTGTGCACGTTCGCTCTGTTGTGTGTTTAAACCAGAACGTCCGTGTTCAGGAGAGCCGCGCGGGCTTCAGTGGATCGGTCAGCATCCCCTCCATCACCAAGAACCGGGCCGAGCCGGGACGCTCCATGAGCGCCAGCAGCGGGCTGGGCATACGTGAGTAACAGAAATGAACCCTCTCACTGAACATTACGAACCTTCTCCTGATGTAGCTTCACGTTCAGTGCTTCACCCTGACTTCCTCCTCTCGCCTCTCTCTCCGTCTCTCTCCAGGCTCGTCCTCCCAGAACGGCAGTGCTCTGCGCAGAGAGCTGTCGGGAGGAAGCTACGGATCCAAACGGCAGACGATGACCTCTCCCTCTGAGAGCTCCCTGTCGTCTGGTGGAGGGATGGACTGTGGAGATGCTCCACTCTCACAGTTTGACAGAGAGGTCAGTAAAGACTTTGAAAGTGACCACAGCTTCATGTGCGGTTGACTCTAAACATGCAAAGACTTGATTTAAAATACTGAGTCTATAAAAAATGACGAGTTTAGTCTTAATTAAATTCTTAAGTTTTGACTGATTGTTACTTCAAAATATAGCAGCTTGATAGACGTGAGTATGCAGAGAATCGGTTTTGTTTAAAGTCCAAATGCACATCGTAATTGTTTCATACGATTTTGTAAAAACTAGACATGAAGTTATCACATATTTGAAAAAGCGATCGCATTGTCCCCCATTGAGAGAACTCCTCCCTCTATCCCATCTGTCACAAACATCCCAGCCTCCGGGTGCAGGCCTCTCACCTCATCCCACTTCTCTGATTGGTTAGCTCCCTGTGATGTCAGCGCTTTCTAGTGAAGTGGCTGCCCTCCCATGATTCCTGCTGTAGGTGTAGCTCCGGCTAGCTGTTCCCTCAAGTTCCTGAAAGACACGCCGTGACGCTGACTCACGATTACTGTGTCGTTTTATCACTTTGAACACGACTGTAAGACCAAAGATCTTCCTGGAGTCAGGCGGTGGTGACGTTTTGCTAGAATCACCACCCGTCGGTTCATAAAACCGGTCGCAGCATCGGTTGTGTAATTTTCTCACACAAATAAAATGACCAGCACCAAACAGCGGCTACAGCACAGTAGGGTTTGGAAACTTCTACCTCCGCCCACCCACCCACCCTCAAACCGCCCGCCATCC
>JAOXYL010000036.1:3793943-3812163 GCA_028564955.1 Terapon puta
GGTTGTGGACAGCGGGGGGGGGGGCCGGGTGGAGAAGGGGAAACCTGCCCAGCACCACCACAATGGCAGCCTTGCTTCCCTCTGCTGTGCCACTGACACTCTTTATCCTTCCCTCTTACAGTCTACTTCACATACCAGCACAGGATTCAACTGTTTTGCTCTGCTGACTGTGCTCTATACACACACACCGAAGAACTCTTCAGCAGTTCGGGCTCGTACATCAAGCGCAGTTCATCCTGAAGCACTTTTGTAGCTCTCTGAAACGCTCGCACTCAGAGACCCTCCTTCAGATCTCACACACAGCCGCACACTTGAGTCTGTGACACTGTGGCGAGTCCAGTCCTCGGCTCTGTTCAGCAGCTGGCTCTGTGTGCCCCGTGGTTCAGTCGGCTCGGCCCGCTGCCTAATTTTACACTTGCTCATTACAAACTCACCACTATCCCTCCTCCACATCTGGCCTCTGGTGGAGAGAGGGAGAGGGACGATGATAACGGCAACACAGACAGAAAGTCACTGTGGTCATTTTTTTGTGGCTGAGGAGACAGGGTGGGGATGGTGGTGTGGGTGGGGTGGTGGGGGTCAGTGGACGTAGTAAACAACTCTGACTTCTGTCAGCGCTGAGAAAGGGAGAGTGGGATAGAGAGAGACAGACTGCCAATGCACATAAGAGTGCAGAGTGTGACGAGAACAATGGAGGGAGGAAAAGAAATCAAGGCAAAAAAGCAAGTAGGAAAATTAAGGAGGGCGTTTGGTATTTGGAGAGGAGGAGGAGGCAGAGTGGCTGGCTGGCTACGTGCAGCCATTGCTGCGTAGAGTGGGACTCCAGGCGTAGAAATTCCTCCTACGTCTCCGCTCAATGCCACTTCTGTTCTGCCAGGCCCTGCATGTCAACAGCACTGCAGATACAAAGGGAACCATGTCTGTGTGTGACTGACTCCTGTGTGAAACTAGTATTACAGAGAGTGTGTGTGTGTGTGTGTGAGCATCAAGAGAGCTCCACCACTGCAAGCTCCTTCTCTGTTGGGTGGAGGGAAACTCGGCCGACAGAGGCTTCCTCGACCCTGACGGCCCTGAATAATATACTCAAACACACATTCTGCCATTGAGTACCTCCAAATAATAAAATCAACTAATTCTGCCTTCTCGATTGAAGACACTTAAGGTCTCCTTTGATGTTTTCATACACAGAGTTATCTGATAACTGCATTCATCCAAAGCCACTTAAGCTGGAAAAATGACAGATGCACACTGTATTGTTGGGTCTCTGTAGTGCATTATTGTGACCGGATAATGTTGAGGATTTAGGTTATCATGCTCTATAACGCTTAAACGTAGTCAATGTGTAGTGTTTCTGTAGAGTAAAAGAATATTTTGAAACTATAGGAACAGTTAACAGGCAAATAAACGAGTTGGCTTTACTGTTTTGAGTTAGATGAGAAGATAAAAACCTTTCTTTTTTATCTGTCAGCTGAACAGTCCACAATAGCCCGTTCTCACAAAGTTTAATGATCAATCAATAAATATCTTATGAACCCCACCCCACCCCAAATAATCAATCCCATGTAGAGCAGCTTTATATTACCGGAACACTGACATGAAATTTTGCTTATAGTCCAGCCTAATCTTTAAACATGCAGAGCTCAAGGACTCAAAACGCTGAAAGCATTGTTCACAGTTTGGAGAAATGGTCCCTGGGTATTTTCTACAAAAACAGACTGTACCAACGCCGGGAGCGGGGCATGGGGGTGTTCCTTATCAAAACAAACCTATTTATGGCTTTCCGTGAACACTGGCTCCACAGCGACAGATCACTGCTAATCACTTCAAAATGTCCTCGCAGACGATACTTGACCTTTACGGACGGTGGCTTTGGTCTCTGTCCCCAAACAAGTCTGTTGGCATGACCAAGGCCAATATCAAGTGCACTTGCACAGTCAGTCATGCAACATATCTAGGCCAAATGTTTTTTTCCCTCCTTAAACTACTTTCACTTTGTCACAGTGCCTTTGCTCTGGGTCTTGCATGTTGTGGTTCATGTGTCCCACACACACAAACAAACACACACATGGAGGAGGCTGTGTGAAGCTAAACACAATGTCAGAGAAAAGGAACTACCACAGGTGATAAAAGACTCAGTAATATGTACATCTTTGCAAAATTGAGACGTGACCACTTTCACAAACAGGCCATTCAGATTTTTCTACACATAGGCTGCACAATTAATGGATCGTGCACTGAAGGACAGATTATTGTAGTTTAGGGAGCATGTAGCAGCAGCATGTACGCCACAAAGGGCGAAACATTTTTTTCTCACAATGTCCTCTGGACTTCCAAATTATTATGCAACCAAATTATGAAGACTAATAATCAGCATTAATCATCACAATCCCAACAGTAATCAGGATCAGAGTTTAAGCCATTGCTTTGCAACACGCGCACACACACACCCCTGCTGTTCTTTTGGTCACTCCACTGGTCTTTTTGGTGCTGACACACCCCACTAAAGCGTGACAGCTGTCCTCTTCAACATCCTTATATTTCTGCTCTCACAGACAGTTAGCTTGTCAGGAACAATAAACAGCTGTAAATCTCTGGATTCCTGCACCTGCTGAGATCAGGGAGAATGCTGCTGAATTGCAAAAAGCCAGCGAGACAGAGGCCAAGATCCTTCTGCCAGCTGTGGAAATGCAGAAAAACAGGTGGCGTGGCAGCATGCAGTTAGCTCGCTAATCCTCGCCAAGGTTAAATATCATAATGTTTTATACATTCGTCTAACGGTGCCTCTGTGGCGCATATCTGTGTCACAAACATCTCTAATTCAGACTGAATATTTATTCAAACTCACCGATCAGGCAGCGGAAGCAAAAGAGAAAAAGAGAAGTAGTTTGAAGATCATTTCACTTCATAAAGCAGAAAGTGTGATTCACAGAGCAGAAGTGTGATGTTTGCTGTTTACTAACTGTCAATGAACTGCAAAACTTAACTAAACTATGTGATCAGAAATAGATGATTTACAGCATGTGCAGCAAACAGATATCTCATATTATATGTCTAAATGATGAAGAAGAATGAAGAATTAAAAGATAATCCAGTCAGAGTGGGTCATGTTTTATCTTGTACTTCAAATTTGAGCCTAACTTTGTACTGTTAACACATTTTCCAAGGCTTTCCAATTTTCCAGTGGCCTAGAAAGTATGATGCTTTGGGCATTTGTGCAGAAATAAAGTGCCAAAGCAAAGAAGCCCGTAGTTGAAAGTAGTTTGCACAAAATCGATAGGACAGATGGTGTGCATTTTAAATGGCCGTGTCGTACCACCGCTCAGGTTTCAAACACAATAGGTTACTTATCCGCCATGATGCAGCACTGAACCTTACAAGGTTAGACAGAGCCGAAAGAAAAAGGTACATAAAAGAGAAGGAAAATGGAGACACATTTCTCATCACAACAATAATTAAAGCAGTAAAAGTTAACTGGCAATTCGTGGGGTTTTGTGTTTTAAAAGTTGGAATATTTAAACTTCCCTGTAGCTAACCAGAAGTATTCTTTTTCCTATCATAAAACAAAAGTTTAACAATTCCTGTGGATAGTCTATAATGTTACATGAGCAAACATTACAACAAGCCAAAGAAAGCACAGTGATATTAGAGCACTTGAGGGGCAGTAAACATAAGAGAACGGACAATTAGGAGCACAGCTTCTGTACAGTACCAGCAGCCACATACTGAAACTGCACAGCAAACACACTCACAGAGAGCTGTTGTCCTGCTGACAGGATGTGAGTGTAAAAAGTGAAACGTGAGCGGGAAGTGCGCTGGGTCATAAAGCAGCGCAGTACGACACACACACGCACACAGACAGACAGATAAAGAGACAGACAGACAGTAGTTTGGGGTAAAACAGGAACTTGGAGCGGACAGGTTGATTCACATGGTGCTCTACTGGGACACGGCTGACTACACACAAACAACTAATTTCCTGGACGTAATGAAAACAGGAGGGGATCGAGGACGGCCAACAATGAATAAAAATATTGGAGAATTTTGACATTATTCCTGATGAACATTGAACGCTGGTGGCTTAAGTGTTAAAACGTGTTAAGCTTTTAAGAGATAAGCTGTTCTAACAGCTGAGATTTATTAATCCTGCTTTACCAAATAGTGAGAATGAAAAGGCTCCTTGTGAAAGTGGGCGCCCGGTGACGGCAAAATGATAACCCTGATTCAAAGACCTTCTGAACAGCAGGTAGTTTGACTTGTCATGGCAGGAAAAGCACCAATGGTACAGCTAAAAGTTGACCTTGATGTGCACTGTCTACTTCACAACACACTCAGTCTCAGTACTGCTTAACATATAAATACAAAACAATGTCATATCATCTATTCTCATTAGTCCGCCCACACAGATCCATCAACTGTAACCTGAACAGACGTCTAATCAGAACTTTTTTAGTCTTGTGTCTGTACTGACTGGACCTCAGAGCACTGGATACTTTAATATTGATGCTAATACATAATATGTAATACATAATGAAAACTAACATGGACATGGACATGGAGACACACACACACACACACACACACACACACACACACACACACACACACACACACACACACACACACAAAATCTGTTAGCGGAGCATCTGAGGCTCTACATCAGTGAGAAGTCTGTTGTGTGTTGTGTTCCAGCCCAGATGGCAGCATTGGCTGAGTCAGCGGTGGGTGGTGGTCCACCGTAAACTGGATGATTAGACGTTGACAACGGGAGGACAGCCGAGCACCAAGAGCCAGGAGCTGAGGAGCTGAGGGGACTTTGTAGCCAGTTTCTTCCTTTTGAACGAAATAATGACTTAAGCGAATTTGAGCGTTCGGCTTCTTCTGCAAGAAGGTGGACAACTTGTTTCCATGAACTGAAGAAACACTATCGAGATTATTAGGGCCTCAAAACATTTTATTTGTGTCATTTTAGTTTTGGAGACGTTGTCCAGGCCATACCTGTGGAGAGTTATCTGCTATAGCCTAAAATAAAACTGATATTTGTTTACCATACTATACCAATTGGACAGCTGTCACTTCTGTTTGTCTTCACCTGATGTGACAGTGACGGTCTCTTACTTCAGCTGAATGAGCACAGGAGGAAAAACTATAATTTTTATACGCAAATGTGTGATGGGCTGTGTTAGAGAGAGTCTTGCAGAGCTGCAGGCTAACGTCAGCTGGCATGGACACTGAAATAATGCTATAAGAACACTTAGCTGCTTGTTCAGCGAAAACCAAGAATCAGATATTAGACCTGGCACTGGTCCGGTGCACACTGCTGCAAGGAAATCCTTTGGGATTTTGCATTTAGTGTCACAAAGCAACTTGTGATTCATAGCTGGACTCTGACAAACTGAAACTGCTGCTGCAAGCATTCAGAGTTTGAGAACAGCTAATCTGCAAATATCACATTACCTTTATCCGGCCTGGTGAGAGTTTAAAGCAGTGCATTTCAGTAGCTGGATCACTCTTTGTAATATGGCTGTAATAGCTGTAGTCATCATATTTCACACATCAGAGGGAACCATCAATGCCAGCTTGTTAACAGTGTTTCAGGTGGAGACAGTATCTCTTTGATCCGGACAACACAATCAACCAAACACTGATTTATTGCACGCGTTGAGCTGGTTGAGGTTTTACATAAACACATATTATGATTCCACTTTGTTTATAGTGGAAATGTCTGTGGTGAAACTGTAAACCTGGCTGCCTCCTAATAATAAATATATTAATGCTAAACAAGTTCCACGTTCTTGTCTATAGTTAGTATTTATGCATCCCCTTCTTAAATGTGCTTTCTTCAGGTTGCAGTGCTCTAGTTGTCGACACCTGGCAGCGCTAAATAATTACAAAAGAAATGCAGCGATGCAAAACAAAGGCTTGCCCCTAGTGCTCGCCTCAGGCAACCTGTAATGGAACAGCAGGTTAAAAACCACACCGTGAAAAAAAACGCCACTGTTGAGAGAGTGCGAGATGCCATATCCTGTTTTTCTGTCGCAGACCCGCACACTGAGCAGGGAGGGAACAAAACTGCAAGACTTACAACAGACTTTGGGTTGCAATCTAACAGCCGCTGGTGTGCCAGAGGGATGGTCGAGCAGAGTTTCAGCCACACACACAAACACCCGCGTGTGCGCACACACACACACACAAACTGTCAGCATTTAGACTCTGCCAAGATACATTTGTAAAGTCTGACAAGTCTTTTGCGCTTTTCAGTGTTCTGCCATTTGCCGCACCACATCGCATCAGCACGGCATCTGAAACCTTTACACGGTTCACAGGCGCCACACAAAACCCAACAAGAAGTGACCAGCCAATGCACCAACATTCATCAGATTTAATGTATTAAATGTTAACATCCATACAAATATTCTGTGATGGTGTTAAATGGTGGTCTTACCACTTCAACAAAATCTGGTCTGTTATCAGTTAGTGCGGTACATCTTACGCAGGCCACACTTTTGACAGTAAAAGTCTCTTTCAAAGCACATATGCACAAAGCACTTTTTAAAATCTTGTTGCCTGTAGTAATGACTTGGCATCTTCTTCTGGTGCTACAAATGTACCCTGGCTCTTCCACACTATATAGAAGCGAACACTGAGGCGCACAGCCTCCCTTGGCCATGCAAACAACATGCAAAGCATTTCAACTTCCTCCAAGAGAGATCAGGTTCATCTACTGCGGCAATTGTCCCGTCACAGGATTCAACCAGCATTCCTTTAATGCTGCAGTTACGGCCTGGCATACCGACTGAAACAAAACAGAGACACGCACATGAGCGCACACACACACACACGCACACACCAACACAACTGCTGTTGACGGGTGCAGCTGTTGCTGTATGTCCCCTCCAACAAAAGAGCGCCATTTCAGTACATTGAGAGCCATGATGAGGCGCATTCCTCTCACCGCCTCCAAAAACTGAGACACAAGGCTGTTAACACACACTTCTTAACCCCCCTTACACCGGCTAATTACCTGGTTTTCACGCTCCAGGGTTGCTGCGTGTCAGACTGCAAACCAATCTGGACTCTCAGACGACCCTTAGTCATGATCCAGTCAAAACCAACTACACTGCAGACTATGACCCCCCCTACACCACAACCTGAGTTTAGCTGGGTAACATTACCACCAGCTTCACCTCAACCCTGCAGTGACTCATGAGTGAATGAATGTATTGCTGTTGTTGGGTGTAATGAGGCGCGCGCTCCAATAACACCCCACGAGGCCGGGCAGAGTCCCTCACTGGCAGCTCGCGTGAGCAGAGGAGACAGAAACAGCTGCTGTCGTCTGGTATTTATGAAGGGCAGTCTGAGACCTGGACCCCGCACAGCTCGGGGAGACAATACAGCTCCTCTACAGGCTGAGGTGGGGGAAAGACATTATCACACATCAGAACAAGAAAGAAACTCCCATTTTCCACCTGTCCGCGTGAGTGTCGGTCTGTCCTCTCGGCTGGACAGAGTTGTTCAGCTGGTGTGAGTCGTAGTAAACCGGTTAAACCGAAGCATTTAGTCCAGCAGCTCACTCAGCCGAGCATAAACACTCACGGTAAAGTGATACTTTCAGGCGCTGGGGAGAGTGACAACAGAGGAGCTGGGCTGAAACGTGGCTCCGTCCGCTGCTACTCTGCGAGCTAAAGTTTGCGGGCTAGCCAGCGGCGACTGTCCGGTAAACCTCGGAGAGGGGTATTTCCTCCGAAATAAAAAGACACCAAACGTGGCACAAGCGGCGGGAGAGAGTCCGTCACACTCACACACCGTTTAACGCCGCCGCACGGCTCGTTTTATGCGCTCAAAGGCGGCCGGTGTCGGCTAGCACGGTTAGCGCATCTCCTCCATGTGAGCCCATCTGACAGTCACCGACCTGACCGGGACGCACAATCTGCCACAACACCGGCGGGGGGAAGCGCACCAACGGCGAGAAACACCGAGAAACCGAGAAAAAGTTAGCCCGGAAACTCACCTGTGTGTCTCTTCGGAGGAGTGCTTCTTGTAGTTTTTTTTGTTTTTGTAGTAGAGAAGCGGAGTCTTGGTCGTGAGCAGGACTTTGACCGACCTCGGCAGCTCTGCGTGTCCCCGGCAGCAGCAACACTCCGCGGCCCTCTCTCAGCGCGCAGCCCGCCCTCTGTCACCGGAGGAACCAGAGGGGAGGGGGGGGCGAGTAACCAGCCCGAAGCCCCGCCCACTAACCGCGTGGATTGGTCAGGATTAGGGACAGTGCGAAATCAGCCAATTAAATCCCACATTGCGCTTTTTTTGTTTGCCGTGCAAGTGATTTCCTCTGTGTAAGGTTTTTTAAAGTGAAGTTTATGATGAAAACACAGAGGAATCAAAACTCTGTATAACTCTAACTGTAATTCATATTGTTCCAGAGGGCTTTGGTTTAAGATCCCTACACTTTAAGGATCAAAACACTATCACATTAGTTAGTTTATTTATTTTTACTAACTTATCTTACTCTTTTATTTTTTCTATTTTATTCCAGTATTTACTTCTGATATAAGTTATATTTGTTACGCTGTTTTTTTAATTATTGTCATTTGTCATTTTTGAGCAATCACGGGACAAAAGTCTTCTTTGGGATTGATTGAATTATATCTTATCTCATGTTATTCATACCAGTGTTTCATGTGTAAAGCTCGTGTGAGACCATAAAAGTCTAATGAACAAGTGTAGAGATGAAACTATTAGTTTAGTGGATTACTCTGTTGATAGAAAATTAAATTCTAACTGGTAATTGACCTTTTCAGTCATTTTGGCTGGTACCATGTCAAGAAGTGATCTTGGGCTGTCAGAAATTATAATGAGCAGATTTCACCATGTTTTTAGATTCTAAACAAAACATGATTAATCAGCTTTTCAAGAAAATAAAAAACAGGATGGAAGTAACCATGAGTTGCTTCCAAAAAAGAGTATGCTGTGTAGAATTTGCTGAAGTTATCATTTTTATTGTGCGCTTGAGCTGTTCGTGCTATCCTGCTTTTCTTTTGACCTCATCACATTCATAACCGGGTCAGAGTTCAGATACTAACTTGGAGCTCTCGTCACAGTAAACTTCCTGCTTGCAGCAGCTGGCCTTAGCCAGCACAGAGATTGATGGATGAAGCCTCAAAGGCATGTTTGAACGTTACTGGGACTATACAATGGGGGGCTTGCATATTTGGCCCTGAGGGCTGCAATGCAAAGCCACAGGAACACACAAAGGCACAGCCACACACACACACACAGACTTTAAAAATGTCAAGGCTCTACCATCAAAACGTACAGTCTTTTCAGAACAAGGCCTCATGTCGCTGGCTGATGCTATTCCTGTGTGTGTTGCCACACCGGGTTGCCACGATGCACGCCCGAGCCTTGAGTCTGTGACTGTGGGAAAGGCTCGGAGCTCACTGTTGCCAGCAGTGTGGTCGAAGGTATGTTCAGGGTAAACACACCTCCACAAGACTAGAAGGGCCAGTTAGGTAAGATGATGGGGGTCAAAGTACACCCACGTCTTCCCCTGCCACAACCGCTGGTGGTCAGGGAGGCACGTTTCCTTTACGATGACTCTACACACGCCCACACATCAAGAAACAGCCAACGTGTACATTTACTCACCGGCGATTACAGTGCATGTTGTGATTATCCATTAATGTGCTTAATCATGTGAGTTATGCATGTAACACCTTTCTAATGTTTGAAATAGTTCAGTACAAGTGAACACTGCTTGTATCCTTACTGAAGTTCTTAAGAAAGGAAAAATGCAGAGTTACAACCACGGTCCCTTAAAGACAGTAATCAAAAAGTTGAATGGCAGAAAATTATGTGGTAAACCGTAACATTTTCACCATCCAACAGGTCAACTAACTCGGACATAACAAACCTAAATGCAGACACTTGCAGTCAGTTGTTTATTCTTCTTCCTTGAACTGCTTTAATGAGCACTCTGGAGAACCTCTGCTAAAAGGCTGACCCCTGCTCAGGCTGAGATAGGTCATAATTATAACATTTCCTTTGGGAATTATTAGATTGTCACACAATGTGTCAAAATAGCCTTACAGTAGTCAAACTGTGAGAAATTGTCCAAAGGTGACACCTGGCGGCTGCTGCTTGTACTGCCACCATGACTGTTTGAGCAGTAAAGTATTTATCACGCTGTCAGAGAGGTGAGATCATTGTTGCTGTGTAAAACTCTCCCCACATTCAGGCTGTAAAGAGATTGCACTAATATACAGTAACACTTAAGTTGAAATATGTGCAGTGTACTATACATGAACCCCATTTAAATCAGTTACGCTGGAACATCAGAGACAATTTGGCTGCATTAGATTTTGAGCTACAATGCAGTGATAATAAGCCACAAATGTGGCTCTCAGAATATAATGAAGCATAAATGGTGCCTCAATAAAATATAAAGAAAAAATAAAAGGGGTCAAGTGACCCTTAAATGTCTCTCTCCATGTTTCTTGTTACTGTAATTCAGTGATTTGGCAGCATTACGTATACAATATATTCTCTATCTGCTTTTAAACACTTTCCTGAAGCTATGTCATGCATTCAGCTTGTGAAATATCTAAATCCAAGAACCCATATTATTGATGGCTGCACCATTCCAACTCATTTTTCATGAAAATGTTCTTATGCATCACTTTTGCACCGTTTCCTTCAAAGTCAGCTTGTTATATTCTAAAGCTTGTCTGCATGAGATAACTTACTGATTTTTACCTTGTCTTTTTTCTTCAAGTATGTTTAATTTCTGATGTTGTGCAGCACTGTTGGCAATGTATTATTCTATTTAAATAGGCAATGAAAATGGGCTTATTCACTCCCACCTGTACACACATTGTTGAACTAAATCATTAAATCTTCAGGAGGAAATTTGACCTTGATGCATGCTGCAACAACTACAGTAAGTCCAGTTGTGTATAATAGTGCAAAAATGTCCCTTCTTTTACAGAAATATTATTCAAGGTAAAATGCCACAACAACGACAACAACAGGTAAAAAGAAATACAGAGCAAAGGTCACGTTTGTTCTCGATTTACACTGAAATTGTGAATGTAAGAATGAGAGTTGTTATCTGTATCCTTACTTCTCCCCTGCGTCTCTGGAACAGAAGCCTCTATTGTGCGTCCATACATTAACTCTGGTGAGGAAAACCTTGCATATTTAAACATGACTGCTAACAAAGAAATCTTGTTTAATGTCAGTTATTCACGCAGATGTCACAGCAAAACGAGGTCCCTCTCTGTGCAGCTGAGAACAGCTGCTGAATCGACGAGAAACACTCGTGTCCTCTGGGTGGCAGTAGCTCACCACAGCGCCTACTCAGCTGGGTCCGGCTGCATCTGCACAAATATCAGCTCAGTTTGACATAAATGCACATAGTCTTTACTCCAGTCGATAATGCACAACAGCTAATTCATCTGTGAAGCAGCATGATCCGCAGTTTGTGCACTCTTTAAGAGCTTTTCTGGTGTGTCATCTTAAGTAGGCTTTCAGCTGCTTTACCATGAAGAAGTGCTTCCTCATCCATACCTGCTCTATATATTTCACTTTACACTAGATGATTTATGAACACATCACAGCACCTGTGGGTGGAGTTTGTGAGGAGTCACTGACTGTGTTATAGGATTACAAGTGCAGTACGCCTTATCATATTAGCTGCAGATGATGTAAAAAAAAAAAATACAGAATCCGTCCTTCACATGAACCACAGGAAGATACTGCTATTCGACTCTAATACTGCAAATATGTTGAATGTTATCCACTATATGATGCCTCCTTTACTGTGACCAAGATGACATGGAATCCCATAATCCCCTTAAAACTATATTAATAATGGTGGGGGTGCAGATGGGTGGGTTACATAGATTTATGTTGTCTCTTGAAGCATTTTGATGCACAACATGTCAAAATTAAAAACTCTTTACAGTGAATTTAAAGCCTGTCACCACAATATGAAGGGGTGTCGGTGCGTGGGTTAGAAAGGAAGTCAAAGGCTTGTTGGAGCAAATGGTGGTCAGTCAGGTCCAGTAGAGGCCCTGAGCAAGGACACCCAAACCATGTTTATTTTCCGCACTAATCTACTCCCAGGACGTGGGCTGAAAATGAGCTTAATGCGGTGACATGAGGCGATTGGCTGTTGTTTCCGAGAACGGGACTTCAGATGCATCCTGAGAGCATAAAATAATACATACAGTGATATTAACATTCAGGCCCTGGAGGTGGAAACAAACACAAAAACAAATGCCATGTTAGCGCTCCCTTTTCTGTTTGCCCTTGGTGTTGGGCAGAGCAGAACAACAGTTTCCACTCTTTCATCTCCCAGTGTCCATACTTGGCAGGACGCCGGGGCACTGTTGCTAACGGCTGCACGGACTTGTTTGGATTAGTCTGGCTGTTGAACAAAACAGGCGTATAAAAAAGGCCACGAGAAAATGCATTTGACATATGAACACATCTCGGCCTAAAACGCTTTGTTCAGGCTCGTTAGCCGGTTTGATTCTCATTTAGTCGTTTAGCCCGTTTTTCAGATCCTTTGAAATGCTTTGGTTTCAGACGGAGAACGGCAGGGAAAATGCTAAGTGATATGTCAACATTTCCATTTTTGTGGGTCAGAATCTGAATGCTGCCAGGACAGATGTGAGTATGCACGGATTCTAAATGTCACGGCGGCTGTTTGATGACAAGGCTTTTTGTTGCCCAGCGGACCAGGTGCATTGAAGTGTCATCGCTGCTTCCTCGCTGACCCCGCTCTGCGAAGCGTCCAAATGTCAGCCCTCAGCTTGCCCCGGTGGCGGAAACACCGGGTTCTGCGCCGCGTGCTGCAAGTTGGGCGGAGAGGACGAAATGAATTAAATCCGCCCCCTTCCTCCATTTTTCTCCGGTCTGCTGACACCCGACTAAACTGCTCCTCCTTGTTTGCACTTTCAAGAGTTTCATATTTTCTAAAACTACTGCAGAGAGGGATGTATCAGCTTAAAAAACAAGTGAAACCTCTCTGACCCTCAGCCCAGGGGAAGCTGCTGGCCTTGCCGGAGGCCCCTTTGCTTGGTCCAGGCCGCACACTTCATCTTTCGTCTGCTGAAATGTTTAAGAACCACCCTTCACCTCGTATCGTCAAACTCGCAGCTATCTGAAATAAAACGCTGCTTGAATTTCACCTTCCCTAAAAGCAGCACCTAAGTGCCCCGCCGATCTGCAACACCCATGTCTCTCGCAGCGTTGTCACGCTAATTGGCTTCTGTTGTGTGAGCGCGTTGTGCACACACACACACACACACACACACACACACAAACACGCATGCATCTTGACAGCAAACAGTAAACAGCCTTTGTCAGATCTGCCAGGCTCTCTAGACTTTGGAGCACTTGTTGGATCTTTCTGAGCGTTTTGATCTAATTAGCTTGGTCATAACCCCCTTCCACTCTTCTCAGCCTCTCTGTCTCCTCCTTTCTGCCTGTTTCTGTGCAGCTCACTGAATCATTATCAAAGCCGCTGCCTCCAGACCTCCGCTGCGCTGACGGCGGTTTGATGCTGCGAGCTGCGTCTAATGTTGTATGTTCGTCTCTCTCTCTCCTTTCTCTTCCCTCTCTCCTCCGTCCTTTGTGCGCTGACGTCCCGGTGGCGGCTGCATCTCAGTGGTGACTCTCTGCAAAGGATTCCAGGGTTATTGATGGCCACGTCTCCTTTATATCCCAATCAATGGCCGGAGGTCCAGGGTGGAATTATGGGCGCAGAGACATGTCAGGAAGCAGAATAGCAGCAGCAGCAGCAGCAGCAGCAGTGGCGGCGGCAGCCATGAAGTTACTGGATTATTAATGTGCGTGTGTGCATTTGTGAGACAGAAAGAATTATAGAAATTAGTCATGAGAGAGTAGCAGAGTAAACACCTAAACTCGCAGCACTCTCAATCCTATTGTGCACCTACATCCGAGGCTTTGTCATCAGATTAGTGTCAGACGTAACCGGGGGCGGTGTGGACTCTGTGTAGGTAGATGGGCATTTGTTGCTTGCTCTGGAACTAAAAAAGCGTTTGCCCCGGAGCTCCACTCTGCTTGAATATTCAAGTCTTGTCTGAGTGCACAGCCCAAAAAAGAAAAAAAAGCAAAGAAATCTCTGCTGATAAATTGTAATAATGATTCTGATCCTAAACCACAAAAATGAATGCCAAAGAGTAAGTGAGAGATTTGTCTTGAGCCAACTTGAATCCTTTAGGTTGTGCTGGCTCCCATAAGCTTTGGGTATAAAGTCTGATTCTAAAATGCTGATGGTTGTTTTTACCAGAGGGGAATAGTGGCCTATTTCTTTCCCATCACTTCCCATTTCTCACTTCAGACCGGGCATATCAAATCAGCATCAGTGGACTTATGGAACTGAAGAAATAAAGAAATACAAATACGCATAAGCTGCTATTGTGAAGAAAAAGAATGATGCTTAGATTTATCAGACAAATCCCTCACAGTAGTACCAACACGACACACACATGCATAATCCTTTCCTGATCCTTTACCAGACGTACTGAAAGTGCACAATGCATCAACATTTGGAGGCAACTTGGACGCAATCTTTACTTCTGACACTGATTTTGCAGATGCTTAAGATGCCTTAAACCTGCATCAAGGACTTTGTGGGCCGCTTGGGTCCTGCTGAAACACCCTATAAACACAGCACTGACATATATTTGTCTCATGGAACCTGATTAAGATGTGGCTTACTAGTTAGCAAGCACATCGAGGTGACTGTGTGTCACCTGTTACTGAAAGGGTGGCGTACAGTATATTTTGAGAGCATTAAAGCAGAAGAAAATGATTATCATAATAAAGTCAAGAGATGCTAAAACGCTCCATAGAGCTGAGGTGAACTGCAGAGCTGGGTGATGATTCTGCACTGGTTTGTCACCGTGAGCAACCTCTTTTAATGTCGATATGTAAATGCTGACTATAGCTGCTTTAAAGCTGCACCAATCACCTTTTTATATCAGCAATGTACCAACTGATAGGTGTTATGTAAAGTGAATTATCACAAAAGTTTGCATTTCCTCTCAGCTCTGCTACTGATCATCTGAAATGAATCAGTAACAGTGTGTCAGTGTTTTCAGCTTATTATGCAGCTCCCAGGACACACGAAAAATAATGCAGTGCAGCTCTAAAGGTAATGGCTTCCAGCGATAAAAAGCTTTTTCTTCCGACTTCAAAAATGTTGCGTATTGGGTAGAAGCTAACTGTATCACACAGAAACAATCTACTGTTTTGTGGAATGAAATGTCCTTTATGTGTGCGTGCAAACCATTTCAGAACCTGCATCAAAAGTTGAATCAGTGCTGGGAACCGTCCCAGAAAACCTCAACCCCCCCCCCCACACCCTACAAACATGCTGTTTCGTTGTGGGCAGAGGTGTTGGTGATTCCCCACCCCTCTCCACCAGCGATGACTGAGATGACACAGTGTTCTTATGCAATCAGCCGAGGCATCGGAGCGTGACTATCGAGGAGGCGCGAGGGACCAGTGGGTGCCAGCAAGAGCGACCGAGTGCTGCTTACGAATGTTCAGAGGGAGGGATGGAGAGACAGAGAGGGGGTGGGGTAGAAATGGTAGAAACAACTTCGAAAAAAAAACCTCCATCAAAGCCACGTGAAGGGGGGGGGAGACTGAAGAGGAGGTGAAGGAAAAAAGAAGGAAGAGAATGGCAGGGGAAAGTTATAGGAGACAGAAAAGAAGATTTAGCATGTAGCAACATATAAAAACATCAAATAAAAGGGATAAATGACGAGGAATAAAGATAGAGGGAGCAGAGAGAAGAAATAGGGAGCAGTGCAGATCTCCGGGTGGGCCGCAGAGTCTCAGGGAGTCGGGGCGAACACACTGCGGCACTCACTCCGTGTCCGGCACATTTTGATTTATGCCGTAATTAGCAGCCTTTAATGATAGTAAAACCCGGACTCTCAACTTTATCCGAATAGGGAATTTATCAACCCACCACACACGTTGCAATGGATAAAAACCCGCGAGTAGCACCAGAATATTGTGGAGCTGTAAATTTACAACAAAGAACTCAGCCTTTGTTTTTCTCTGCTCCAGTTGTTCTCTGTGGCATAGGAACTACAGATTGTAGATAAGGAGTGCGTCTGGCTCTGATTATAGCAAATACGACCATAACAAATGTGGGGGCAGGAAGAAATGGTAGCTATAAGAAAAGATAAATCTTTGATATACGCTATAGAATTACACTACATCCTCACTTTCGATATGTATTTTCACTGTGCAGGCAGAAAATTCCCCATCGCTAATATCATGTGTCGCCTTAATGTGCCGGTTCTGCTTATTAGCACTATTAGATGCTCTGCAGATATAGTCTGCTTGAGAGAAAGAACAGAGATGTGGAGCTACAAAGACAGAAAATAGAGCCCTTTTCTCACTTTGACGTGCAAGACATTCAGTCTTTATGGTGTAAATCATTCAAACTTTGTTAGTAATTCAGACTTTATACTAATTCTGTAACCAGCATACGTCTCAGTATTTAAAAAAGCACTCCTTTTTAAATGACCTTTGAACTTCTTTCAGTGTCTCTGTTAACTGATATTTGCTAATTCATGTGCTCAGGGATTACAACAACTCAATTTACTGTACTGATTACACTTCAAATGACAGTTCAACCTATTTAAGGTCACAATAGGTTTCCAAGATTACACTCTTGCTTTTATCTTTTGCCTGTTAATATATCTGAACTTCTTTCAGGATGTGACCAGCTTAGTTGATCATTTACTCTTCGATTGATGCTGTCGCTCAGCAGTTACACTGTGACTTCAACCACAGTCACTGTGTACATATAAAGTCATTCTCCTTCATCCATTTCAACGGCAACTTCAGTTACTTTCAGTAGTTCAGTCCCAGACATGAAGAAACGTCAGTATTTAAGATCAGTGAAGCCAGCTGATGAATGATCACCTCAAAAACCGACTTTGTTCACTTCCCCTGGCACTGTGAGTCCTTCCAAAAGATTCATCAGTCCAATAAAATATCCAGCCAGGCTTTTATATGTGTCATTAAAATGAATTTACCACTCTGCCTCGAAGCCCTTTCTTTTCACTGCTTAGTTGTCAGTGGATACTGAACCTCGGCAGCCTCCTTACTCACTCAATTGCTGCCCCCGCCTTGAGGATTACAATGAAATTGTCAGATTACAGAAACCCTCTTGATGCGTATGGTGGTTTAATGCTTATTGCAGACGGCCCAACCAAATACTAACCTTCAAAAAAAAACATGCAAAGAGGACAGAAATGGCAGCACTCCCCCACCAACGCTTTTTTAAAAACAGAGAAAAAAACTGACCCTGGTTCAGTTTTCCTGTCAGCTGTCATGCATTGCTGTCTCAGTGCTGCAGAACTAGCATAGCTAATGCAGATTTTCCATATGTGGCTAACAACCCTTCATCTTTGTGCCACCACAGACAGTTCCACTGCACGCTGCCCCCCCCACTCCTCTCCTCCTCTTTTATCATCTTGGTGGTATTGCTGCTCGGTTTTCTGGCTGCTGGTAATGATGCTGCGAACCTATATATAGTCTGGCATGTGCTTTGAAAGTATAGAGGGGGCTGGAAAGACGGAAAGATGAGGGAAAGAGCAGAAAAGAGCCGCCAAAACAGAGGGAGAGAGAGAGAAAGAGAGAGGGAGACAAATAGTGATGAGGTTAATGCAGCAAGGAAACTTAAATAGGGAGGCAGATGGAGACGGAGAGCGAGGCTGAAGGGAGGCTCAGGACGTGTGAAGGGAAGAGAAACCGTGAGAGCACAACTCTTCCACTGCAAACACTCCCCAGCTGCAGCGAAGCACATAGTTAATGTTAAAGTTGAGAAATGATATCTAAAATAATATTATGTGAGACAAGCGTAACGCCAACAACAACAGAATCTGCCTCTACCAGTATGTGACAGTTTGGGAGCAAAACAACCTTTATTATACCGCAGTCAGACCTACATTTTTCAGGGCCATGAAAAAACACTTATTTTGGGAAAGTCATTTTTTCTTGTTTAATCTGTGATTTTTTTTAAAATACACACAGGTACCTTAAATAAATTCAAAGGAAAACCACCATTAAGTGTCTTATTAAGGTGTTGGACCAGAACAGGTTCAGTGCAGGTTCAGACGTCCCCTCATTTGGTGTTTTAATGATGGAGGTGGAGAGCGCTATCTAA
>JAOXYL010000036.1:3812263-3827145 GCA_028564955.1 Terapon puta
AGTATGGTGGTTTTATCAGGGCTTTAACATGGCTGTCAGGTTGATCACAGTCACTAAGAGAGCTCAGTTGGTCGTCTGATATAAGGGTCTGCTGTACATGTTTTTTCCTCACTGTCCTTTTTTAGTTGGGGAGTGTGTTTCTCTGACTTCTACTGCGGGGTCACATTTGCATTCAAAGGACGACATAAACAGCTACAAGCGTTTGCATCCTGGAACAGATTTCTCGGATATTACGTGAACACACAGCGCACACCAGTTTGCTACAGCACACACACACGCGCCTTTCCTCACTGTAATCTCTGACTTTAGCTTCGTAAGTGGTAAACCACTTCCTCCCTCACAGGCGTTTTGCAGTCTCTTGTCCCCTTCGCTCTTTCATGCCTCTGAATTTAATTCGGCGGCGTCGGCCCCTCGGGAGGCCGGCCGCTCTCTCAGTGTGTTTGAACTCAAGCGTGAAACTGCAAAAAAAAAAGAGGAAGCAGTCCAAAAAAATGGATTTCTCTTGTATGCGTGCGTGCGGATGCTGTTGCTTTGTAGCGGTGACCTCACTCCCGCTTCGTGAGTGGCTTCATCAGAGTGTGTTTGCACTGCTGATTAGCTGTTTGCAAAGGAGGTATGATCTTCTGACGGGAACTCTGACAACAGCTGTGGTCTCCGCACACAATACTCTATCAAGACGAATCATGTTCTGAGCATCGTCCCTGCGATGCCATGGGGAAATTACGCTCGCTTTCTGTGTGAAGATGTTCTCCTCATTAACTCCAAAACAGCAGAATAAGGGAAAGACGGGGAGAGAAGCCAACTTCCCTTAGTAAATAATAGATATTCTCTGAAATATACATGAAAGTCTCCATTCTGCACTTGAATTATGTAATCCAGGGCTCTGTGAATCAAACGTCTCCCAATCCCAGTCAGAGTTGGAGTTACATAACACTCAAGATGGAAGTCAAAGACCTTGGGGCATCATTATTTCTGCTAAAACAAACGACATTCCCGCGCTCTAAACAGTGGCAGCTGTTATCGTATTATATAAAAACTGATAATTGCAATTCTCTGTCTCTGTCTCTGTCTTTCTCTCTGTTGTTCTTTTTCTTCCTGCACACCCCCACATGCACTCACGCACACAGGCTGCTTCGCAAAATGAGACAGACGCCGCTGATTGCCTTGAGTTTTGCTTGACAGGGACTGACGTGCAATCAGCGGCTGGAAGCGTTGGATTTTGTTTGCTTCTCTGCGGTGCTTTGCTGCAGGCGCTGATGGCCCGTGGAGGGGCCTGGTCGCCTTTCCACCAAGACAAATACACAATTAAGTGCTTGGTTTGATTTATCTGTTTTCAAGTTATTTGTGTTTTAACGTCTTCCAGCACCCCGAATACAAATATGGCGTTCCTGCATTTGCAGTGTTTTTTTTTGGCCTTATTTGAGGTCCAATTGAAAAGGAAAATATTAAAATTCATCACATGCAATGGATTGCAAAATTGCTCGGGATAATTGATGATGGCGCTCACAAAATCTAAAGTAACGATTCGAATTACGGCTCTTGGCGAGTCAATCAATAGCACAAATTAACCTTTTTCTCAGAATACTCCAGGCAGTTTGAAATGCTGTAATGGCACCATCACAAGGAGCAACTGCATTTCGTCTGCTGAGACGGTGGTTTCCCAGAGTCCTTGCTGTGGCAGTGACTCACCCGCCTGATGCTAAGTGAGGATGACCATTTTTACAGCTAAAATGACAGAATTTAAATCACGCCCCCCCCCACATTTGAGCTGCGCTTCGTCGAATAATCCGGCGTGCAGTTTTGGCCGACAGGGCAAATGAATTGGAACGCGGCATTTTTATCTCGCCTCATTTTCCCCTTCGCCGTCTAACGTGACAGTGTTATCTACTATCAGAGGATCCCCACAGATTTACTGCCTTATTCCAAGGGCAGATGCATGATTGGCAAAGGATGATACACCACGCCTGGTTGGTTTGTGCCGCGCCACGCCCTGTTTCCATCTCCAAGGGAAGGGCGGCGGGCAAGGAAAGAGATAATGCTTTAGCTGCACCCCTTTTTCTATTTCCAGCACGTACAATGGAAAACGCAGCAGATGTGTCCCTCCACAACCAATATCATCGGTCCAGCATTTTGAAAGGAGATCTTCCTGAGAGCGGAAAGTGATCACTGCAGCACTGCAGAAACATGTCATGGGTGACATGTGGTGACTGTCAGCGATGCCTATGTGTTCAGATAGGGTGTACCATTATCTCACCCTCAGTATGGACCCAGAGCCAGACCCCTAGCTTTAAATAAAACTGCTGAGTAAAAGGAAAGAGCCCTACTCCAAAGCTAAGGTGGTATTTGTCTTCAAAGAGAGAAGTGCTCTGAATGTAGGACTCTTTATAGGAGATGACATAAAACGTGTGATATCTTAACAATTATTGGACTGATTGGCATGAAGTCTTGCTCCCTAGACGATGGATCCTTCTGATTTTGATTATCTGTCTTGGCCACCTTTAGTGCAAAATGAGGTTCACCTTCAGGGCAAACTGTCAACAACCTCCAACAATTTCCAACAACCTAGAAAAAAACAATGGGCTGAAATCAGCAGCGGATAAAAAATGTAATTTAAAACAGAGGGACTGAGACCTAAAAATTGATTAAAATATTTGCCTGTGAGGCAAATGTCAGCCCGTTGGGATGGTATTTTTCTTGTGCGGTGGAGAAGCCATTTTCACCTTTGCTTCCCCTGCTCAGATGATCATTGTTACACCGAGGACTGTTCAATTGGCACCCCTGAGTCACAATCACATCCTTTCAAGGCTGTCTTGGCACAAGGTTCATTCTACTGCTGACCTCCGCTCACTTTTCCTGCAAACTGGACAAAGTATGATTACTCAATTCAACAATCTTAGAAAAAGGCTCTTAATCTCACCTGATGATAAAAATACATCCTGAAGAACAAAACTGCGCTTTTGCATTTAAGGTAGGTTAAACGATCAAGGGCGATGTTCTCATTTCACACTGCAGCACATATTGATGTACTGTTATAAATGTATTCTGTCAGTTGTAGTCTGTATTACTGAACACAGAAATAGACTACTGATCTGAACATTTTGATGATGTTCACCTTAATTTTTCATCCGGATTAGTTTTTTTTCAACATTTTTTTGAATGCCAGTAGAATAAAAGTTTCTTGACTTAAAAATGCCCTCAAGCAAAGCACCTTCTCTTTCATTAAATGAGACCCCCAAATGAAAGAGGACCTTCAGCTAATGCCTCCAGTGACGAGACCCCGACAGCTGCACTCTCCTCCCTCTCTTCTTTGAAACGTGTCAGTGCATTTGGACACACAGAGTACAACGCTTCCCTTTTCATGCTTCTTTGTGAAATACTTGCCCTTTCGCTGGGAAATGTCTCCACATGGAGATGTGTCTGTGCTTGTTCTCAAGGTTAAATCTGAGGAAGCAGGGCAGGGCAGCTCCAACACATGAATAGTGATGAGACTGAAGTCCAGGGTGAACCAGGCTCCTGCTTGAAATAAAAGCAATTTACAGCAGTAAAAATCAAAATCACAAGTTCTGCTTTTTCACCCACATGTCCTTTATATATCCGAAGCACTGACTTGAAGCTTTTGACGAGTAGCTTGGATTTTAGATGGAGAGGCGTTCAAATGCAGGTCTAACAGGCACAAATTCCTGGGTCTGTAGATTTTGTCACAGGATCATTAGGGCTTCTGTGTTATCACATAGTTTCACCAACTAGCGATTAAAGTGACTAAATTTATGCTGCTGACAGTACAGGCTACGAGCAGAAATGATGAATATGTTGATGAATGTCGAAACTCCGTGAACACTAGAGGCAGTGGTTCCCAACCTGTCCCAGCTTATGACCCCTTAAAACAATATTATGTCTACATGCAGCTACTTGCACATCTGACAGCTGCAACCACTGAAAAAAAACAACGTTGTTTTACTTGAATGCCTTTTATAGCTAAAAATATCCAATGATTTACTTAACCAAAAGGAAAAATTAGAAAAAGTTTGCAGAAATGAACAGATAGCAGAATAACTGTTAATATTCTGTTAATCATCTTGGATCTGGCCTGGGGGCCTCCCTGTGAGGGCCCGACATCCTGAGAACAACTGCTCCAGCTGATTCATTTCCACTTGACACACTACCTGGATCAATGACATCATGCAGATCAAATAAATGTGCAGTTAAACTAAATGCGCCCATAGCAACACTACTTATACTTCAATGTTTCCACACATTTGAAATATCTACACAATATTTCACTGCAACGTGTGCCTGTGTAACAAAATAACGGATCCTTTGGAGGGAATTTATTTTTCACTTGCCTCTTCTTAGAGCCCAAGCTCGGCGGGCTCTTGTAAACAAAAGTTACTTGAACTCTCAAGGTGCACACTCATTGGGAACAATCTGTGTAGCCCTTCATCGTGTCAGGTTAAAGGTTTTGACAGCAGCGGTCAAAACAGCTCCTCGGCTGGGCGTGATGGACGTGTATCCACCTTCTCTGCTCTTCACAGCGAGAGCAAATGAAGAAATATCTGATGCCGCTCCGACTCAAAGTTTACCCTTCACTGATTATTGTTCCGGGCTCTCCAAGCATGAATAACTGCTGGATATCAAATGTCAGCATCCATCTCCTTCTGCTCATAAAACCTGCTGCTGGTTCGAGTTACATTTTCACGACTGCCTCACGGCAGCACGAGAAGATCAAACCTGCGTGTCTCTGTTTCATACCGCCCAACCACGTTGTTCTCACACGGCCAAACGAAGTGAATTACCCAAATTATTATCCCAGCTCTGCTCCCAGTGCGCTTTGTGTCCCCCGGCCTATTTACGTCCGACACACTCCCCGAGCTTCAATCAATGCGTCTCCCATTTTTAGAAAAAGTCAATACCGTTATCAAGACGAAATCCGAGGGCCTCTGCCGCACCGCCTGATTTTCCAGGCCGACCGCGGCTACCTGCCCCCCCCCCCACCTGCCCCACTCCCCCTCCCCCCTCAGCAGGGAAAGCCTGGAGAAGGAGAATCCCTTTGTATGAACTGCAGCGCTGTAACCCGCTCGGCCGGGCGGGATGACAAGCTGACTGCGGAGGTGAAAACGAGGAGTGACGGAGAGCGAGGGGGGGAGAGGTGCTCTCTCTCTCTCTCATCTCTCTCTCTGTTACAGCATCTCTCTCTCTCTCTCCCTCTATCTCTCTCTCTCTCTCTCTCTCTCTCTCTCTCCATCTCGTCCTCGCTCACCGTCTTCCTCTCTTGCTCGCTTTATTCCCCCCCCCCACCCTGTTTGGTATGCGGAGCCAGGCCCGCTCTGTTCTGCAGTGTGGGTTTGTGAACGCTGCTGCATGTCAGGGAGAGAGGGGAATCGCACTGCAGTGGCGGGTGGGGTGAGCACGCGCACACACACACACACACACACACACACACACACACACATACATACAGAAAACCCCTCCTGCGCTGCACCAGGAAACCCTTTTCGTGTCACGCTTCTGTTGTCATCCAAATGAAAGATCTGCATCGCTCATTTCGGGCCATAACTGAAACAGAGACTTTGCACGTATCGATCACCGTATTTCTGTTTCTACCGTTCTGCTACAGTATGCAGTCTGTTTTCCGATACGAAGTGTAGGATATCATGAGAAAGAAAACTATTTTGCATTACCGTGAGAGTGGCGTGGAGAGATACTGCTGCAATAGCAATAACTATATATATCGCATGTATAGTTAGATTGCAGTAGAAATGATATAGATACTGTGAAACTGAGCCGAACCCAGAAGGTCCGGCTGCAGACCTCACTGTGGGCCCTGAGACTGGGAGCCAATGGGAAGAGAGCGGGGTCGGAAGTGAGGCATCACTGCCATTAGCAGTATTTTCCCCTTTATTTAACCATCGGATGGTGTCGATGAGAAGAAGTGTGCCTATTGCAGGTTTTTGTGATATAAACACACAGTTCAGCTGCTCTCATCATCTCACCCTGCGTTGCCGTAAGAACAGAGGAGCTTATGAGCTGGCAGCCAAATGAGCTGCCTATTAGCTGTGGTCATACAGTCAAAGGTAAAGGATTGACCTCATTTAACTGGTGGTTGTAGTAAACGCACCTCACTTCAAACATTATATCAGGGAAAGTAACAATATCAATACACTCGTTGTAAACCGGTGCGGTAAACACACCCGATTCCTTTACCTTTCATCAATCCTTGACCACCGTTTGGCCTACGAAGAGGCAAGAAATCCATCACCAGTTTTTCCAAGTCCTCGTTATTTATCTCAGTGAATGTCTGCCACGCCAACAGCTAATATTCGATCATTTCCTTCCAGCTTCGCCACACATTGAGCAATTTTCTTTCAGAGTAAAATCTTTGTCGAGCAAAAACTGCCGTTGCTCCTCACAGGGGAAGAAAAATATTTGGTTGGTTTTGGACGGTACACTGAGTAAACGTGATGTCAGTTGGGCAAAACGAAACGTCGAGCGGTCAAATCCATGTGACAAACACAAGGTGAAGATTCATTTTGCTTTCTGTCTGAAGGGGATTTCACAGGATTACATTTTCATCATCTAATTTCACTCGGAGTCTGATAACAGCAGAGAAAAGGAAACATGGTGCCACCATGTGTTAAAACCAGACTACATTTTATATTGTAGATTATAACATTTACATTTCCTACATCTGACCAGTTCTACAGGTTTACCCAGAGATGAAAAATGAAATCCCTCACGCACAATACAGAATTAAACGTAGGTTAACAAATGAGTTGGCCCCGCTGTAATAGCGGCTTGTCTCCCTCCACCTACAAGCCGGATTCTCCTACGAAAGGAAACTGAAAAGATTTCTGAAACAATACACTCTAACAAAGCCCATAATAACCAGAATGCACTCAGCAGAATCGCACCGCCATCAGAGACAAAGCAGCTCAGAGTCAGCAACTGAGCCGCTAAGGATGTAAAATTATGGGGCTTCTTTATTAGCGACCCCCCTCCACCCCCCTTTCTGCAACTGCTATTATGCCAGTTAGGTGTGTTCATTTGAGGGGAGATCATTGGGCCACTTCGTCTGTGCAGTGATGCCTCGCTCTGCAGCATCAGCAGGGCTGTGGGAGTCACAGCGGACCAGCAACCTGCTCTCCGCTGCAAAGGAGAGGAGACTTCAATGGATTTTCTCTCCTGGCGCTGGTTGAACCCAATTACACCTGAAGCAATAAATCCTTAGCAATGCAATTTCCCCTCTAGACAAGATCTGCCGGGCTTCCCCCCTTCGCTCTCTCTCTGCTTCCCTCTCCTTCCGCAACACACACACACACACACACACACACACACACACACACACACACACACACAGTCTCTTTCCCCGTCTGCCTCGCCCTCGTTCACCGCTACTTATTTCTCCCCCCTCTCTTCAATCATTTCCACTTTGTCTTCTTCTTCTTTTTCTTCTTCTTCTTCTCTGTCTCTCAGTTTATTTATCTCTCGCCTTTTTCTTCCCTCTCCTGTCTCGCACTCCCTCTTCTGATCCACTCCACCACCCCCCCGCCCCCACTCCAGTTTCTCCCGCTCTTTATCCATCCCTCGTTCCCCCTAAAGCTCCCTCACTCTCTTATTACACCGCTCTCCCTGCGACCTTCATCCCGCGCCCCTCCCCCCCCCCCCCCCCCCCCCCCCCCCCCCCCGTCTTTCCCCCTCGCACGTCTTTTCTTCTTCCCCTCACGTCACCCTGGACCTTTATCCCACCGTCATCTCATCACGGCCGCTTTGTTGTCTTCCGCGTGACCCACATCACTCCTTTCTCTTCGATCACAGGCCGCCATTTTTCATGGTACCTTACATACACACATCTCGCTTCATTTCCCCTCCCTCCCTCCACGCTGGTGTTCTCCCAGTTGGTCAGAGAACATGTAGGACGTCTTGCAGCGTGCATGGTCATCCACGAGTCCGTCACACATGAAGGACATGGCAGTTTCTGTGGTTCAGTGCAAGGACAGTTAGTAAAAAAATATCCATTTATTTAAATGCAAATTTTCTATTGAAGAATACACTTGCTTCAAGCTGTATTTATTAAAGACTAACGACCTGATGATGTATATAACATACTGTATTGGTTGTTGTGGTAGAAATAATACTATTGTTAATAATTGCAGGAGTAGAGGTGTTAGAGGGAGTATTAGGGGGGGCTGTAAAGGAGGTATTAGCATAAATTAACCAAATTCTCTCTGACACAGAAGCTACATTTATGGGTATGAGGAATAATGATCCTTAATGCATTCCCCGTACATTTATCCCACGTTATGGTTGGACACAGCTGTTGAGGCAGCTACACAGCAAAGTAAAATTAGATCAAATGCATCACCTACAAATTACAATAACTTAGTCGTGGCATATGTTCAAGAGAAAGTGTATTTATAATTTATAAGTGCCCACTGACATTCAGTGAGTAAGGAGAGACCACAATACACTAAATGTTATAAAATAAACTGTAAGGAAGAGCCCAGACAATCTCACACTGTCACCCTGCCTGGTTCTGTTTTTCCACATTATTTCAAATAAAGAGAATGAATCTTCTCTGGAGGGTATTAATTAAGTCAAAGACTCAAAATTCATTGGTTGAGAATGTAGTTTCCCTCCAATATGTGAATATTTCTTCAGTGAGGGATCAAAGAAAGACTTAAAGAGATGAGAAAGATGAGATGAGGATACTAAGTGTTAAATCTGGTTCAGATCAGAGATAGGGACTTTAGAATTAATGTCAAAACTATTTAAACTATGACTGAGACCTTGTCCATTCATACACTGGTATGTTTTTAAATGGATGTATTCTCCCCTGTGTGAGAAAAAAAAAAAGTACGGTTACATGAGAACATAAAAATGTTTCCAAATAAGCAGGTAGGTGGTGATGAAGTTTACATAAACCATACATCAAGAACAATATCATACAATATTATATTATAATGTATATATAAATATATACATATATACATTTATGTATATGTTTTTCAACTCAAAAAGAAAAGCAAACTGTTCATACATACATAATTATCTGTTTACATTAGACATGTGTAATTAGACTAAATGTAATCAAACCAGTCTACCATTGTTGTTTCAGCGCTCATTACACAAGACAACAATTGGTATGCACAAGTTGCAGCTCTGTTTTACGCTCTTTTACATGTCTACACGTCAACACTGAAGACAGAGTTTCTGAAAATCCTTACGCCGAAAGGAGCTTTCAAAAAGGTGTCTGTGTGGATGAAAAGACACAATTAATAGAAAAAGCTACATTTTGAAAAAATGCCCATGTAATTGTGGACTTGGCCTGTAAGTTGCCCCTGAGGACTGACATTTATCACGTTTTGTATTATTTTGCGTTGAATCATGCAGCATATAACATTGATCGAGGGGGTGTGTGAGTGTTAAGACTCATCATGAGGAAAAGGGACAGTTTTTCAGTCTTTTCTTAGACACTGATGTATAGGTCTTATGGGCTTTGTCACTCCTTATATCATTTCTGAAAATATATGAAAGCATTTTATGATTGAAGAGGTCATATTTTTATATCCATTGTGCAAAAAAATCCATATATTCCAACTAAATTGCATGTAAATGTTAAAAAAAGGGTATCTTTAGTTGCTCCATTGGCATGTTAAAATACTGAATTTCAGGATAATACAGAGACATATTTTTGAGAACCACTGTTTTAGGCACATATGCACATGGAGAAGTGCAGAGGTTCATATCCTGGAGTGTGATTCTGTCTAACTGTGTTAGCTGTGTTGTTATTGTGTCTATGCGACATGTCAGTGAAGCCGTGGGTGTTGTTAGTTCAAAGATGGTACAGTAAGTTCCTTTGTGCTGCTGGTGCCCTGAAGCAAGAGCCTTGTTTTATCTTTCTGATTATTCCCTTCAAATGCAAACAGATACCTGGATTTGTTCTCATGAAGCTGCAGCAGGAGCGACGCTCTCATGAAAGGAGGCCATTATGAGTTTGTTTTCTTGGGGTCAAATTGAGGGTTAATGCTTGAGCAATGAAAAGCCCTCATTTTTGTGGGTGTCTGAACCCTGCATTTACAATTTTCTCACCAATGGTGTATGTACTAAATGACCCAATAACCTTAAGGCATTTCTTAAATTTCAGTTTTTTCAGTTACTTTTTAGTAATATATTAATTTACAATTCTTTACAGTGTCTCACGTGTTGGTAAGACAGATGCTCAGACGCTGCCAACTCTTTTCCCCCTCCCTACATCTTCTTGAGGGTCAGAACTGTCAACTGTAGGTCAGATCCCAGTGTGACATTTCTAAAGGGACCAAGGGGCGACACTGATATAATGGATGTGACATTCTGAGATGTTAGTCATTTTGTTCATGCTAATGTCATGCGATGAAGGTACAGCCATTAAGCGTGAATCGGTTGGTCAATAAATCCAACGAGGTGAACTTCCCTGGTATTTGAGTGCAAGGTGAAGAAAATGTTAATGAACTGGAGGACGCACAACATACATTTTATGCACAATCATCTCATACGATTGGAGGGAATCATGGTTTAGAGGCTATGCCACTGTATGTGTGAAACTTACTGTAAGCAGTCTTAAGCTGTAGCTACATAATCAGGTCAGAAGCTGAGCCCTCCAGCAGTGCGAACAGCCCGACTTCAGCATGTGTTTGAGTACAATATCATCACTTATGCTTGGTCTTCAAACCCGGCATGCTGTACTTTGACCGTGATCTATGGAAAAATGTATTGTTAAGGACTTTTAGTGCTTTCCTTAGTCCTATTATAGTAAAGTCATTACCTTGTTGCTGTTGCTAGTTGGTCCTGAAAATGAACTTTCTCAATTAACTGAATGATGAAGCCTCTTTTTGATTATTTCACATTTCTGTATTTTTTGTTTCATCATTTGATGTGGGCTCAGCAGAACTTTAAAAAGGTCATGTCACATATTTATATGCACCAATTATAATTTAGCAGTTATTAATTAGCAGTAACAGTAGGTCAGTAGATGCCTATGATCCTTGGACACTGTCAGTCGCAGTGAACCACAGTAAACACCCACACAGTCCTAATGAAGCAGATTATCGATGTGTTAAAGCTGAAATAACAGATATTATGGCCACTTGGGGGCAGCAGAAACAAGCTGTAAACACAACACTGACATAATCTCTTAAATTCATATGTCAAACCTGTTAGCGAGCAGTTGCCTATTTGCACCTCCAACAGACCCCAAGCAACATTAGCATCAAATTGGAGTCTTATTTCTGGCCCTGTGGCAAAGTAAATCCAATATTTAATCCTCCTTTTATTGTCTGTAGTCTCAGCTTGCTCTTGAGGGAATATCTAGCTGTTTAGCTGCTAGTCTCTAACTGCACCCGTCTGCTGGACGGGTGGTGTACAGAGGGTTTTAGATTTTTTCACTGGAAACAGCTTCCTGCTTAGATATGATAAAATGATAGTTTTGATATGATTGCACAGTCCTGCTTATTAAAATAGTGCATAGTTTAGTAATATGTATATTAAAGTACATCAAATTTAATGCAAATAGAATTATATTCTCAGTTAGTATGCTGTAAAATATATACAGTATATCCCACCAATTAAGACTAGAAGCAGTACTTACATTAACTTAAATGAATACAGTCAGGATTACACTGAATACAAATTTAAATGCATTTAAAAGTAGTGCACATTTAATGAGTATACTCCATCTTAAATTACACATGTATATTGATTTATTAAAAATATGTACATCTTATTGATGTATGGTAATAAATCAAAAAGACTTTAACGTGGTTGCAACAAATCTACAGTAAGTACGTATACACACGTTTGGAAAATATGCTCTATCTAAAACACCTCATATGATACAGTATGCTTATTATTTTGCACCAAAATAAGGGGGGTGGGGGTCTAATCTAAACCTTGCAGCTCTATAATCACGATGCACACAAACTTCTCTCCACTATCAGCCATGAACTGCCTAAGATACGGCTCTGAATATTTAATAGGGCCTCTTTTGAACGCCTATTTTTATCAGCTTGGCTCAATAATTCAAAGCGCACTTCTCCTGTTCTCATCTGCAGCATCTTTGCATGTGTGTGTGTGTGTGTGTTAGTGTGGGCATGTCATTGTATCCTACATGTATGTTTGTCTTGACGTGCGCATGTGCGTGCTCAGCGCCAGTGTGTCCGTACATGAGCACAGACAGACAGGCAGACAGCGAGTTAGAGAGGCAGATCAAGAGAGAAGCCAACAGCTGAAAGGAAACACTTGTTTTGGTCGGTGTCAGTCACTGGGTAATGCGTCTGCCCCCACACCGAGCTATCAAAGACGCCTAGCCGAGGACATAATTGAAAAGTTTTGCGTGGTCCTGACCAACTTGTCATCCTGTCAAACTCCGCGGGGAGAAAAAAACGTCTTTCTTCCTCTGGGAATCGCTAATATTCATAATACTTCCAACGACAACCGAGATTAGAGGAGAAGCAAAAAACTGCCAAATTTTTACCACAGCTTGGAAGTCAAGGCTCCAATTTCACATGATGCCAGTTCCCCCTTGAGTCTTAAATCTCCTCATGGAAAGGTCTGTTTTTGAATAATAAAAACCTAATCAAGCTCAGACGCAGCCAAACGCCCAGCACTCGACCTACAATCAAACAGCAAAGCGAGCAATCAAAGACCTCGCTGTTTTTTTTTTTTTCTCCAAATCAGGATGAACTTCAGGTTTGGATAGGACGTATAGTCTCTCAACGTTTTGCTTGCAACGTTGGCTTGTGGCAGCGTCGTGAAGAAGTGATTTAATTATCTGCCTTTATGACAGCCCTGAGTGCACTGAAGAGAAGCGGCGCGAGGACTAACTAGGCCTGTGGGCTTTGTCGTTTGGCAAGGTAATAACGTCAGCTGTGAACAGTCAGATGTATAGCTGCCTCTCTAGTTTCTCTGCCTATTCACATCTGCGTAGGTATTATAACGCAGAAGTTTGAATCACAGGCAGAATCTAATTAGTCATTTGATATGTTGGTGCATAGCATATACACACAGTAAACAGAGAAAAATAGAAGACAAGGAAAAGTTAGCACCAAGTACTGCAAATCAGAAGCAGCTTAAATACTAAATCTGACAATAAAGATATAAAAAATGTCATAACATAAAGATATAGATATACTATTTGTACAGTATTACTACTATTTAAATGACGATACCATAATGTAGCATTTCTTGCAAAATTCTTGCAAAAAAGAGTGCATATAACAGCGGATAAACAGTGAGAAAACAACAGTTTACATGAAAGATGAAGTGCATTAAAGAAAGGAGAGCTAAAAAGAAACCATTGGACCAAGCAACTCTGTGGGAGGGGCTTCAGAGGTGAACTTGTGCTACTGTACAGGGAGAAGGTGCGGAGCTGGACATATATTCTGAAAAAGCAGCACTGTCTCTTCATTTAGCCAATTGTTGCTTTAATGTAATGTGCACTGGGGGAGATGGGTATTGAGTTTGTATCATGGTGCAGAATATTAATGTTTTAAAATGAGCATTGTGACATTCTATTGTTTTCATATTTTATGAAACCAACGCTGCATCAGTCCGTCTGTCAATACTCTCAGACTTCCCTACCCTCTCTGTGGGTGTGAAGGCAGAAGTCTTCAAAAAAGGGTCACAGCGATCAATCCCGCCTTCTAGAAATTCTTTATATAACTAATTTGCAACAGGAAAAGTTGTTGTATGAAAGAATCATGATTCATTAATGAGGAATCATTAACCTATTATTTGCCTCTCTGTATGGTGTTAGTGCAGTATAAGTGTCATGCTTCCTATTTTAGACAAAATGATCATCAAGGTATATGATGTTTACTTGTAAGATCACAACAGAACAAATCGTAACAGTTAAAGATCATTTCTAGGAGACTGCTTGTTATATTACACATTCTATAAAGGGAGATGTAATTTCCTGAAACTGTACAGTGCCCTGTAGCATCCAGCAAACATTACTCAAACTGACAAACGTCAAAAACATGCATTTCTTGGGGGACTGCTTTCAGTTGTGGGTTTGGTTCCCCCAAAAGTATTTACGGCACTAAGACCGGGCATGTGGCATCAGCCTCGAAGGATCTACTGCGCTCACGTTCTTTATGATGATGAAGCATGTCATTCAGTGCGATGCGGTTCTCTGACCGTTTTTAATAGTTTCCAGACATCTCTGGAGCTCTGGGACTCAGGCGGATAAGACACATCCAGCTTTGGAGCTTTGGATACACGCACAGAACTTGTTAGTACATTAACTGGGATTTAACCACCGGCTCATTCACAGCTCTCACTCTACATTTTTACTGTTTATTCCACATTTTCATGCACGTATGGCTGCGTTATATGTAATAATAAACACAGCGTATAGGTATGTCTGTGATGATGTGCTTTATGGATGAATTTGCATATATATGGCCTGCTATAATTGCATCAAACCGCATCCCCGTGCAGCCAAGCGTGTGTGTATGCCAACGCGCTTGTGTGTTTGCGTGCAGGCGTACTGTCGGGCAGACGTTATGGAGACAGATGGCCCAGGCGCCCTCCACACCCATGTTCGACCACTGCTCACGCCGGGCGAATTGCGTAGGTCGCCGCGTGTGTGTTCTGCGGCGGGTGTGTTCCTCCCTGCGTGTGTGTGCCGTGGCAGCGTGTTCCTCTCTGCAGCGACCGGGGTTTGGCGCTGCGGCCCCTGATGGCATCAGAGAGAGGAGCGCCAGCAGACGGAGAGCTCAGGACTCACGTGGGAACACCCCAGACAACACACAAGAGGAGAGGAGGCACTTTGTGCTTTATGGGTTTCTTAAAAACAAGGTTGTGATTCACAGCCTGACTCATCGCTGCTTTTACTGCCTCATCAAAGA
>JAOXYL010000036.1:3874036-3885030 GCA_028564955.1 Terapon puta
ATAATGCCTTTGTAAAGCTGTGGTGTGGTCTAAGACGCTATTTAGAGTCAAATATGTTGAATAGTCAAATTCATCTGAAAGTGTGTCCCCACATTAAAATGCAAAACACGACTGTTTCCAAACTCACAAACGTCTACTTTCACATGTAATATGTAGGCCAAATATCTTTAGAAGAGACTTCCTAATAATGGAATGAATCTCCCGCTTTCATTATGATGCATGTGGTAATGCCTCATCATACTTTAATTTTGAAATGTGACAATTATGTAATAAGAGTGCACTGGTAACACACTTCACTACACTTCAAGTGAAGTGTAACTAAATCCAGAAGACTACCGACCTGTGTGTAATCAATAAAGAAATAACAATAGATGAAATTCTCTTCCAGCTACTGCAGATGGAAATTTGATCTCATTAAACACGACGAACGGAAAATTAAGTTAGAATAATAGACATTGATATATTAATAAGAAGTTGGCAGTTTGTCATTTCCATCGGATATGTTTTCCGTTAAAGGGGAAAAGAATATCCAATATCCATGTGAAGATTAGGCTCTGCAACAAGTCAGCAAACAAACTGGGCAAATATGCCTCAGACACAACTAGCACTGACAAAGCCATTATCAATGAAAAAAAAAAAATCTAATTCAGCTCCCCCAGCCTTCACAGACTGTGCCTGATTAAAAAGGCAGATTGAATGTGTAGCGTCTGAATCCAATTATTTTTGGAAAGCCATACCGTGGCGTTGTTTCTTTTTGATTTGCACTTGCCTGTCTGCCAGCTGAGGCACCTTGCTCAATGAAACAAAATGCTCCCCAAAAAACTCTGATTTACCGAAAAAAAAATCCTGACGTTTGATTCAAAGATATGTTCAGGACATGAAAAAATTGCTACTGCAAAGTCCTGAAAAACATCAGTGAATACAACACTGGCCGCACTGCTTTGAAGAGATACACCGATGGGACTCATGCTAACACAAAGGGAACAATCGCAAGCTGAATCCCAATTACTCTTTATGAAGCTAAATGTGTTTTGTAATTTATATCTTTTCATTCTGCTCCTTCACAAAGACAATTTAAGGCAATGAACCAAAGTCAGTCGTGACACAAAGTTTTAACAGCCTGGAACAGAGCTGCACAGTGAAGAAAAGTAATCACTCACAATATGACCATGCTGTTCATTTAAACAGGTGTCCTCAGGCTGTCATTGTTTCCCTCGCCCCTGCCCGCCGGATGTCTCCAGTTTGCACTCCACGCTCAAAATAAAGAGTTCAGATTGAAACAAACATGTTCACTTCACATTTAGGGAGCTGTGGATGGCAGCTAAACAAGCCCATGCGGCCCTGCTGATGCCATCGTTATAAGCTGAGCTGAGGTCTCTCTTCCACAGCCATGTTGGAGTCACTGTAAAATTTCTGTACCTTTGTATCTGGAAACCTGTTTAACATTTAATGAGGTAAACTGTGTTTCGATGACATTAGCAGCGTTTCAGAAACGCATTAATATAGTCAATAGTCTTATCAGAGAGTTTGAAGATATGAATAATGAATATTTTATGCTGTGTTCCAGTGCGGTACTGACAATGTAATGTGTTAATGTCTGATAACAAAAAGGACATTTAGCTGAGCAAGTTATTGAAAAATAGTGGATGTCATTATGAGTTTAAAACTATATATTTAATAGAACAAACAATGAGTTTTGCTGAGGAAGGTTGGCAGGAAAAATCAGCCCACGGCTGACAAACAAATGAGACAAAGACATATGTTGCGTACCGCTGCTTTTTCTGACTGATGGAACAACTTCAAAAAGGGAGTGAATCCTCCTTGTTTATCACAATAATGAGCATGGACTTTTGTTTTGCCTAAAGGCAGAGTCACGTTTAGTATATGCATGAAAAACACATTTTATATGCAATTATATTATTTAATTCAATAGTGAACAGGCCATTTTGAAATCCAACTCCAGCTAACCTCCCACAGAACTGCTCAAGGACATGTTGCATACAGCACATATACGCACATTTAATGGTAGAAACAGAACACAACAGGAACAGCACACACTCGGCTCATTTAAACTGACTGAATACACCCACGCATAACAGGAACAAGTAGCATACTGTATCAATACACCTACAGTGAAACACCAAGGACCAATTATATGTAACAAACCAACTGAGACCAACGAGAATGCATACCTCCATCTGGAAATAGGTAGGTAAATAAATAAATAAATAACCATATGGAAAATGTGTTTAAAAGCAGAATGTTTTTTCTAGCAGGTTATCTTTCATCAACAAATACTGTCAGGGTGTCCTGAGGCAAGGCACTTACTCCCCAGCTGCTGCAGCCGAGCTGTTCTGTGGGCACACAGCAGCAGACTGCGTTTATGTGGGACACTCCTGTGAGAGGATCCATGTAAATGTGTAAATGTGGATTCAATCTTCCCTGGATAAAGGCACAGTTAAAATGTCCAGGAACCAGAACCACTCACAGAAACAGCAAGAAAACCATAACAATAGACTGTAAATCAACAAAGATGGCTTTTAAGAGCTCGAGTAACACTTTGTCTGGTTTTCAGGTGTTCATTTGTAGGGGTGGGGACGATGTAGGTGTTTGGTCTTAGCTCTCTTTGAAAGTCCAACCCGGAGCGGCTTTGTGCATGTTCGCAGAGGCTCCAGTCTCTTGTGCTGCTCTGGTGGCCCTGCACACAAAATACACAACACAAAAATATATCACTGTACACATATCACCATAGCCTGCCCGGCAGCCTACTACTATACAATGTGCACTGTTACCACAGTCACACTACAAAATGGATGGACAGCCCTCAGCGTTTCTTTTACCAAACCTGGACAGATTAGCATAATGCCTCTCAACGTGCACAGAGAGCAGCTGTGCTTTTACAACTGTTTCCCTCAAACTGACAAGGTGAACACATTGCATCTCCAGGTAGACAGGTTGTTACACCGACTCTCTTCTTAAATATTCAGAGGATAGCCCACTTATCTCCCAGCAGACACACTTGGCTTCATGATGCAGTGGAGAGCAGAGAAATGAACAGGAACGTATGGCTGAGCAGCAGCACGGGTCAATCTTTTCTCTGCCTATAATGTTTGTGTGTTTAATGCTTTATGTTGCTCTTGGGTGGCCACTATATGGTAAAAAATAAAATCAAAATGATGAGTATGACACTTACCCAAAGAAAAGCTATTTCATCAATGAAATGCTCAAGAGCTTTTCAGTCTCTTAACTGCCGCGACAAAATGAAACTCACTGTGGCTCAGTTGTTCCAAGGGAGATCCACACATGAGGGATGGAGACCACGTTTTCCTTCTCTGCTCCATCTCCAGGGGCTCTGAAAACAGCATATTGACTGTCAGAGACAGCCAGGAAGAGCTGGCTAATTCTGTCTTATTTGTTGCTCTGTTTACCCTTAAACAACATTTTTGCATTCATGGCGGTGTTATCGTTCCACCGCAGATTATTGGGGAAGGGAAATGAATATTTGAACATTCAAGACAGGAAACTGTCACTTTGAAAAGAGAAATCAATAAAAGTAATTGTATTTCCTCACAAAATTAACCTAACTGACCTTGTAACCACCCAACACTCATTGTTAGAAAACACTGTTAAACATGCAACTATAATAAGCTTTTTTTGTTGCTGACTTGTTTTGAAAAAGAAAAGTGTGAACCTCTGTGTTTCTTTGCAGTGTACATGGATGCTTCCTGGCACAGGTGGCTGCTAAGGGGCACCTCCTGCTCCCTGTCACCACTGCCAGAGGTACAAGACACTCCTGGATCACCTCCATACATATCCAGGCTGCAGTCTTCTCCAGCATCATCTGAAAAACAGGCATGCAACACACAGAGCAGCCAGAATATATTAGGACACAGAGCACTACTTGGTCCCTTTCTAACATTTTTTTTAACATAATCATGGTTCTTAAGCATCACTGTTTTGTTTTGTGAGACATATTCCACATTAGAGAAGACCCAAGTGTCCTCCATTTAATTAACCAACTTCAGCGGACATTGTAATGTATACTGAATCTGAACGTGAGAGCTTCACTCTTCACTTCATTTTTTTCAAATGGCAAAGGAGAAGGAGTCAACTATTAAAGACTGTGTGTAAACGTCTCATGCCTGAACTGTTTTTCAATATTTCAGAACTTGAAGAAATATCCTGTATTGAGAGATACAGGACTTTACATAGCTCATATGGTTAAAAGAAGAATATGACACTCTGGGAAATATTCTGAGATTGTTAGATAGTTAGAAGATCAACACCACTCTCCTATCTATTTGCCAATTTGAGGCTACAGCCAGCAGCAGATTAGCTTAGCACTTAGCAGTTTCAGCATCTATTGTGACACAAACACCAAGACAAACTGTACTTTTCCTAACTATACTTAAACCATTAGAAATAGTTAAATCATCATTTATGCTCAAGCGTGAACTGATGACGCCTCTTGGATGAGAGGTGAAATGTCTTACATTAATAACATAACCATGTCCATTTGCGTTCAATTTATTTTCCTTTAGATAACTATGTTGACTATGAGGTGGATGAATGAGAATATTCACATAGAAAGTAACATAAATAAATAGTAAGTACATGAAGTAAAGTACGTTCATAAATTATGGAGTATATACTGTATTAACAAGTTTACATATGTATGGTGTCTTGTATACCTGATGCTGTGTCTGGATGGTGTCCTAGATCTGGTCTGTTGAGATGTTCTTGGCAGTCTGTGTCGCCCTTCAAATTTTCAGCTTTATCAATACCCCACTTAGGTGACGACGATCTACTGTCAATTGCAAAATCGCTTAAACTGATATCAAAATACAAGTTTAGCTCTTTCAAGACCATGTCAAACTGTTTTTTCATCTCAAACTCCGGGCGGTTGTTCACGTCAGAGGCCGGGCTGACGCTCTTAGAGGAAACAGTGGAGGACATTGACCCTGCGTTCAAGTCTTCCTGGAAGCACTCAGAGGAATTATAGGCTGATTCACAGTTAGGCTGTTGCCCGGGCCATCCGAGAGGAATGACATCTGCTGCTGAGATAAAGTTCAGGAGTTCATTACAACTGCAATCACTGTTTAAAAATCCATTTGCAATGTTCTCACTGTGACACTGAGATCTTGTCACTTCCTCCTCATCCTCCTCTCCTGGTAGCTCACTGCTCTCTGCCTCTGGCATGGAGTGGTAAAGTTGTTGCTGGGGTGTTTTCAGCAAGTTGATGAGGACAGGACTGTTGCTCAGGCCAGCATCGTCATCATCATCATCATCTAGGGAGAGTTTCATCTTTTCGAAAGTGTCGACCCCCCCCGGCACGTGGTTGTAGAAGGTGCAGGCAGATGGCACTGAGGAGAATCTGTCACTACAGTTTAGAGCTGCGGGGCTGCTGTTAGCATTTTGTGAATGGATTAATTCATGCCGACCTGGCACAACGGCATCACGAGTTGGGGGGAAAATGAAAGCCAAAATGTCATCTTTATTTTCACCCACGAATGTCTCCGCTCTGTGTCGATCTTCAGAGAAACAGCTGAGCCTGATTCCCTGCGTACGCTGACTCACTTGGGTTAATTTGCAGCCACTTTCACTCAAGTTGCCATGTGTCCCTTCACTGGAGTATTCATCAGCAGACGCCTCAGTCAAGTCTCCTTCCTGCTGACGTCGTTGCTGATGACAATCCTCTGATTTCGGTAATATCTCCAAGTTACCATGCACATCTGCTTCTTCTCCAACACTCGCCTCGGCTCCTCTTTCCTGTCCCTCAGTCGTAACTTCCATTGTTGGAATTACAGCACTGTATGCGTGATCAGAGCAGCATTCAATGTTATTTTTCAATTCCTCATCAACGCGTGTAAAGTCGTTGCTATATTGACTTATTTTGCCTTCTGTGCAGTCATTAACGCAGTCACCAGTTGATATTTGGCTTAAATCTTCTTTGTGGTTCATGTTGTGTTGCAGAAGTTTGTCTGAGTCCATTGAGTTCTCAGACTTCCCATGTTCATCTGCTCTTATTTCTACTTCAAAACTTGTTATTTCTTCACTTTCTTTTATCTCAGTTGCCCCGTCCATTCTGGCAGTTTCATTTTGTAAATATTCAACCTCCTCTGTCTTCAGGTGGTTGAGACTGACAGGGGAAAAGCCAGACTGATCCTGCACTTTTAACTGAGGCCTCGCAGTACCACGGCTTTCTTGTCTTCCATCCCCAGCAGGAGGAGGATTTTTGGGCTGCCATGGACTGCTGCTGGGATTGGATTTCCAATGAAAGCTGGCTCCATTGATAGTGTTGTGTGATTCGGTGGTGCTGATGGAAGAAGCCTGTGGTTCAGTGTGTGACTGACATAACTCCTCTTTTTCATCTTGGCCCTGCTGTGTTTTGCTTTGGTGATTAAACGTCGCGGGCTGGTCGGCAGCTGAAGGCTCCGGTGATGGCTTGACGTCAGCGCAAAGTGGGGGACGTGTTTCTGTCGTGCAGACTTTTACCGATGGATATAACGCCAGCGCTGTAGTGCTCCCTGAGAAACACCGTTCCTCTCCAGCCTCCCTGTCAATTTCACTCCAGATTGCAGGGTCAATTACAGAGAAAGGGCCTGCATCATTATCTCCTTCAGCGGGCTTTTGACTGATTCTTGCAGGCATCGGAGTCTCTGCTGTGTGATCAGCCATTTCACTCCGAGCTTTGGCTATCATCTTTCCAGCAGCATGCTCTCCCTTTGCCCCACAGAAGTTACCAGCTTCAGGACCCACGTCCTCAATTGCAATATTTCTATCTAATAACACATCATCAGAAACAATTGATCCCTCAGCACGCTCAGCAACAGAAGGGATGAAGTTTTTGGTCATGCCATTCTCATTAACTTTGCCTTTTGTTTCCCCATCACAGGCGGTAACATTTTCATTTTCACAAATCTGCAATTCAAATATTTTTCCCTCATTTCTTACACTTTCCACCGAGTTCCCAGAGGAGCCCTCTTCAGAGCTTGAGCAGAATGTTTTAGAGTCTGCATAATCACTGGGACTGTTACTCTCTTCCTTTTCCTTGCTGAAAAAGATATTCTCACAAACTCTGGGTTCGTCCCTTCTCTGATTACTCTTTTCAGTTTCAGCAGATTGGCTCCATGCATTACAGAAACCCATGTCACGTAGCGCATCTTCATAAGTGCAATCAGGCCGACATCTGACCTCCTCGTCGCTTGCTCGGATTTGACTGACACGACTTTGCACCTGCCTCCCATCTTCATCATTTCCAGCAGGAAGATTGCAACCACCAGGGGGCTGGCCTTCAAGTGATTTCCCCAGCCGCTTGCAATCAGGATGACTGGACGCGTCAGTGCTGGCGTCTTTTGAAGTGTGAGACTCTGCTAATACCCCACCTGCATCATCTACTGGGTGTGAGCTGAGCTTGTCAGTTTCAGTGACCAGAGGGAGCTCATCTTTCACCAGAATTTGGGAGTGTCTCTCAGCAGCAGTAACGCAGACTTCAGATCCTGTGTGTACATCGTTTGTCTGTGAGCAGGTCAATATAGTAATAGGGGTTGCAAATGATTTAGCGCCTTGTTTTTCACTTTCAATATGCTCACATTCAGCTGTGCATAATAGGGCTGCATCATTCAGCAACACATTAGTTTGAAGTGGGAATCCAGTGGTTTTCCAAAATGTCAAAACCTCTGGAAAGTTAAAGCTGCTATTCCCACTGTGATTGTTTGTCATTGTACTGTCTGTCCTTGGTCGTTTGGGGGAGAGTGGTGAGGTAAGGTCTCTCTCAGTTTGTGGACTGATATCCTCTTGTGTGATTTTATCCATTTTTTCCTATCTGCTAAACCTAAAATAGAAACAGCTTGAGTGTAAATACGGCACAGCTCAGATCAATGAGTCTATAAAAAAATGCAGTCATGTCGAGTTTCTGATGCATGGTTTACTTTGAATAATGTTTGAAAAAAAAAAAACATCCCTAAACCAAAAAGACAGATTTTTAGACATGGATCCAGATGCAACATAGTGACCCAAACAGCCTGTCCTATGGTGCACATTTGTTTCCTTTATGATGCCATAATAATCCATGTACATACAGTATCTCACCTCACTCAGAAACTCCCAGTTCAAATCACATGGAAGCAATCCCACAGCAAGCCCAACCTTTGAAGAAAATGTAGGAGACAACAACATCATATTCAGTAAGTGCTATAGCAGAACAGATTGTTACACAGCATGATGCTGATTCACTGTACAGAATACAGAGATGGCACTATAGCACTGTTGCTGCTCTGTTGATGCCTTAACACCCAAATCACGAACCGCTGTGCATCCATCTCTGACAATGCTAGTCTTGATACAATGGATACAATGGGCCTCTTTTCACAGCAGACATTTTAACTTGTCATATTAGGAAAAGCACAGCTGTTACCAATAACATTAACGGCTCTGTTTCATTCAAGCATCCCAGTGAGCTGCAATGGTGAGCCAGCATGCACAAAACCTGAAACCAACGCAGCTAAACGGAACTGAGCCTTTTGTTATTCATAATTGTATCATTTGAGACAATGCATTTCCTGCAACACATCTAAATATGTAACATAAAAGAATGCTTTCCATAATAATCAACCAAGAGTTTGAGGGAATTTTACCATAACGATAAGCAGGCATCAAAAGTGATGTGTCTGCTACCTGCCAGACTCCCCTGTCACAAATGCCGCAGATCTTTATTTACAGAGTGAGATTTCTACAAACTCAATGCATTTTAACATTTTAGATATCTATAACTGCATTTCTCCCATTTGAAATAGTTTTCTTAATTGTCAGGATAGAAATGAAAGGCATCTTGAATACCATTCCTACTAATGGAAATTAGATTTTTAGGCTAGAGACAGCTTCAGGTATCCCACGGCTAGTTGGTGCAGTGAACGCCACAGTGAACGTGTCTCACTGCTCGCTCTAAGTGGTCAGCTCGCAGTGGAAGCAGTGCTGTGCTGCCTTTGGGTTGCAGTTATTTTGGAAAACTTTGTTTTCCAACCATGTGTCCGAAGAAAGTGAGTAAGTTGTAACAAGGACAGTGCTGAGAAAAGGAAGTGGATGATGTGCATTGAATTAAAGAAGAAAATAGCAAAACATTGAAACAGAAAATCACTTTATACATTTTCTAGTACATTTTTCTTATTTAAAAACAAGTAACCAAAAAAAGTGGTGTTTTTTGGGGGATCCGGAACGTATGACACTTAACATACGAGTAATTTGAGTTACAAGCTCCATCACTGAATGAATTAAACCTGTAAATCAAGGCACCACTGCATATAACTTTTTGACTTTTTTGTGCAAAATTTGAATTAATATTGCTTATATTTCAGTAGTTATATTTTATATATTCAGAAGGGATGAAATGTGCATAACATAACATAATTAAATTATGTTTCTGTTATGTTTCTTGTTTCTGACACAGTAATGCTAAACCACTATCACTAAACACCTAACCCTAAACTTACTGGGTTGAGCGAGTGGCCACACCCCACTATTTGAGAAGCACTGCTCTATATACTGCCTAATCTCACAGGACAATCTCAAAGTAATCTTATTTTAAATGTTTATGGCCTGAATTATTTCTTCCATGTTACTATGGTTACCTTACATTTTCTTTATCTAGGGTTTGTAAGAAATAAATCCTTTAAAGTCTGATAGCTGCTAATGTCAGTGCTTAAAATTTGTGATAATATTTGTGATAGCTGAGAGTAAGAGTACAAATGGATACGCACAAATTAAAACCTTATCCATAAAATGTTTTGAAATACCCAGGTTTCACAGCCCAAACTATCTCCTTAACATTAAACACAGTTTAATCTGTGTAATTATGAACTTTTCACAGAATAATGTTAGCAAAGTCAGCTAACTCAGCTAACGGTAACAAATGTCACACAGCTTGAAAATAGGAAGCAAATTATTCTAGCACATTATAAAAACACTGACGTTGACATTTTCTGATATTTTAAGCAACTAATATATGAGTTTTTTATCCAACTACCATCAGTGAATCACTCACCTTCTTCTCAGTTAGTTAGCCTGGTTTGTTAGCTAGCTAATGTTTTCCTCTGTGTGGCGGGAAATTTGTTGCTACGGTTACCATCCTGGGCCTCTCCTCTTTAGGGGATTAAACTAATATTACAATTATTAAATTAGCCCTGACATAGTAAGACGGCTTTTAATATTTGATATATCATATTAAATATTTTATTTTCCTTGATTCTGGACAGCAGTGTCACCCAACACATACTAGAACATGGAGAAGGTCTCTCTCTCTCTCTCTCTCTCTCTCTCTCTCTGTGTGTGTGTGTGTGTGTCAGTATCTGTCTCCTCCTCTCGGTGCACCATCACCACCAGCAGCAGCAGCATCATCAGTGTGTGTTCAGCAGCATCCTCCTCCGGACCCTCTCTCTCTCTCTCTCTCTCTCCCTCTCTCGCTGAAAACACACATCCCAAATAAAGCCTACCCCCCCTTTCACACACACGCGCACACACACACACAGCCGCTCCGCAGACGAGCAGCTTTGACGCCTCTCGTCGTGTTTCTCACCTCCTCCCGGTCCCCGCAGCGTCTCCTCGGTCTGACCGCTCCTGACAGACACCGGACCGGACTTCTCCCGCTCGCACGTTCAAGGTAGGACCTGATGCTCGCGGTGCGCGCGTGCAGAAAGATGACATGTCGTGCACGACGCAGCCCGGTGCGTCATCCTCTTTGCTTTTCAGGAGACCCCCGTACGGATTGTTTCGGCGTGGGGTTAATTACATTTAATGAGATGCTGAGCAGCTCTCAAGGCGGACTCCAAGGATTGCTCTTATTCTCACAAAGAAGTGTGTGTGTGTGTGTGTGTGCGTGCGTGCGTGTGTGTGTGTGTGTGTGTGTGTGTGTGGTGGGTGGGGGGGTTCAACAACCCACCACTCATGCAGTTTGCACGTTTTGCACGCGAGTTTGTCAGACAAACATGGTTGTGTCTTGG
>JAOXYL010000036.1:3919608-3942216 GCA_028564955.1 Terapon puta
GGTCATTTCAACTCGTCTGGAAAACAGTTTCAGGGTTACAGTCTCTTCGTGCCTCAGAGGAATCTGACAAACACTTAATCAGAACATTATAGTCTAAACCAAAAGCTGGTTGGAGTTGCATAGTTTCTGCTCTCTGCTCGGTAATGAAAAAGAATGCTGGTCAGGAGATAACTACATAACGCTCCGGCCCGAGATGATCTCTGTTTCTGCTACACTTCTTTGACTTGGTAATTACAGCATGACACAGGTCCCAGCAAGCACAACAAAGAACAAACAAAAATAACAAAAAAAGTGATGAACTTCAGTGTTTTAAACCAAAATGTTTGAATTTGTAGCTCATCTGAAGGTCCTCCCTCCTTTCCCCCCTGATCTGGGGCAGCTGTTGGCTCTCTGCAGGTTTGTGAGCGGAGCAAGACTCTCCTCTCCCCAGGCCTTCGTCTTGGAGGGGGGGGGGGCAGCGCCTGAGATATAAGAGTTTTGTGATTTAATACCAGGTGTTCCCTCTCTAGATAAAGCTCCGAAAACTCAGTTACTTGCAGTTAGTTTTTTCTGTTATGAGTAAGACCTTGCCTCACTCGACACGGCACCTGAGAGATAAGTGTTACATACCTTACTCAGTCTGGTAACAGTCCCTTGCCCAGTGGTCAGACCCTCCGCAATTCCAACATCCGCTGTACCGAGAGCGCCCTCGCGGAGCTCGACCTCTGCCTCGGGGCGGCCCACCGTACGCCTTCTCTAGCGCCTGCATAGCCCGGAGCTGGGCCCTGATGAGCCTGTCGTTCTGTCGATCTCGAGCCTGCCGTGCCTTCTCCTCTGCGTTCCTCTGATTTCGTTCGGCATGGAGGGCGTGACACTTGATGAGCGACAGGCGACACGTGCTCCAGCCTATGCAATGTTCGCGTATCTCGTCGGCGATCCGTTCGTCCATGCCATGCAGGAACTGGTCCTTTAGGCCGAATTCATACATGGAATAAGTTTCTGTGTCTTCTGGTGGCAGCAGGCCGCTGTTCTCTTGGAAGACCTGCGTCAGTCTGGACAGATAGTCGGCCACCGCCTCACCGGGCCGCTGTCTGCAGTTCATTATTTCTTCCCACTTTACGACGGGCAGGAAGGTGGTTTTAATTCTCTCATAGAGGTACTCGACATGTCCACGATACTCCGCGCCTGGTGTCCAGTCATAAAGCATGTCTGTCTCTAGCCACTCTCCTCGCACTTTGCTCACTTTTAGCTTCATGCTGTGCAATAGGAGACTTTTCAATTCTCTTAAACTCGGCCTGTACATCTCCACAATCAGGCCCAGCACTCTGACAAATGCGTCCCCGCCTTGCTTGTCTAGGTCGGGCAGGTCCCTGGCCATTGAGCGCATTTCGTCCGATGTCCAGGCTTTGTAGACACATACATTATACACGACCGGTCTGCTGGACATGGGACTGAGAGTGTCCAACATGCGATCGTCTGCCGCGGCAGAGGGGGGAGTGGCGACGACGACTGCGCTCTCCTGACATGGCGGCTGAGTGAGCTCTGGGCTTGGTGTGCGGCGTACCACTGCAGCCTCCTCCGTGTGTCCTGAGGTCTCCGTCGGGTGCAGGTCAGGAGCAGGCACCGGGAGCTGACGCCTCTCCTGTGCAGCGGGGGCCGGGAGGGGATCCAGCTCTGTCTGTGGCGGTGAGGGCCGAGGGTGCTGAGAGGGCCCACCGCCCTCTCTCTTGCTCCTCTTCCCTTTGCTTTGCTGCCTGAGCCTTCTCTCCGTCTCACTTTTCCACATGTTAAACGCTCTCCAGTCTACTTGGATTTTAGCCCGCATGTTCTCATGCTCCTTCAGTTTCTTCTGTAGATTCTGTATCTTACGAGCGCTGAAACTGCCATTCTTGGGAAATCCAAACATGTTCACCCACAAAGGAAGCTGCTTACAGGATTCCTCGCCATGTTTCTCCCACATGATTTTGGCACATCCCGTCAGATCAGACTTGGTGAGCTCCGGCTCAGTCGAACCTTTGCTACAGCTTAACCCCATTTTGTTGTTATTCTGCAGTCACTCGCTCAGCAGTCACAGAACTCCTGACCTTACATTCATTAATAAGCAATATCAAATCGTCCTCACCCCTTCAGAATGTGCCTCTTTACTTTCAGACCTCCTTTCGTGGTCTCCTCCCTCTGTGAAATGCCGTATCACACAACCTCTCCCCCCTCACGAGCAGTCTCTCCACCCCCTGGGTGTCGCCAGCTGCAGAGTCTGGTCTAAGAAGTTAACGTAGTAAGAAAAATTTAAACGAAGAGAGAAATTTAAAATAAAATAAAAGAATTTTTTTTTGTCACTCTGCTCAGAGCCTGGTACACAGTGGAAAGTGGTGATATTGTCATCAACTAGGGTGGAGCAAAGAGGCAAAAGGGAAAAACACACACACGCTTTTACAGTAATTTATAACAGTCAGTTGCCATTGAAAGTGAAAGTAAAGATGACTTGGTCACATTTAGATGTTGCCAAAAAAATACCAAAGTAGAGCGGTGTACAGTAAAAGGAAACAGAATAATAAAAAACAATGGATTTTATGTTTGGCATTGTACACAGAACTGAAGCATGAAAAGTAAAGCAGTTTATGTAATTAGTAATATCATCAACTGTTGACTATCTTTTCTTTTTAGATAGAAAACATGTCAACATGTCTCAACAAGTTGAGTTGAGACATGAGTTGACTTGACTTGAGACTTGAGTTTTCTGGGTTTTTACTGAGTCAGTGTATGTAGAGAAAATTATTTTGAATTCAAAATGTGAAAATAAAGGATCTAAATACCAGGCGTCCTTGTTTTTTTACTGAAATTATTGCAAGACTGGTGAAACACACAGAAAAGCTTGTCAAAAGTGTCAAACTGTGCATATAAACCAAGGGGGAAAATACACATCTAGGGAAATACACATCTTCTTGCTTCAACCCTTGATCTTCGTCCCTATGCAAATTCAAATCCTGTCTCTCACACCACTTTGTTTCCATCCCTATTGTTCCTGAACCCCAATCACCTCTGGTCAGCAGCCTTTAGGTCGCCTACATTAACATACTGTCTGCGTCACTAACTTCATCATCATGTATAAGTGTCCTGAGATCATTGTTTTTGGGCAGCTCACTGACTCAGACCTGCTCTGTGTCAGTCGCTTCACCCGAGCGCCGGCATTCTTTCAATAACCTCACACCACCACTGCAAACAGTGAACCTAGCTGACTGTATCCTGCAGTTTCCAGACAGACAGAGCTACACACAAGTGAGAGATCAAATTGTCATTCAACTTTGTTTAAGCCAACAACAGTCAGCGTGATTGGATTTCTTGATTCATTCGCCAGGGAGAGGTGCATGTGCTGACCATAAACTGTACATGAATTTAGAGGACATGAATATCTGTGATAAGTTCCTGTAAGCTTGAAGGTAAACTGTGGCAATGTGCAAATGCTGATAAAACTCAGAAATACACTTTTCTGTTAAGCCTTTTTAATACAGGGGTCTCCATCACCATTCGTTTAAGTGTGATGTGAACTGTGTAATAAAGGTGCGTTGCTCAAATTACTCAGATTACAAAAAGTCTTAAGTAGAGGTAAATGTGTGAAAATGGCTCTTGAAAGCTTGTTTTACTACTGAAATATTTGACCAACTCTTGTCTACACTTGACTAATATGGATCTTTTTCAGTATTTTGTATGACAGGTGTGATGTGGATAAAACTTTTGGCCAAATGACGAAGACAGGTTTGAGTAGCGCTGTTGTATTTCCGTATCTGTCGCTCTACTGTAATACTACTGTACTGTAATGTCATGAGAGGTCACCATGGTAGACCTGCGTTGGGCAGTGCAATGTAACTGAAAAAACAGACAAAAACAGAAGTTCCCAAAGAAGTTTCAGTTTTGTTTTCTGGTAAACAGGCTATTCACAGAAAACTTAAGTAAGCTTAAGTCCAAGAACAAACCTAAAACATCTCAGAGGTAAACATGTTCTTTAAAATCTCAAAAGAATTCAAGAAAGTGTTGTAATGGAAATCCACCCTTATCATTATGTTTTCTTGTTTATGTGCTATTGTGGGGGGCTGTGGCTTCAGCAAGGAGATGGTTATAATCTTTTTTGGCAATTAAAAGAAGGAATCTTAATGATACCTCTTTATTTCCATCTTCTATATTGATATCTAAACTATTGTCCTCTGACTCTTCATGTAGTATTTTGTAAATGTATGATATGATCTTCTTTTTAACAAGTCCCTTCAAAGCTCTCTATATCACATGGCAAGGCCTTTTTGTTCGACTCTTTGTGTGTCTGTAAGTAGTGCCTCAACTGTAGGTACCTAAAAAAGTCATGAACTGGAAGACTGTTTTTGTTTTGAAGTTAGGTCTCCTCCATCAAACAACTCATCCAACACAATTACTGAACTCATTTATGCTGCCATGTCCTGAACAAAACAAGAGTTACTCCAGCACGGGAAGGGACATGAACTCTCCAGGAGCCAAACAAGAAGTCCTGGGACCTTATCAGGTCCAGAAGAAAATGTTCTTGACTGGATGATGTAAAGTTGATTGTTAAATCTTCTTTTCGGATTCTCACCGTGGAGGATCAGGAAGACCAGGAGGAAAAACACGACTCGTCTTATCAACAGCACCACCAAGGTCAAAGAAAGATCTGTCGCTGTCCTGCTGTAGATTGGATCCTGCGCTGTACCAGCATTTGGCTTACCCTCTTTACAGAGAGCTGTTACTACTAAGTGGAGGATTTTGCTCTTTGTGTTTTATTGCCTCTTAGTATAGGTGCAACTTCATGGAACGGGAAGTTCTACAGGTTTTTACACAGATTTTCACACTTCAGCGGTTTGTAATGGAAATATGTCTACTTCTCTCTCATACCATGCTGAACTAATCTCAAACAACAAACAGGCGAGGAATCACAAGGTTGTCTCTTATTTGTGTTAAATCTTAGCCACAACAGTCTGGTACAGGTACAAAGACAGTGTAACCCTGAAACTATCTATTAGATGAGTTAACCTCACCTTCCCTTCCCTTCCCTTCCCTTCCCTACCTTTCTTTCCTAACTTCTCTTATGTCAGACTTCTGTATGTCTGACATAAGACTAGACCCGTATGAAAAGTATGGCTTATTTTCATGCACAGGAAGGCAAATATTGTGGTTGTGTTGTAAACACAGACAACTTACTGTTGACGGGCACCATGCATTCGACCCTCACGCATCAGCAATTTCCTGTGCTCAAAACACCATGTGTCGTAGACCTCCTATCAGGACTAAGTGGTGAAGAAGCTTCATCAGCGGCCTATCTGGCATCGTCAAATGTGTGTACCATTTATCTGAAAATAAAACAAGAAAGAAAAAGAATGACTGAATGACCAAATATTGTGAAATGCATTGGTAAAAATTGGGTTCCTTTTTATACAAGACACACTATATCTTAAACTACAGCAAATATGAATTGCAATAATTCCCACAAGACAGGTCCATACTGAGTATCTGACCTTTGTTGAGTTTGTCATCTTAAACACACGTGTTCATTTGATGGAGTACGCAGGAGACGATCAACTTAGTTTTCCCAAGTTTTATTCTCAGCTGACAGCAAAAGTATTTATAGAAAATGAGATTGTTTACAGAGCTCTGGACCAGACTAAGCGTCCCTGACCAACAACACCTCTCAGCGTCAGTTCACCAAGTCTGATGCATTCTGTAATGTTTCAGTTCTTTGCCTCTAGATTGTGTCTAATTAATCTCCTCTTCTGCCTACAGCACGTACTGTGAACCCATTCATATACACACTGCACAATATAACAAAGTTACTCTAAGCATCCAATAAGGTTAACTAGAGGCCTCACATAAAGGTCACATAAAGGCCTCTGACTATCCTAAACATACTGAATCATGAAGACTTCCGGATACAATGACAACAGGAGTCTATTGATCACATTATGTATATAATGAGGTTATTCAGAGACACGCACACCAATCTAATAAAGTTACATACAGGTCACCAAATAAGGTCACTTAAAGCTCGTGGTTAATAATAAGTATTAGAAATTAGTATAAGAATGAATATATTCCAACACGTTCCCAGGGCTTTGCACCATTGATATTCCTGAAGTTTACATGATGGCAATACACATAGGTATTATAGCTTTTGGTTTGGTAGTTACCCAGATGTTTGCTTATTGTGCAGCATAAAATGTTTTATTTAATATAAAGAGTAAAATCTATGTAGAAACATGAACAATTTTTGATAGCTCCATGTCAGTTATTAAACATTTTTCATAGAGCTCACCTACTCACTTTTTCACCAATCAACAACTTTGATCTTACATGCCAAAATTTGGGGAACTCTGTGTATTAAAAAGAGACGATCATGTTAGAAGTTTGATGATTTATTAACTTGCCTTCTCCCATTTCTTTCAGTCCCTAAATACTTGTGGTGCATTGTCTCCCCCTGGTGGTGCAATTCAACCAAGGAGCAGTTGGATGGATTGGATGGGAATAAAGGGTAAACCAAGTGGACCAACTGGAATTGGGGGGTGGGGAATACGACAGGGCCCATTTGTTTCTCATTAGAGTTATTGACTAGTTGACTAGACCATGATTTTAAAGTTCAATAAGAACCCACTATTTGACTTGTCTGTCTTTTCTGTCATGTAATAATTATATTCACTTCATTTTCACTGAATTGTAAATGTTGTAGAGTTGGATGTTGACTGTCAGACTGCAGGTAAAGGCTGATTTTTCTCGTTATAGTACTCTTTTGGTGGTTACAATTAAGATAATAAAACTTTAAAAAGTGCACCGATTCTTGTGGCTGTGGACGACATTGCCAAACAGTTTGTGTAGCAGGTCTCAAACGTGATGAAATGATCAACGCTAGTTTTACTTTTGTTGGTATGGTGGTTTTGCAAGACAGATTGTTTCAAGAAGAACTGCCTGTGTTCAAATCAAACTTCAATAACACATAGTGTTCTGCTATGTGGTGACACCGAATCGTGATGCTGCTCTTGCATACAAATTATATCAACAGATGATAAGAAATAATGTGATTGGTGTCTCTGTTATGTCTATCTACAGTTGAGCAGTTTCCTTTACCACCATCCTGTCTCAGCAGAGGAAGGTGCTGGTGAAATAACTCCTGAGGCAACACTTTCCTCTTTACACCCACATACATACTTCAACATTCATCTCACACCAGTTAGAGAAGGAGATTTCAACACTTGGCACTTAGGACTCATCTTTAATCTTATAAAACATTTAGGCCACTTCAGTTTGTGTCTGCGTGACAGAGAGAATGACACTAAATCGGCCAATTGTAATTCACAGTTTATATGTATATATCCATTTTATACAGCATCATATGTGTCATCCATTTACGTTTGATATCTTTTATAAACTGAAATTCATTTAGCGGAAAGGCATCATTCTTTTGCTAGTCTGAGGTTTTAGGTCATATAAATATGTCCTAAGGTTACAGCAAACACAAACTTGGAAAAAATGGTGACCCACCAGTCCTGGGATGGTTGACCTCTGAACATCTAAACAGTCTTGATTGACCTACTCGTTAGAAACAGTTTGAAAGAACTTTGTGACTAATTAGGTAACATCTTTAATCCGATGTGGTGTTCAGCAACTTCAACATAAATGAATGAAATTAAGACAAATCTGGACAGTGTCTGAACTTTATGGTCAAAGTATTAATGTGCACAATCTGAACACACGGCTGGAATGAAATAAAGGAAAAAACCTGAATAAAAGTGAGGAAAAACACACCAGATGCAGATGAGTCCGTGCAGCAGTGCTCACTGAATGATTTGGCGAGTATGGAAATGATGGGAGCAGAATATAACTACGGCCTTCAAAGCCAAGACCTCATCCCAGCTTCACACCTATCGAAGACCTTGGGCCAGCACATCAGTCAACGCTCTCCAAAAGCACATCCGTAACATCAAATTATATGAACTTTTATCTTCAAATCTATTTAGTGGCGTCTGTGACACTCAGGCTGCTTTGCTTTTCTTCTCCTGTGCTGAGGTCTGTCTTAAAATAGATCTGTATCTCAGTGACATTACTTGATTAAATAAAGGTTATGGATATAAATAAGGGTTTGTCGTGGATCAATGGAAGCTGCTGGTGATCTGCCTCTTTACCATCACATCTCATGTCAGTTTCTCCTTTCATTTGTCACTCCTCTGTAAATGCTACTTATAGTCAACTTGTACAATTTGGGGCATTTTCTCTTGTAATATAACCCAGTGTCTGGTTAGCTCAGTAGAAGGCACATTCGTTGGTCTGCATCGTTTTTGTCATACTTCTGTGAAAAATACTGTTAATTTGATCAATTTCCCACCCAAAGGCAGCTTAGACTGAATCAGAAGACAGTTGTAAGAGATGAAGCTAAAAGTCGTTTTAGTGTATTTTACCTGTGTGGCCGCGCACACGCAGTTCCGGTCTGAGATGAAAAAAAAAAAAAAAGAATTAACTGTCGGCGTTTGTGTCGCGCGCCAGGAGCTACGTTAAGTTAGCCTCCAACTAACAAACTCACTGAGTGTTACTAACGTCGGTTTGCTGTGAATCTGTTGATACACTAACATAATTCAGGTGGCAGTAAAACGGATCGTCTGTCTCGACAGCGGACATCGAAACACCGGAGCTGGGACATATTTACCTGTTAACGGTTTGGGCGGTTGGAGCAGGTTAGCAGTTAGCGGCTAACGGCAGCTCGGTGAACGTGAACTGCCGCCACCGAGAGAGAAAACAGAGTCGACAAGACCTGCTGGAAGAAAACGGGCGAGTCACTGAGTGCCGGCTCCTGTTTGAGGTACTGACGACTATCTGCAAATCTAGAGTGAAAGATATTAAACACCTCAAAGCTTTTTGTTTTAAGTGGCTGTGGCGCCGTTATGCTAACGGTTATGGTAAACGCTAATTAATGTGCTGTTAATTAGATAATGAGTATTAATCTGTGACTTAAGGTCGCTGATATTAAACACCAGCCTCACGTTTGTTCGTTAAATTTAACGATGAAATTTGTGGGTTACTTTCTTGAGGGGAAAAAACAAAATTAATTATTTGTAGTTTGCTTTTTAATGTGCAGGAGCCTAATGTGTTCATGGTACAAAGGCGACATGCATTCATCAGCAAGTCTCATCGAGAAATGCATGTTGTAGTTTTTGTTGCTTAGTTTTTCCCTGTATTTTTTCCCCCACTGGAATAAATAATATGTCAATAAAAAAACGATTACATCCAGTGATAAATTTACTTGTTCTTCATATAGGGCTTTTCTAGTCTTCCAATCACTCAAAGTACTTTCCAATACAGGTCATTTAGTCCCTTCATACACTGATGGCACTGATGGGGGCCACTTGCTTCTTTAAGTTTTCTGTCAGACCAACTCTTGAAAGTAACTGACAGAAGTCATTGCCTATCCAGAGAGCAATCAAAAATCATTGCGACTGTGAGAAAGCCAAAATATTCTCAGTATGATCTGAAATATATTGATCGTATCAGCCGAGGTGTTTGTGTGTGTGTGTGTACACCTGTGTGTCCAGTAGGCTCCCAAGCCCTAAAATTGGGCTCCCCAAAAAGTCCTGCTGTAATTCAAACACTGAGACCATATTACACCCAGTTTAATGCTAAGCATGTTTTTGCAGCTGTGGCTTGTCATCTAAAGTAGTCTAGAGTCAAATTGTAATTATCTCTGCTTACAGCATAGTTAAAGACGTTAAGACATGTAAGAATTTTATCTTTTTTTCTCAAGATGTTTGGGTAAAATTATGATAATATAATATTAAATATTTATTATATTATGAAATTATTATTCTGATTCTGTGTCATGGGACAAAGATAAAGGATAAACAATTTAGTCATCCTACATCGGAAAAAAGGTTTTCCTGATATTGCAGTAACGTAATAGTCCAGTTTAAATCTGTCAGGTTCTCTCCACACCAGAGCTTTGTGTAATGGAGGAGGGGCTCTGACAGTAAGTAGCCATGTCAAGCAGCAGACAATGATGATGGCTGTTTTTGTCAATACAGAGATCTCTGTACAGCCATGTTGCAATAATCATTTAACAGTAACTGTGACTCACATTTCAGTGACTCATTTGTGTTTAGTAAAAACTGATGACTGTAGTATAAAATGGATATTCATTTACTATGTTATGATCATCATTTTTAAAAACATTTTAGGCATCTGTAAGTATTTGTGTAAATTCAGATGTTCTTGTGAATACCGTGTTCTGTCTTAAGTTTATATGTATTATTTTACTTTGCAGCTTAATCTGTGTTATACAAGTAAAGTCTCTTTAAATTCCAGAGGTATATAGAAATGTTGAAAAACTCATGCATTTAAGATTGAAAAATGAGCTTTCATTTATTTGGGAAAGTATGCTATCCCAGTCGGTTTTTTTTATTGCACAATAGTTTACTGATGGTTGTTCATTATTTTCACCATCAAGACACGATGATATTCATTAAGAAATCTGATCAAACAAAATACACACACAGATATTAAAATAGAACTGCAATGGCTTTAAAAACAATTTTATGCCTGTTCGCTTTTCTAGTATTTATACTTATACTTTTGTCCAGACACCATATTTTAAAGACAAAATTGTTACACTAAATTGTAGATAACATAAAAGATGCATGAAAAATGTGTTTTGTGTATATATATGTGATAAGTGATCGGGAGAATGAAATTCAAGGATTCAAGGATCATTTCAAACACATGTTAAACATGGGATAGAAACTAAATTAGTTACAGTGGTCCTGGAGCAAGCCCAATACTAGGAGTATTTTTAGAAAAATAGAATAGAATATAAATTATTTTAAATACAACCTAGTATAAATACAAATACAAAAATAGACGTTAGAAGAAATAAATATAGGAATACAATAAAATAAATATAGGGGTGTTAATAAAAATAAAATAAAATAAAGAAAACAACAGCTGCAACATTGTAAACAGCAGAATTTGCAAGTAAAATCAGTAATGATCTTTTCAGCTCATTTTCATCCATCTCTGCCACAAAGTAGTTTGGAGGTTACTAGATGTTTCATAACACTAAGAAAATCCAATTTGGTGTGTTAAATAAACAAACAAGTATGAAAAATAGAAAGAAATACCCATGTTTATGCTTTCTGGAGAGATGGCTAAACTTAATTTCATATGATGAAAAAACTTACTCATCAGTGCTTTTCAGTATTTAATGGCATCCAATTAATCAACCATGTGTGTTTTGATTTTTTTTCTCCTCATATTTTTCAGATTTCCTACCACATCTGCTGTTAGTAAAATTTGGGAAATCTTCTGTGAAAGTTACAAGTCAAAACAGATACAGTGAGTATCGCACAGAAAAGTAATCTGCAGCTTTCTTTTTTAATATCAATGGTTGTAGTACATATTTGTGGGATTTGGTGCTTTTATTTGTCTCATGTGATAGTAAACTGAATATCTGTCGGTTTTGTAGTATTGGTTGGACAAAAGAAGCAACTTTATGCAATCATTCTGGGCTAAAGAAATACTAATCCTGTAATTTTTTTGACCAGATAAGTTCCTGAGGTGATAATCAGCCGATTTAACAGTAAAGACTGTTGTAGTTTTTACCCAACAACAACCCAACTCAAATTATTATCTGTCTTACAAAGTAAAAGTTAGCAAGAATTCTGTGTGAGGTGCAATGTCATGTATAATCTATGTTTTTGTATGAGTGCATATGTTCTTCATTTTTGTGTTTTCCAGATGACATCAAGTGCTCACAGAGGTCACAAATCATGAGAAGCTGGAATTTATGACACTGCCAAAATGTCTTCAATCCAAGGACTCCCAACACGAGGATCAGACGTAACAATTCTCATAACCAAGTTCCACTTGCATCCCCTTTGTGAGCTTGTTGAATTCTGGGGAACATTTAGCCAAGACAGGACAGCAGATTATGAGTGCCTGGCCAAAGAAATTCAGACTCCTGAAAACACATTTCAAGAGTTTGATGGAAATCCTGGTGATCAGTGCTTGGTTCAAATAGATGGTACTTGGTACAGATCCCGTATAGTCTCAAGAAATGGCTCGAAATACAGTGTGTTTCTCATTGACCGGGGGATGACATATAGTACCATCACAAGTAATCTGGCATGGGGTAAGAAGAAGCACTTCAACCTGCCACCTGAAGTAGAACTTTGTGTGCTAGCCAACGTGTTGCCACTCTCGCCTGAGAGCAGGTGGTCTCCAGTGGCTCTTGAATTTCTTATGTCTTTCTCTGGGAGGTCTTTTAAGGCACATGTGCAAGATGTACTGGTGTCATACAGAACATTTCTCCTGCACATCCCTAGCATATCCAAACAAATGTATGAGATGGGCATTGCCAAGAAGCTCTTTCCAGACCAGTTCCAAGACTTTGTTCTCACATCACTACAGTCTCAAAGTGGAGCTGAAGTGTCTCCAGGGATTCAGCCAATCTCCATGGGAGCAGGTGAACGACTACACAAGCAAGAGGTCTTCATGTACCCAGAACTGCCAACAGGAACTGTGGAGACTGTCATAGTCACAGATGTGACAAATCCACAGCGTATTTTCTGCCAGTTGAAGGTGTTTTCACAAGAGCTGAAGAAACTCTCAGATCAAATCACACAGTGTTGTGAGGGCAGAAGGACAAACTGCATTGTAGGTTCAGACATGATTGGGTTTCCTTGTGCTGCAAGAGGAAGTGATGGCAGGTGGTACCGCTCTGTTCTACAACAGGTATTCCCAACCAACAAAGTGGTGGAAGTTTTGAATGTTGACTATGGAACAAAACGGTTTGTTCAAGTGGAGAACATAAGACCACTTGCTACAGAGTTCTTCAGAATGCCAGTTGTCACATACATCTGCTCCCTCCATGGAATCATTGACAAAGGTATTGGATGGACAACCAGCCAGATTGACTATCTCAGGACTCTTCTTCTGTACAAGACAGTGATAGCTAAGTTTGAGTACCAAAGCATGTCAGAGGGTGTGCACTATGTTACACTTTATGGAGATGAAAACACAAACCTTAACAACTTGTTTGGCTCAAAAGAGAACTGCTTGCTGGAGTTTGGAAAAACACTCAGAGATTATGCCATCTGTAGCACAGCATATAGCCACCAGCATCCAGCTCAGAAAGAAACAAACCAAGGAAACATGTTGACTCCTGGGCAGACTATAGAGGAAAAGGAAGGGAAGGGAATTCTGAAGAGGATGCCAGCTGCAGACCTCACTCTCGGCTCTTCACATATGGCAGTTGTTCAGCATGTATCTGACCCCTCAGAGTTTTGGATCCAGACACAGAACTATGCAAATGAGTTGGATGAACTCATGGATGGTATCTGTCATCTGTACAAAGATTCAGCAAATAAAGATGTGGTGAGAAATCCAACTGTTGGCCTCTACTGTGCTGCCAAGGCAGAAGATGGCGACTTCTACAGAGCAACGGTGACTGAAGTCAGTGAAACACAAATCAAGGTGTTCTTTGTTGATTATGGAAACACTGAAATGGTTGATAGGAGTAACATCAGGACCCTTCCCGACAAATTTAAAAAACTGCCACGTCTTTCACTGAAATGCTCTCTGGCTGGTATCAGGCCGAAAGATGGGAGATGGAGTCAGAGTGCCTGTGACTTTCTCATCAAAGCGGTCACAGATAAAGTGCTAAATGTACACGTGACAGCAAAATATGATGAGGCCTATGTTGTCCACTTAACAGATCTACAAGCACAGGGAGAAAGAGATCTTGGTACGCTAATGTGTAGTTCTGGCTTTGCTGAAAGAGCCGAGACAGAGCAGCAACCCAAAGGCAAAAAGCAACCTCCCATTCTGCCTCCCACACAACTTTCAGATGCCAGACTTACAGGTGTGTGTAGGAACAGTGAAATATCTTTTCAGGCCCTAAACACAGTTGGCTGTGCCGGTAATGAGAGAAAAATTCCTACATTCAAGGAGCACATGTTTCCCATCGGAAGTATACTTGATGTCAGTGTGTCCTACATTGAAAGTCCAAATGACTTCTGGTGCCAACTAGTCCAGAATGCAGGGCACTTGAAAATGCTTATGCATGACATACAGGCTCATTATGCAGGCAGTGAGTTTCAGCCTCCGGTAGAAACTGCTTGTGTTGCTCGCCACCCTGACAATGGACTGTGGTACAGGGCCCTTGTAATTCAAAAACATGAAACACCTCATGTGGATGTGTTGTTTGTTGACTATGGCCAGATGGAGACAGTTTCCCTCTATGACCTGAGGAGGATCTGCCCAGAATTCCTGCTTCTGCATGGCCAAGCATTTAGATGCAGTCTGTTAAACCCGGTTGAGCCTACGTCTGCCACAAATGAGTGGACTGAGGAGGCAATAGGGAGGTTCCACAGCTTTGTGGAAACTGCTGCATCCAACTTTGTGATTTTGAAGTGCACCATATATGCAGTCATGTACAGTGAGCAGAAGATTGTTTTTAACATTGTGGATCTTGAAACTCCATTTGAGAGTGTCTCTACCAGCATGGTCAATCTTGTCAAAAGTGCACCGCCCAAGAAAGCTGCCGGGCCTTCCTTCCGTCTGGACACATACTACTACTCAACACACAACGTCAAAACTGGAACAGAGGAACTGGTCACTGTGACATGTGTGAACAATGTTGGTCAGTTCTATTGCCAGCTCGATAGGAATGCTGATGTGATAAAAGATCTCAAGATCAAGGTGAGCAATCTCTGTCATCAGCTTGAGAACGTAAAGCTCCCAACAGTTTTTGGAACTTTGTGCTTTGCGAAGTACATTGATGGGCAGTGGTACAGGGGGCAGATCAAGGCTACAAAGCCAGCAATTCTGGTTCATTTTGTGGATTATGGTGACACCATTGAGGTGGACAAATCTGACTTGCTGCCAGTTCCCAGAGAGGCCAATGACATAATGTCTGTGCCTGTGCAAGCGGTTTTGTGTGGTCTTTCTGATGTCCCCACTGATGTCTCCAGTGAAGTGAACAGCTGGTTTGAGACAAGTGCAACAGAATGTGAATTTCGAGCTCTAATAGTAGCCCGAGAACCTGACGGGAAACTGTTGGTTGAGCTGTATCATGGAAACACTCAGATTAATTCCAAGATCAAGAAGATGTTTCAGATTGAGATGCACACAGGAAAGCCTTTTGCCTGTCAGGGTCGGAGAGCACCTCAGGCTTCTGCAAATCATGCACAAAAGACTCCAAAAGCAGCTCCAAAACAAGCTACAGAAATGGAAGATCGCGCTCAAACCATCAAGAAAAAGTCCTCTACCTCAAAACCAGCACACCAAATGAAGGATGCTGACATGAATGTGCAGTCAGCACCGAAACAACGACGTGCTTTTGAAAATGGTCATAAGATCAAAGCTGCCCCTCTAGAGCTGTACAGACCTCCACAGCAAAGACAGTCATGTGGAAGGACCCAAAATAATACAGGAAATGGTCCAGGAGATGCCTCCATCAAACCAAGAGAAGAAGGTCTTCCCACGGAAACGAAACGGCTCATAAAGTCAAGACCACCTTGCACAGAATCTCAGAAGGAAAGTAATGTTGAAGAACTCCCTAAACTAGCAGACCTGCCACCACAATCTGTCACATCAGGTATGGAAGTCGATGTTTATGTTTCACACTGCAACAGTCCACAGAGTTTCTACGTGCAGCTTCTCCGAGAGGAGGATGGAATATTCTCCCTTGTGGAAAAGCTCAATGATCCCCAATCCACCCCCCAAACCAACAACATCAGGGACCTGCATCCAGGTGACCTTGTTCAAGCAGAGTTTGCAGATGATTCCTCATGGTACAGAGCGGTCATAAGAGAAATTGACAGTAATATGGTGGCTCTTGTTGAGTTTGTTGATTTTGGAAATACAGCAATGATACCAATGTCCAAATTAGGCAGACTCCACAAGTCTTTTTTGCAGCCTCCCATGTACAGCATACACTGCATGCTAAGTGATGCTGCAGCTCTTGGAGAAAAAGTGCTTCACCCAGAAGTGGTGGCAGCATTCAGAGAAGACATTGGTGGTAATGGAGAAAAGTTGCTTAAGTGCCATTTTATTAGGCAGTCAGGATCTGTGTGGGAAGTTAGTCTGAAAGAAAGTGGTGTGAATGTCACTTGTAAAATACCTGCTAGTTGTTCAACTGATGATTCTGAAATTGTCTCAGAGGAACTTGAGCAGGTTGAACAAAAACCTGCAATTAACTCGAATGACAGGCAAGTGCCAGAGAAGTCCTCTTGTGCTCTGTGTTACCACCAACAAGAGTTTTTGGAGGGACAAAAGTTGGAGGTCTACATAACAGCTATCAATGATGCTCAGACATTTTGGTGTCAGCCTGCAGACTCAGAGAAACTGGATAAGGTAACATCAGGGGTCTCAGATGTTGGGGAAGCAGCAGATCACAAGCCAGTTGACCCAGACTCTCTATTCCCTGGAACCCCATGCATTGCTCTCTTTTCAGATGACCGTCTCTGGTACCGTGCAGAGGTCATTGACAAAGAAAGAGACAAGCTGTTTGTTTTCTTTGTTGACTATGGAAACAAGTCTCAAGTCAACATTACAGATGTGAGGAAAATGCCCAGCGACCTGATGGGAACTCCTCCACAGGCATTTTTATGCGAGCTTGGAGGATTTGATGCTTCACACGGGTTCTGGGACAGTGGTGCAGTAGATGAATTGTCTAGGCTGACAACAGACAAAATCTTACAGCTGACTGTCACTAAAATAACAAGGCAAGAGCGAAGGATCAAATACCTTGTTCAGATGGAATGTGAGGGCCAGGTGATCAATGACACCCTGAAAACCTGGTGGAAGAGCTCCACAACTGAAAACACACCTGATCCATTCAGATTGACCACTTTATATGAAACAGTGGATACTGCTGTTGCTTACCCTGAGGGCAAACATCATGAAGAGCAGAGCACAGTTGAGCTTGTCAGCCTTCACATGGCAGATGGAATCTCAAAAGTTGAAGGTAGTCCAGAGAACAGTAGAAGCTCTGAAGATTCTTTTTATTCTGAGTCTTTTGCAGAGCTCCCAGAGGAAGAGAGAGATCAAAATTCATCAGAATGCAATATAATCACTGGACCTCACATACTGAAAACAACAGAGATTGTGAAAGAAACTGTTTCCAGGGATGTCTTGAACATAGACTATTTGTCATATGACAGGGGCATGGATGAAACCTTGTTATCTTCACTTGGTAGCAATGATGAGAAGGCTATTTTGACCTGTGACAAGAGTGCAGTGGCAACTGACAAAGGCACTGAAGAGGAGGTTGCTTCAGTAAAGGGAACTATTGTACCAGAGGACTTATATTTTCAAATGGATGAGAACCCTGTGGAGGCCATAGATGAATCTGATGTCCCAACAACTGACTACGAGTGTCAGCCTGGTGAGGTGAATACCTGCAGCATGGAAAGTGGCTTTGACATCATGTTTTCTTCTGGTAAGCAGTACATGAATTTTTCTTATCTTAGTTTTGGATTACAAATGGGTATCCCCTCTGTAGAAAATGGTAGTTTTAAAAGTTCATGGAAATTGCAGTATTATGGAAAATAGCAGTATAACAGCATTTTGTACTTTGCTCATGTTTTATTTGCTTGTAAAAATTGTCAGCTCAGTATTGAAGTGTGAAGTTAATCATTTTACTTTTTTTTTTTCTTTGCACTTTCAGATTCAGCTGCAAAAACAAATGACAACAAGGTTACCAGTGGAAGAGATAACTCTCTAACTAGTACAACAACAGTGAAAATGGTGAAAATTTGTTAATTAATTGTGAAGAGTTTGAGTACATATGAGTGGATGGATTTGTTGAAGTCTTACTGGGTGTTGTGTTCTTTTAAAGGTTCCCCGAGAAGCTGTTCCCAGGGGGAGCATTGAACTATTTGAGATCACTGATAATGTTTCGAAAGAGTTCTGTCAGGTACATGATATTTAATGTACCTTATCTCCATACAACAGGTAGTGAGATTAGGTTTTTTGGTTCTCTAGTTTTGCATCGAAATACTTGAAAGGACATGACTTTTGCTGTGTGTTTTGTCATCTCATAGATTCAGACTGAATTGTTGCTGCCATCCTGTGTGGATCCTGCATTAGGTGAGCAATTCCTGATTCTGAGCTTGCAACACTTATACGCTGTGGGCTTAGGCTATGAATTAATCTGAAAAATAGCATTGTTTTTAAGGCAAACCCTCACATTAGCCTACAACTAATTGTAGGATTAAGTAGCTAAAAAAGAAAATTAAAGTGCAGCTTTGCTTTGTTACAATGTAAAATATGTAGTTAAGAGGGCACACTAAATTTAGGCATTTGTTTAGCTGAAAAAATGTAATAGTGTGTTTTCTGAAATGTGTAATTGTCTTTATAGATGCTCCTACAGAGCAGGACATTGAAGCTGGAGATGATGTCCCCAAGGAGGAGGTGCCATGCGCTGCCATACATATGGAGGTATTTTAGGATTTTAGATAGTGGTTTTGCAAGTGTGGTCATAATGTTGGTTTAATGTTTTTTTATTCATTTATTTGTTTTTTTATTTTGGTCTTGTGAAGGCTAATGGCCCTTTTCCACTAGCACCTACTCGGCTCGACTTCACTCGGTTTTTAGGCCTTTCATGATTAGTATCTGGTATTGAACCAAGCCGAAAATCTGACATGGGCAGATGGCGGGAGAACGACTCAATCCCCGAATGAACCCTGCCATTCAAGCGATTCTGTGCAGACATTTCTATGTCAGGTGGCCTCTGTAGTTGCTTCGTGTTCGTGTCGCATAACAAGTGACGACACAGGAGTTTCGGCCTGGTTGTTATGATAACCTCACCCCGCTGAGGTGGTACTCTAGTGTAATGGAAAAAGACTGAGACTGTCGAGCAGAGTCGTGTAGTGCTAGAACTGTGAAATGGAAAAGAGTCATAAATAATTATTTTTGTTATTTAGCATACATATGACTAATTTGAGTACCTTACTGCATTGACATCCTTGACATGGTGTGAATTAGACAAAGCCCTCAAGTCAGTGATGAATAATCTGTTTCAGAATGACTTGATGCCTGAAGAAGAGACACTGGCTTGTTATGAAGATGCATATTCAGGTTTGGCATGTCAAATTGAATAGTTTAAACACCATTCATCCCTATTTTGAATGAATATAATCGGTGTGTATGGAAAAACACAGTGGTATGCAGGTTAATTTTATTGAACACATGTACTTCAGTTAATCTTTTTCACTGTGACAGCTAAAGGCACTTCTCTGCTTTTTTTTTCAGAGGCAGAGAAGACCCTTTTATTTCCCTTTTTAAGCAATACATTAGTTGTGTAACAAATTATCCGTCTTTGTATCTGTAGCCTTTCTAGCTGACACTGACTTTGAAGCCAGTGAGCCACACACCCGCACAGCTCTGCCTGAACATGAGGTAATGGATTTGAAACAACAGAATTCTGAAATCAAATCAAACTTGTCCCAACTGACACGTACATTTTGTCTGGATTTTTGCTCAGGGTGAGGAGTTCGAAGAAGTGACCAGTTCTGTTGAAGGGTTATGTTTTACAGATATCTGTACAGGTATCAGACTTCAGTGACTATCAAGTCCCCAAAATAATGTGTTAGACATGCAGTGTTACAACATGAAACTAATCTTTTCCATCACATCACTTATTAATAGTAACTAGCATGGGATGCAGCATTTTTAACACTATATACAATCAATGATTGGGCCTTTTTCTCTTTTCCCTGCAGATGCAAACAAGCCAAGCGAAGCCTGCAGAGTGACCAGTGTAAGAGACGATTGTCTCGGCAGTATGACAGCAGAGGAAATGGTATGTTATATTCTCACCACTTTTTTAAAATGTAGGTTTAGGTGCAAGTTTATTTCTATGGGAAGGCTGTAATTAATTAATGAATTAATGAAAATTGCATTTTAGTTAAACAGTTGGTGCTGTGGAAATAATAATATATCAAGAACAGGTAGAGATGGAGCCTCTAATACAAGCCTGCGTTAATTAAAAGGCCTGGTTATGTACATACACAACACACACAACAATTTGACCAAATTTGTAGGTAGATTGGTAGAATTTCTGTCAAATCTTGACGCTGTTTGTGTACTAACATAAATATTGGCCAATTAGCTTTAAAGATGGATTTCACAGAGCTGTAAAAAACTTCTAGTCTCACTTATTTGTGATGTGTTCGATTTTAGAATAAGTTGGTGACTGAAGATGAGGCATTGGCTTTTCATCAAGATCCACTTTCTGGTTTGTTCCTTTTGATTGTTTTTGTTAGTTTGGACCATTTAACTGAACACATTTTCCACATCCTTCTTCCTGTTGGATCAAATTGACAACACTGCAACATGCCGTGTTTGTTACCTATCTGTTTTCAGCTCTGTCACCTGACACTGACCCACGGGCCTGCACAGATTTGGTAATAGGAGTCTGCCAGCACTATTCTGAACTTAACCCCTAAAACACTGCATCACTCATGAGTAAATGCTGCCTTTTTAGAATAAGCTGGTTGAAGAGGTGACCTGTCTTGTTGGAGAGATCTGTCTGAAGGACGTCTGTAGAGGTATCAGAATAACAACAGCCATGCATTAAGATATATAGTGTGAATGAATGAATCTCCACTGAAATGTTGAACATTTGAAAAAAATAATTCCATCATCCTTGTTGTTTCAGACCCACGACAAGAAGCCGAAACAGAAGACAGTGAGCAGCTGATGCATGCACCCCCCGAACAAGAAGAGGTAACTACATTGAGAACCTTTTTATGGTTCATTCGGTTCAGTCCACAGCGTTGACATCCAAATGGTCATAGGTAACTTTGATACCTTTATTAACCTCTATGGTATGTATGGATAAAAGGTGTCAGAACGTCTGCAGCTGTAGATTCACTTAAAGCATGTTGGTATCCAGTTTCTGATGAGGCTATAGGAGACTTCCTTTTTATGCATTATGCCTGTAAACCTGATATACTGGTTTCAGAAACGTGGATAAGACTGTATCCAGAAAGAACCAGATGTGCTTCCTGGAGAGTGCTGTGGTCTGTCATCCTCCATTATAATATTGTTATCATTGTGCAAGTTGAAGTACAGTTCGTTGTTTATTTCCAGGATTTCAGCGATGGTGAGTTCGTGGAAGAAATGTCATCATCTGATGACTGTTTTGGTATGTGTTCAAAGTGAAATACTGATATACACACTGTTGGGGCAAAACTATATTTTAACTATACTGGAAATAATGAGAATTGATCTGACCGGAGTATCTTTTATATTATAATATATTCTTGCTGTCAGACAACCGAGTGTGTGCTCAGCTGGGTGAGGACTCTCCAGTGATGATATAGAGAGCATATATATTTATAATGGGATACAAATGAGAAATGTTGGGAAGGGAATGTGAGGTCATGTCAACTCGTCTAGTAGAAAGTTTCAGGGTTATACTGTCTTTGTGCCTAAGGAATATAGAAAGAAGGTATTTAACCAGACTGTTGTGGCTAAGATTTAACGCCAATAAGAGACGATCTTGTGATGCCTCACCTCTCTGTTGTATGAGATTACCATTCAGCATGGTATGAGAGCAAAATAGACTATTTTATATGATTATAAGACATAAGGACTGTCATTTAATAATGCTTTTCATTACAATACCTTTTTATACTCACCATTCAAAACTCAGAGCACCTGTCATTAAAATGATCAGACTTCCTGCCACAATCTCTGACTTAAAGCACTGCTCCGTCTTGTTCATTGTAATCTCTGACCAACATGTTTCCTTTCCAGGACGGAACGTACAGTGTGTCAATAAATGTTATTTTTCTATCTTTTTTTTGTCAGAGGTTCAGCTGTCAAAGATAACTCATCTTTCTCTGATAATCAACGATGGCTCTGCTGATACCCTGCGCTGTGCTGAGCAGCGGCCGGAGGAGTAACAAGCTGTCTTCTACACGTTTCTGGGAATGCATCAACTGCATATGTCTTTAGTTTTTACAGGGTCAAGTTCAGTTTCTTTCTTTGTTGTGTTTGTTGCCCAGTAGTCTTGATTTATTGGACAGTCACCTGGCAGGTCATATTTATCCTTTGGCCCAGTGTCTTATTTCATTGTTGCTACTGAAAACGACCATCTGGGCAAAAGTGCTTTTGTACAGTGAAAGTTTGATGTCAGCGTCCATGCTGCTCGCCCAGTGTTACTTTGGGCTATGTTGTATTACAGACGATCTGTTTTGATAAACCGCCACATAATTCTTTAAAAAGTACTGAATCTTTTGTTGAATTTAAGAGTGAGTTTTCAAGAAAGTTTTCTGTATTTAGTGTGGATACATGCATGCGTTGAAGATATATTTATGTTGGCAAAATAAATATCGTTTCAGATCTGAGGAGAGGTGTCATGGTTTTACTCTTGCCTTCCAATTTTGTAGCTACGTTTTTTTTTTTTATTTTAACAATTGCGTTAAAAAAAGGTAAACATTTTGGTCGTCTGTTTGCTCAGTCACAACTTGCATTCTAGTATGGATACCAGAAATCTAGATTATTCTGACACTGATCTTTTACATTTCTTAATTTCATTCATTCACCTAACCAAGGAGTGAGCGAATGCCTTCTTTCTTGAAAAACATG
>JAOXYL010000036.1:4203105-4217670 GCA_028564955.1 Terapon puta
TAACAGATGAGTCTCCTGAGGTGTATTTAGAGGGAGAGGGGCAGCACAGAGAGCAGACACCCCTGGGGGACACCAGTGCTGGTTGTCCGGGTGCTGGCCTGTGTGGCTCAGTTCGTTGAGTTTGTAGCAGAGGGTGTCTGTGATGATGGTGTCGATCGAACACGTGACAGCAGCCTCTGGATGATCTGGAAACCGGTGTTACCAAGTAACTGGTGCTTCAAAAAACAAGATGAAGGTGTACGTGTTTTGCAAAAAAAATCTTAAAATAAAAAAGAAAAATAACTAAAAAACAGCAGAATGATTTGTCATGATGGCAGACAGGGGTCAATTCAAGGGTTGTCATGGTGACGAGGGCTCTCAGTGCACAACATCACTGATAAAGAACTCTGGTAAATCTGTTAAAAATGAGCATATAGCCTGGAGACAGTTAACTTAGCTGACCAAAGGTGACAAAATTTCCCACCAGCACCTCCAAATAAAATAAAGTTTATAAGTGTGAATGCTGAAAGTTATCTGCAGGAATATTTCTCATCACGTATGGTATCAGTCAATTTTCCGCTCTAACGTTTTAATTCTCTGCAAGAAAGAGAATAAGCAACATCCCAAACACTTTACTTTAACCTTATTTTTCACCCTCTTTATATTTGAATATAATTTTTCACTTGCAGCCTGCTCCACAGTTTGTCAGCTTATGTAAAAGCACGCTGAGAAAGACAGCAAGCAGTAAATAGCTGGAAAAGCTGAAAATGCAATTTGCCAGCATGTGATACGCACGCATGCTGTCTTACTTCTCTGTATAAAGTAGTTAGTGAGTGTCTGTATCATAGAAGTGGACGTGGGGGGAGGGGGATGTGGAAGTCAAACATCTCACATCTGATCAAACGTCTGACTTGATGTATAACCTCGGGAAACATTTTCCTAATGAGTTTATGATCTCAATCACTAGTTTGAAGTCATTTTCAATACAGCATGATGTTCATTTAGTAAATTATGGCCCCATTTGACATAATGTAAAAATGTAGAATAGACAATAAAGCAGGGTTTGCTTTCGGGGACGACAATCTTGTGATTGATGAGTCGAAACCACGGCGACATGTCGATAGCTGTGAGCTTGTGCTTTTGGGCGATGTCTGTGTTTTCGTCTTACAACTTTGTCTGTGGCCACCCTGTCATCCTAATGTGATCACTTCTGTCTCCAAAAAAAAAAACTAGATTGGAAGGGCCAAAATGCCAAACTCACTGGGGTAGTCCAAAGGGTGATGTCATCGTGGCTACGTCCACTTCCTGTACACTGTCTATGGTCTGTGTTCAGCCTGTTATCTTTTTTGCAATCTCTCACTAGTCAACTCTGACACAAGCACACGTCACAGCTGCGAGTTTGCAGACCTGTTGTTACGCGACGGAAAAACAAATAGGACAACCAGCGATCGCCATCAGCTTCCTTTGTTGGAGAGAGGAAAATCAGCGAGACACCCTAATGAGGCGGTGATAAAAGATTGTGAAGAAGAAGAAGATAGAGGCTGACGGAAGTGAAGAGTGACACATAAAAGATGAATGAAGATAATATACGGATTCCTGATGAGATCACAGAGGAAACAAAGTACGGTCTTTTGCGATTGTGTGTTATATTTTAAGGTTTTCAGGGAAATGGAGGCTTACAGATGAACCGTTTCTATTGAAATGAAACAGAGAGACACAGGAGAGGACAGGTCGCCGTGATGATATATAACCAGAACTGAGACGTGACTTTTTTTTTCTAACTGACCACAACCCAAATTACATATACAGTTATCTAAAGGGAGCATATTATCCCCATGATATAAAATGTCCTCGTACACAGCGTGACATTGAATTTCCTGCTGCTGTAGTTTGCTAACAGCCATAGTTTATATGACAGGAAGTTCTCTCTTGGCACAGATCAAAAATGTTTTCGGTGGAACAACTAGAGAGAAGCTGCTGATTTTACACCACAGTCCTGCTGAATAAAAGAAAGTTGAACAAAAAAAGGCTTAAACTACAACTGTACATATATAAAAGGCTTTCTTATAGTTAATCATTGTGGGAAATCTGCTTCTTTGCTCTCTGGCTCTCTGACTGCTTAGGTAAGAAGACTGGTGGCGCTCTTGTCTCTGTCCATATTTCCCAAGATGTCATGTGATTTGGCCAATGAGCAACAAGTGATTGTTGAGGAACAAGTGAATTGTCTTTTTCTTAGCCGTCTTTTTCTTAATCGCTTGCTACTGTTTAATGCAACAAAAACAGAACAACCTCTTCCGGCTTCGCAGCGTCAGGAGGAACAAATGAAGCGAGACTCGATGGAAATGCAGGGTGTGATCATCAGCCTAATTTTCACCTGTCATTTTGTGTTACTGTACGAACAGCATTGTTTTTCGTCATCATCAATCCATTACACACATACTATTCATTCAAATAACACACACAACTACGGAGATGAAACAAAGAAAGCAAACAGGCTCTACAAGTGAGACGATGTCACTTCGTGTGAGGTGGCGCTGTCACCTCCGCAAAAGACATTTACAATATGTTGGTGAGAGATTTGCATAATATGTAGCCGTCTAAACCTGCAGCCTTCAGGCGAGATCAAACGCTCACATTTCTCCGATGACGCTTTTCAACATCAAGTCCCGCTGTTGTTAGAGTGAGTCAAGTGAATGCAGCATGATTTGTACTATAAAAAGGCATCTGTAAACTAAGATGTATTGTAAAAAAAAAAGAGAGAAAGAAAGAAATGCAGGTGAGTTGAAACGTGAAAGAACTCCCCGGAAAAAAAAAGTTGAAAAAGCTGCGTGTGTGCACGAGCTGGAATAGGCATTTTCAATTATTTTCTGAAGTATGCAGTCTGCAGTCGACAGAGGAACTAAAGGAGAGAATAGAGACAATCCATCAAACAGACAGTCTGCACAGTCAGAGCAAAAGGAGAAAAAAAAACAAAGGAACAGGAACTACCTCATACAAAGTCTGAACACCTTGCTACAAGTAGATCTTAATATGCTAAATCTGTCACAGCTCACAAGGAGAACAGTGGAAGCTCCTGTGAGAGAGATACCACACACGGAAACATCTCCTTTGACACTTTTCAGCATTAATATTTAAATCGTATTTCTACAAACACGCAAGTTGGCAAATTGTTTCTGTTATCTCCGTCCTTGGTACTAAATGCTCATTGCTTTGCTCTTTCAGAAATGCACTTTCCAAAGATCACGCGTCAGTCAAACAATCTTTTCCTCCTGCTTGTTGCCATCACGGCTCGCACAGAACTTCTCCCTCTATTCATGGTTTTTTTCTTCATAATAACTAGAGATTAAGAAAAAGTCATCTTCTCTGTGTGTCACATATGTCTGTTACCGTATGTCGACCAAAACAATATGATAAATCAAAAAATTAAATAATTAAATAATGAAGCAATGTCAAGAAATATTGCTCTGCAGCATTTCACCAGCCTATCTGCACTTTTTGTATGTTATCAAACTGCAGAAGACTTTCAGCTTTGGCTTTTACTTCAACTGCATTTCTCCAGTGTTTTGTTCAAACAGATGAGTCTTTGCGGGACATTTACATTTCTCCGTCTCACGCGCCTTGATGGGAGTTCAGCAGCGGTCAGCCTGCTCTGGGGACGGAACATCAAACTTTTTCCCAACTTTTTATGTCTGTTTCCTTGTGTTAGTATTAAAAGTTTTTTTCTAATGCTGTTCTGCGACACACTTTTCAAAAAGTCACATATTTGTCTGCCAGCATAAATTTCAGTAAATAGGTTTCATGCAAGTGTACAAGCTGCAAACTCAGAATGAGATATACTGGAAGAGAGGTTGTTGAACTGTAACAGAGGGTTTCTAAGGTTGAGTCTGATGGAAAATTTTAAGTACAAATCCTGTTTTGTTTCCTTCGTTTAGATTGTCTCTGTCTGTTCATTGGTTCACTCTTATCTGATCTCCTTAAGTGGCATAAATTAATCTTGTATTTTACCTGTAAAAATGACTGTGTTGTGATATGAAAACATCAAATTTTATTAACTAAGTAAAACACACTTGTCATATTTCAGCTGTAAAGTTGCAGCTCACCCCTCAGTCGGCCTTCTGTTCATCCTGGACGGCAGCAGAGAAGGTCGTACCAGCATTTGGTTCAAAAGTAGTTTAGCCCACCTCATTGAAAGTCAACACCAGATCTGAGAGTGCCGGAGCAGCATCCAGCTGTTGTTTCCATTCCCCCTCTCTTTTTCCATCACAGACAGTTTTGTGGTCATTTTCAGACAGGACTCAGTTTGTTGGGCTTACAGCCATGTTTCTGCTCCTCCAGTGCTCCCGACCTGTGGTGCTGCTTTAACACATCATAATGAATGATACAGTTTGAACATAGTATAAAATATATTACATATTTTTAAAACAATGGGACATTATGTTTTACATGAGAACCCAACAATTTAAAGCTTTGCCTTGTAAAACTCTTTACAGTCCCAGCAGTTGGTAGCAGGGTGACGATCATATTGAGCAACATAAAACACAGCTGGCTGAAATAACAGGTCAGATAGGGTCTGAAGATTTAATCTGATTTAAACTGTGAATTAACAGTATTCTCCTCATGTGCGAGCTTTAGATGCAGACTACAAAGCAAGTGCTTCAGCCTGTTACAAGCTTCTCTGCTGCCGTCCAAGATGAACTCTTGACTCTTCAGACTTCTTCCCTGTGTAGTTTAAAGCCAGACTAATGCCCTTCTTTCCCCAAAATTATAAATCCACAAGGGACGCGTGCATGTTAGCTGTTACCCTTTACAGCAACATGCAAATCAGTGGCCTAATTCTGTGGCTTTAGTTTGGAAATAGCAGCTCTATTAATCTGTCTGGTAGGACCATCAATCATCAGAGCTGCTGCACATTCATTTATAGCAGCTGCCCAGCTCCAACAACATGATGTATTAATTACTTAAGTATACCAGCAAACTTCTCTGATACTTCCCCCTCACCCCTCAGACTTTCTCTTAAATTACTTGACATTAAAGAGAGTATGTGTGTGTGTTCGTGTGTGTGTGTGTGTCTGTCTGTCTGTGTGTGTGTATTTTGCTGAAGGTGATAATTTTGCATTCTTACAGTATGTGGCCTTTAAAAATACACATTTTGGGCATAAATATAATGTAGTCTCTTTTCTCTGTGGCTGTACTGGTAATTATTCTGTACAATGCCCTTTGTACCCAAATTTTAACTGTGGTGCTCATTTTTTACTATTCCTGACTTTTTACTTGATGAACTGAAATTAAATGAGAACAAAGTCTTATTGAATAATTCTGCTTTTATTTCTGTTTTTAAGGTTTGGTTATGTCATTACTACATGCGCGTGCAATACACTGTGTATTTGTTCTTTTTTTTCTTGCTGCCAATATGCTTGCTTGCTTAATTGATTCATTGTTTGATTATTAATATAAATTCATTTCAGAGAGAACCAACAGAAAGAAACATGCACTCTGCAAAACTTGAACTGGAGAATTAGCAATTTTGCTGAGGAAAATGAGAACATTTCAATAATCAGTCTTCAGAATTATCAAAAATTTCTAAATGTTTATTTAAACAAAAGGACTCTGAAATTGCTCTACACATACAAAACAGTCTGTTGTCTCTTTGTTGTGTCTAAACCCAGTTTTTCTTTCAATTTACACTCAAGGCCAAGGTGAATCAGACTTTTACAAAAATGGCTAGATTCTGATGGCTCACTTTTCAAGAGCAATTTTGAGATAAACTAGGCATTTTTCAAATAAAACAAACAATAGAAAGTCATTTAAATGACAAAATTACTCAACAAAGGTAAAATACCTCTTTAACTGAAACAAAAGAGAGAATAAATGTGGTCCGATGTCTCATAAGATCACTAATTTTATCATTATGAAGGAAGTGGGGAAGGTCGACGCATTCGCACAGCTCCATGCATGCACATCCATCACAGGAGCAGCCATCCAAATGCCTGGCAATACTCTTTTTATTCAACATTTCAAATCCTACTAATATCCTCTAAAGTCTATTATGGCGGCAGTTATGTGAATTTGAGGACGTTGAAAAAGAATATTTGCGTAATCTGTCTGCGGAGACATTTTGCTATTTGCGTTTTCGAAAAGAAAGAAAATAGTCCTGATCCATCATGCCTGCTACCAATTGCATGTATCAACTATAATGTCCTCTAGCAATGCAGGGACACATTGGCTTCAGCAGTCCAGGGAGGGCAAACATGCTGGAGGGGACGGGGCCATCAATCAGCTCATAATCTGAGAAGGCACACTGTCAATGACAAAGGAAGAATAAACAAGACTGCCTGGATAATACAGCAAATATGCTTCACCGCAGCAGAACTGTGCGATGAATCTGCTCAGCTCATTTTGCAGCAGTTAGACTAAACATCAAACATTAGCAGATGCTGTCAGAGTAAAAGGCAGTTAGTAACCAAGTAATTGTGACCTGAAAGACATGTGAGTGGCAGAAATAGAGAGCCGGAGAGGTCGTAAGGACAAAGAAAATGGAAAAATGAAGCTAAACTAACCTGAGGGAACATGCAACCTTCACTATTCTATTTTAAAAAGACAGCAGCTGCTGCTGTTTGGTCATTACTGTGAAACCGAGAATGTGCCAACATCCACTGATAGCTCATATGTACTACCTTAATATACTATATATTACATATTATATAATAACTAATATTAGCCACATGTGCTTTGGAGAGGAGGTGATATCTAACAGATTTGAAATAGTTTTATTAAGAATTTCCTGATACAAATATCAACGGATACATTATCAGCTAAACGTATACTGTCAACATGTTTCACTTGTTCTTTACAATTAAACAAAGTGCACACCTCCCCTCCTACATGCTGCATACAGACGTGGTTTATTTCAATGGATTAAAGCCAGTCATGCAAGAGTTTCCTGAGGCCTCCCACTAGAACTCTAACCACCTCTAACACTGTACAACTGTATTGTATTGTATATGATTCATCCTTATCATGCTTTAATTATATTACTAAGGGTAACAACATTATTTCAACTGTGTAGTGGTTCACAGAACTGTAGTTAGATACAGACAACTTCTATTATCATCTCATTCTTGAGATAAGGAGACTAAGGAGGAGACTACTTTATTTCTAGGAGACTTTGTTTCTTTCTTTCAGTGGGTTCTAGTTTGAAACTTTGGTAATGTGAATTTGATGCCTGTGAATTTCCTCTACAAAGGGACTGAGTGAAACGGCAGTGATATTAGTGAGCATTAACATCTATAACTTTGGTTGCGAGAGAAGTTACAGAGGCAAAGGAATTCAAGTTAACAAACTTTTGTGAGAAATCAGAACTTTCCCAGGAGAAAAGCTCTTTTCATGAGTTGACAACTTAACTGGTGAGTAAGATTAACCTGGACTGCCCCTCAATTCCACAACTTTTGTGGGAGCAGGATGTGTCCGAGTGCCCATTTGGAAACCCAAATGTTGGAATGAACAGAAAATATTACCTGAGTGAATTTGTCTTATCTTCATATTTAAAGCAACGAGGGAGCGACAGATTTATGCACAAAGCTTCTCATATCTGGAAGCTGCCCAGTACAACCAGCTTCAAACTGTTGGCTGTGAGGCAGCTCTGCTGAGGTGGGGATTAAATGCCCTGCATGAATGCACACTGATATTACAAAAAATGTGCAGGAAGTGACCAATTTCCACACTCAGCTTTTCCCACCTGAACAGAATTGGACTTTCCGGTCTTAAGATCACATGTCTGAACTTCAGATCACCGCTCCTCATTATCAACCTGCGATCTACCCTCTCAAACAGGTGTTTGAACCAGCTTGGACTCAGTAGAGCAGGAGGATAAAGAGGGTGTCCATCTGAACCTTTACACTCTGCAGTACTTTCTTCATCTTCCTTTCCAAACTGTGCTGGCAGGAGTGGGTGTTGACTTTCAGACGTACTGAAGCATGGAATGAGTATAAAGGGAAGTAATGATGTCAGACCAGAGGGCAGTTATCTTTAAACTCCACATCCAGAGGAACTGGTGACCACTCGCTCTTTCAGTGAAAAAGTTTAAATTAAGATCCAGGTAAAATTCTAAGTTTGTAATTACTGGTTTTAATTGAAGTCCCGGCCAGTGTCAGACTGTAATAAGCACGCATTTATTAAACATATTTCTCCATTTCTTTAAGTGTTTCTGCTGTATGTTGCCTTACAAAATCACTGTAAGATAAAAAAAGCTGCTCCTCCACACCACCGCTCCAAAGTGATCATATACATCAACCTATGCAAATTGTGTCCCAAAAGAACACTGTGTACTCAAATAACCTCCCTCCATCACCAGATCCAGGCCCACTGAGCTTAAGACTAATCTAATAAAAGCTGACTTTGTCATTAAACAATAATCAAATACCTTTTCAGCCAGTGCCTCCAAATGATTTAAGTCTCTGGAAATTGGAAGAGATATATCCTTGGCAGAGTCTCCTATCTCACATTTGCAAGTCTGGTTGGCAGCTCTGAATGTGCAGTGATAGCAGTCATTCTGAAAGTGATCCCGCTGTGCAAAGTCTTTGAGGTTGCGGACCTTAGAAAAGGAATTTATTTGGGCGACACTAATTGTCAAACTGACATTGCCAAGTGTTGGAAAAACTGAGAGCTCGCTACCGGCATCAGCGCATTGTGGAGTTTTCTTACAAGATGAATGGGCCCCCTGCCAAATGATTCTGTTTGTCTTGGCTCTATTGTAAAAAAAAAAAGACTTCTTTGGTCTTTTTCTTTTACTTTCTAGAGAGACGTGAAGCTTAGTGAAATTTCAGCAGGGAGGACTCTCTCCTCTGCTCCTTCATCTATCGCTCACTTGACGCCATGCCTCTTGGCATCTGTCCATCTTTTCAAAGTGTAACGTCACAGTCAGTCTATGATTGCAAAAGAAAAATGCAATTGTTCGATGCAACAAAAAGCAGGTTTGACAGGAAATAATGGGAGCAAGGTTGCATACAAAAGCTATCTATGGAGCTTAGCTTTTATCTCTTACTATCTTTATAAGTCATTCAAACACCATTACAGTTGTTGTATACTGTAGTAATCTGTACTGTAGTATCAGTATTTTGGGCATCTTTCAGATCACTGTTTTGGTTTAACAGCTTTTCCTACTTGGTTCATACGGATCCACTCTACGCTTTTCCCCCAAAGGCAGACAAAGTTATAAAGTAGCTGTGAAGCATTAAACAGCTGAAGAGACAGACACTTTCCTCAGGAGGCTTTAGAGACTGAGCTAAAGAGAGAATATTGGAATATAAAAGGAAATCTGATTATTCTGCAGGTCTAAGTCAGTGACGTAAAGTCTAAATGTGATTTCCTCTGTAATTCTAGCATAAGTTAGCACCGATTATACCCTGTTCACACAGTGGTGGTGCACTGTGGGAGCTCTGTCAGGTGTCACCGCTAACTTTACCACAGCGCAGCCACGATTACTGCGGACCACATGGTGCATTTCCCTCACAAACTGGCTGTCGTCAGTGGTGGCTGAGGCAACAGCAATTTAATTGGTTGATGATTTAATAAAATGCAGAAGGGAGGATTCAGACTGAGCAGTAAAAAGGTAAAAGCAGAACTTCCTCAATCAGCCTCTGTTTTGACATCCCAGCTTCTGACGCGCGTTTCACACGTCTGATCTCATCAACGCAGGGATGGACGGGATGTTGTAAACAAGGTTGGTCTTTATCTGTTCCTCAGACAATGAGATATTATATTTTTTAATCTGTCCCAATATAAAAAAAAAAAATCCAGCAGAGATCCAGTAAATAAGCTTCTTTAAGCACAGACACAAGGTTGTCTTAGTCAGTGTCATCATTTAACCGCAGAATGATAAAAGCAGCTTTTAAAGTGAGTAACAGCTTATTTTATGGGGTCCCCCCTCAGGAACGCGTCTTATGAGAGCGCTGAACCGATCCCAAAACATGCTGTTGTTTGCAAAACTACAAACCGCCCAAGTGTGTTGTTTCTTTAACTGCGCCTATTGATTAAACGCACACTGCTGACATATGCGCGTCTTAACAATATGCCTGTAACTAAGGCGTTTATATCACACGGTATCTTGGCGGGGCAGCCTCTGCAGTAGCATGTGCAGAAATTGATAAAAACATATACTTGACATCGATTTCTGCTTCCATGCTAATAAAAATGTCCCGGCTTCAAGGAAATACAACATCCACAACTTCTGCTAAGGTGGTTAACAGCAAATTTTACCAAGCCACTGTTGCCAGAGTACTGGATGTACTGATAGTATTTTTTTAAATGATTTTATTATTAGTATTTCTTTTTTAAATGAAGACTTTCAAATCCTGCCCTATAACAGGTCTTTTATTTTAACCATGTCAAATCCCCGCTGGGCAGAGAAAAGCTTCATATCGCACTCTGATTAAGTCGACTTGTTACATTTCCCATTAAATAACCGACTACATTAAGTGTCTCTGCCGCTATGCGCATTAAAATATCAAAATATGTGCAGCATTGCAGATGAGTGGGAGATGAGAAGTCAAATTATCTCCCGCGGCGCTGAGGCTGATAAGAACAGGCACGTAGATCTGTCAAAGTCAAGGCCGATACCAAAAGCCACAAAACATCATCTACCACGTCGCAAAGTATTTCGTTATCTGTCTCGTCTCAGTCAGCCCGTGTTTCCCACATTAGTGCTCACGCCCGCTTGTCAGTCAAGCTTCGGTATCTCCAGTGGAGTAAAGAGCAAACCATTTACACCCATTGAAAAGTGAAAGTCAAGTTAAATTAATCTAAATCCCTCTTCTGTCTAAACATGTATTGCTGACACGTTCAGCTTGACGTCATTTTTTATCAAACATCATGTTTACATTTGCCATGTTATTTAGTTTTGGTTTGGTCAGTAAAACATACCGATCCCGCCAATGTTAGTGTGATTCAACCCAGAAGAATTAATGTTAATGCAACACAGACATCAAATAAATATGTTAAATTTATGGGTTACAACAGCTTATCGGGCATTTCAATGTTAATATTCTTCACTGCGTTTGCCTCGGTAGCTCTATGCAGCTAAAACTGAAGGAAGAGCCACCAAGGTCTCCCTCTGGCAGCAACAACCATCGGTGGGAACAACAAGAGATGGATTTGTTTAGCAGAACATTTCTGAGATGTGCGCAGTAATTCAGCAATCTGCGACCACGCCAGTGCCTATCTAAGGAAGGAATTTGTTAATTACTCCCAAATATACTGCGCATTGCTTCATATATTGCCATGACTTCAGCTCCTGTGACTTTTTTTTTTCTTTTTTATCACGCTCACGCTCACGGCCACAGGGACTCCAGCTAACCCCAAAGGCAGGGAAAGGGATATTTTATTTGAAGGCAGAAGTCTGAATAAATAATGAAATATTAAATAGCGAACAAAAAACACATCACTTGCTGTCATTCCACGGCAACATTTCCGACGGTGCTTGGTTTATTAAGAGCTATTATTGTAAATGTGGTAAGAGCTCCACAGGCCAACCGAGAATGACGTTAAAGGCACTTTATCCATCCGGGAGGGAGACGCATTAACCTTAAACTGATATTTAAATGTCAAGACGGTATGTGTGTGTGTATGACGAGCATATAGAGAATGTAACTCAATAGAGGCCTACCCTTTCCAGCGGCTTATTATATCAGATTGTGCAGTCAGAGATGACTGATTGCTGGGGCCAATGTTTTCATCAATTAGGTCCAATTACCAAACAGCTCCAGCAGCACACGACCTCAACCTTCTCAATTATTCAGCGACGTTGTGTGTCTCCCGACTGAAGACGAGATTTTTCACCTGCCAAACAGGGTTGTTTTTAAGAATATGTATGAGCCACATTGTGAGTGCGCGCAGATAAGGATGCTCAAATGATGTTTGCATGCCTACGCTTCCAAGCGAACATGTAAAAGGCGTAGCGCAGCCCGGCTTCTTGCAAGTAGGAAACAGAAGATGAACTCAAGTGATTTTTTTTTTTTTTACGCTCTAGAGATTGAGGCGCTTTGTCATTTTGTTTCATCTCCTGCAGATTCTCTCTCTCTTTTAGACTCACTATTGTCAAATGACAAGATATTATTTTATCATATTTATTTGTTCAAAAATTCCATTGTGGAAAGTTACTATTCAGAGAAAATAAAAAAAAGACTTTGAAAGAAAAATTAGAAAGCTTTTTTATATATACATATTACACAGTGATATTTTTAAGGCTGCAACTATTATTCATTTTCAGTTAATCTTTTGTTCCAAAAAATGTCAGAAAAATTGTGAAAGGTGTCCATTGTAATTTCTGAGAACAAGGTGACATCTTTAAAGGTTGTTTTGGCCAAACCACAATCTAAAACCAAAAGATGATCAGTTTGTAAGAATAAAACACAAAAGAAACCAACAAATCTTTTGATCTTCTTTTGCTTATGATGTCACTTTTTTAAGTTTTGCTACAATTATGAGCAACTGTGTGTGTCATTACTCTCCTTAAGATTCCTCTGATGTCACTGTTGAACGTTATTCCCTGTGTGTGTTACAGTTTGCATTATGCCTTGTTTCCCTTTTCTTGTCTCCTGTCGTTCTGCTCACTTCCTGTTTTATTTTGTATTCCCTCCTCCTCGCCTTTGTGTGTTTCCCACCTCTGTGATTACTCCGGCCTTATTAGTTTCCCCTGTCCCCTGTTCTCCTCACCTGTTTCCACCTCCCTGCCCCTCACAGGTTGTATATACCAGCCCCTTTCCTTTGTTCCCGTTGAGTCGTTAACGTCCTGCCTGCTCCTGCCGGTCTGTCTCTACTCTGCCTCCATTTTGGGTCCAACTGTGCATCAACCCTGACAGCGTGGGTCAGGAGCCAAGAGAGTATTGGGCAGTTTGGACACTTCTGCTCTGTTCAAGCGGTCCAGACTCCTTCAGCAAAGCCAACTAGATCTCCAAATGGCCTCAGCGAACCCTGCGATCAGACCAGGTTAAGCACCCAAAAGCTGAACCCTGTGCTGGGCTGGGCTGTTTGTCTCGTCCTTTTCAAAATTAGAGGTGGAAAAAAAGTGCTCACATCCATCTCAATAAGTGTGGAGGGAAAAACACATTCACTGCAAATGCACTGACAGAGCAGAAAGGTCTCTGGGTTTGTATCTTAGCTCTAGTTTCCATGTTTGCATGAGGTTTGTTTTTGTTTTTTTTCTGTGGTACTAAAATAGGTAGTGCAGGTGGCTCAAAAACAACCAAGAGTGTTCTGCAAAAGTGATCACTTCCCACGTGCACTGAAAATACCTGTTTTCTAAAAGGTACAAAATGTAACAGAATAATACCGAGGCTAGCTGTAGTCGGAAACAGAACAGCTGTGACTGTATGATGTACCCAGATTTGACTGATTTGTTGCAGGGTCTGTCAATTTAGAGACATTTGTAGCTACCATATTGGTATCTGTGGCTATGTGGATGTGCTGGTCACAGAACAGAGTCATTAATGGACGTATCTTGGTGTTTTCTCACATCTGAAACAGTGATGTCAGTGTCCTGGAGTACATGTCCAGATCACTGTCGTAAAGGAAGAAGTTAACCTAGTTTTAGCTGCTGTCAAGGTGCTTCTTAAGTGTATTATTATATTATAGTATATTTCCAGAGAGCAGTTCCTCATCATATTCTTTTTAACTCTCATATGTTGAAATCGGTGTCAACCTCAAATACTGAGAATAAGTGTGGCATTAAAATTAAACCTATAATGAATCAAATTAGTCGGTTGCTGTCTGTAAATGCCACATTCAAGATTGGCCCTCACATGCTGCGTGCTGTGATTTGCTGGTTGCTACACACCCCTGCCCAAAGGTTGACACCCAGGAGAAATAAGAAAATACAGGCAGAGAGCAGGGTGTCTGTCGATTTCTATAGTATCTATAGGGAGTCTTTTTTTGTGGAGTCGATGTACTGAAAATCCTACTGGTTACACCAGAGCACTCATAATGACCAACTTGTCATTATAACATTGTGTTTACACTTGAGGCAGCAGCAGCTTTTACTTTGAAAAGCCTCCTCCCTGGAAAACACTGACAATCACTGGGGGTGGAGGTGACAGTGACCAAATACAAAATGACACAATGATGAACCAAATGCCTGGAAGTACAGAGTCATTCAGCCTGCTTATCCAAACATCTTATCTCCTTAAAGAATGTCATTTAGGATTCTGCCGTTACAGAACAGGGCCTAAGTGCAGCTGGGATTGAAATCTTGTCTTTTTCCAAGGGTAAGATGTCAGATCTTGCCAAAAAATCTCTTAAGTTTAGAAAATCCTAAATGACTGATCTGAAAATAGGACACAATCACGCACGTCTGAGCTGCGGTCGTTTTACACCCATGCTGACATCCCAAGGTAAACGCCTGCAGCAGGTGGAAACACTGCGTGACACATAACAGCCGCTAATCACGAGAACGGCATGATGCATGAGCTCCCACTTAAAATGTTTGTGGCAATGAAGGCTGAAGTTTATTTTTGTATATACACACACATATATATATATATATATATATATATATATATATATATATATATATATATATATATATATATACACACA